>CM040925.1:17903647-18346147 GCA_023029165.1 Gobiocypris rarus
ATCTTCAGCTGCAGGTCTACGAACTGGTTAGTTACTCAACAAATTGTTCAAACTTATAACAAAAACCCAAAACTGATTTATAAATTTACATGCACTTAAAAAGGTCCGAACGTAAAAAAAAAAATAATAATAATAATGTTGGTTTAACTTAAAAAAAAGTAAGTAACCTGGTTGCCTTAAAATTTTGAGTTCATTGAAACTCAAAATATTATGTTATCTGAACTACATACATGAATGTTCATTTGACAAAAGAAAAAATGCTGTGATAACAAATCCTGAAATTAATTATCATTGGACATTGATTCAAATTCGGTACTCCTACATCAACCAAATTTAAATGAATGTCCAAGCGCCGATATATATTCTAAAATTGAATAGCCAATCTAGCATAATCTGTTTAATAATTTAAAAATCTTCAAAGCTACTAAGTACTCTTTTTGGAATGGCGTATGCATTTAGGAACCCACTAGTCCCCGTATCCTCAGCAGACGCATCTGCATGACGCATTCCAGATGTAGCGTGTATCAGACGATATGAATACCGCCTTAAATATGTTTACAATTCCTTCGTCCTTAATGGCACAGCTGAGAAACTCCTAAAATCAACACTGTTTGTCCTCAATTCATGGACACATTCTCTTGCCGCCTGCTTGTTGGCTTCATTTTGAAAAGATGAGTACAATGCAACATCTGTGTGACTTTTGGCACGCTCTCCACCATTTCCTGACAGTGAATCAGCATCTGATGGCGGCGCAGTCGTAACGAAATGCACCGTTCTCCCCCCGGCAGCAGCCATCAGCTCCCATATTATCTGATACTCGGCTAGATCATTTGTAGCGCTATTGAACACATCATCTGCCTGAATCTCATGCTTGTCACAAAGTACAAGGACGCCAATTTGTTACCATGTGCCCATAATGATAATCTAGGCAGATCGTTCCACGCAGTTACTTCATCGCCCCAGGGAGAGTTCCTGACCGGCAAAACCCATCTGAAGTATGGGTTAGACAAAGCTGACATGGTCAGTGTTCGGGAAGCTACTTTGAAGCTACTAATAATTTAAATGAATAGTATTTATCTACACTACAAGCTACCACCAAAAATATTGAACGCATATAGGCCAAAACATGGGTGATCCTATGCACATTTGGTGATTAAAGTCATTATTTTTTTCTGTTTTTTTTCAAATGGTTATATTTTTAATAATTAGTTAATCATTGACATGGATCCCAAGATGTTACAGGCCATAACAATACAATATTTTCTGTAAAAACAGATTTCTTGTTTTCCTTCCCATTATGTATCATTGTGTAATCAAAATATTTTATTTTACTTTTATTTAGGCTATAGGTCATATTTCATTTATGTTATTTTTAAAAGCCCTAAATAGTCCTAATTCTACAACATTAAATTGTTTAAAAATAACTTTTCTTATAAAAATGTGTATATAAATTGTGCATCAATTCTCTTACCGTACTATTTATCTTGCACAATTATGTACGGTACAGGAAATTATGTCACTTTCCCTCATTGATAAGATCTGAAGCACTAAAGGTATGTGTGCTCTCCCTGAGAAACTATTTTTATCGGAAAAGTTCTTACACCAGGAGTTATTTTGTAAAACGTCAAACTTGTTACCGCAATATCAAAAACGGAAGAAAAAAAAAACAGATTTTATCACTGATCACACAGTGGGTTGTTTAAAAGTCTATTAATCATGATTTCATTAGTGCTATGTTGTCTTAGCATTTATGCTGGCAATTGGAGTTTTTGCCTAAAAATTTTAAAATTGTCTATTATGTTACCGTCAAACCAGGTAGAGTAAACAATGTTGACAGTATGTAACAGAATTGACAGTAACAGAGTTGACAACCAATGATATAAAGAAATCAGTTTTTTTTTTTCGTAAAAGTAAAACAAACTTTTACTTGTGTTTGGCAAGCATTATTAAAACGGAATATGTTTTCAATAAGTGGGAAGATTTTCTATTAGTGAACAGTATATATATATACATACATACATACATACATACATACATACATACATACATACATATATATGCTCTGAAATTTCTTTTGAAATTTTTACTCTAAATTTTTCCCACAGATTTTGTGCTTGTTACCTTCTAGGCGACATCATGACTAAGTAATGAGAAGAACAATATAACACTTGCAAATTAATGTCTTCTATTTTAATCCCTTCAACATCTCAGTTCCAGTGAAATCAGAAAGATGTGTTCAGAACAAATATAAATAATATATACAGTACAGCATGGCACAATTAATGCCGAGGTTGTGGGTTTGATTCCTAAGAAATGCATGAACTGATAAAATAAAAATGATAATACTCATATCATGCAATATAAGCTGCTTTAATAACAACAATAATAATATGACAAATGCATAAAGGTCAATGTAAATGTAAATATAAAAATCAGATGACACTATTTAAATTATAAAATTAGTATGTTTATCTGGCTCAAAAATGTAACAGTTTGGTGACAGTAAATAAAATTAAAATTGTTATTACATTGTGACGAAAAAAAGTTAAGAGTTAAAACATTACATTAACAAAAAAAAACACTGAGGATGTATAAGAGGATAATATCTTGATATGTCAAAAAATATTACAGTGGGAGAAAAAATTTCAGGCTGGATCACGATCCATAATCTTCCCACTATTCTGTCACATGTTTAAGACTGTTATTTGCAAGCAGTACAAGATGTATACTATGAAGTGTAGGAGATGAGTAAGTGTGCCATATTTCAATCAAACAATCAATACCTACAATAAATACAAAAGAACTGTGTGTTGAACAGCATCATTTAACTGAATATATTTCACTTTAAAAAAAAATCTTTGTTTGACCAGTGAATTGCTTGATTACATAAACCATGGGAACAAACTTTTCAACCCTACAAATCAATTGTGCCGCACACATCCTGAAAAGCGAAACCAAAGCATTTCAAACGCCCCCTGGTGGCTGGCTGCAGTATAAGTCATAAACCCCGCCCTCTACGTGTAATCGAATGGGATGTGAGCCAAACCTACACTTCAATTACACTTCAAATCATTTCTTTCAAAAGACAGTTTTTTGTCATTTTAAGTATACACCGACACCTCAGGATCACTACTGTACAGACTCATGCAGAGATATGTTGGCTTAATTCTGCTACAGTGGAAGGAAGCAGAGATGCGCTGGCCATCTTTTTTTACAATCTATAGTTTGCATCAACCTTCAAGGTCACTTCGCTCAAATGATCAGCAGTGTCTCATCTGAAATGAGTTTTTTGGTAGCAGCTCCTAGACTGTGAAACTAGCTTCCATTGTCTTTAAAAACATCTCCCACAATAGGTACATTCCAGGGGGCCTTAACAATTTTTATAAATTGTACTGTCATTTCTTTTGTCTGTCTTTGTTATGTTTTAATTGTATTTTTTGGCTCTGTGTGTAATTATCCGTACAGCATCTTGGTACCCATAGTGGTTTTTGAAAGAAATAAAGTTGAGTTGTGGAATGTGGATGCAATAAAATTATGCACAATATAGTGAAGATGCATTTTGTAATGTTACAATGCTACTTGTCGAAAAAGTAGGTCATTACTGGAGTGGTAAAGCCAAACTTTTTTGAAAACATCCGGACTATGTTGTCCTAAGAAATGCTGAGAAATACCGATACGTTTCACTGCTGCACCCCTGTAATAGACCTGAACCAAGTGATAGACCCCATAAAAAGGAAAACCTCCAGGCAAACAAAAGCCAGAGGAATGCCCAAATGCATTCATTAGAACAAGACATCATGCTCAACATCCAATAGAAAGAGATTACAGAGAACAAAACTTTTTGTCCTGTAGTTGTAGCACCAACATTTAGAGACTTCTCAGAACAGATTTAGATAATGTTGTTTACAACTAACAAGCAAAGTGGAGGCTAATTGGCTTCTGGGATGAAACAAGACCTATGTAAAACTGAATAAGCTCTTAGCCCATGGCTGTACACAACAGGGTAAGGTGAAATATGTTTGTTCTGATTTCACTGGAATTGTGATGTTTTGAAAGAAAGAATTAAAATAGAAGGCATCCATTTGCAAGTGTTATATTGTTCTGCTAATTACTTAGTCATGAGGTAGCCTGGGGGAGTTAAACGCGCACAAAATATGTGGGGCTCTGACGCAAAATTCGGAGCAAGAATTTAAAAATAAATAAAACTCATAGCACTTTGACTCAGTCTTACTTAAAGTGCAGCTATTTCAGCACGAGTGTCCATCTGGTGTGCACTCCCTTTTATTGACAGCACATTTGGTGCCCCATTACAACTGATTCTACTTTTCCCAGCCCACATCTGGCTTTCTGGCAGTTGTTTTGTATTTTTCCCCACTTTGTCATCTTTGATGAAGCCATTTCAATTTGCTGTGTGATTTGGTCCACTTAGAGTTGAGTGACATTGGGGGGGAAAAGATACAAAATATCAGATTTTCTATTCACAAGGGAAAATATCTAGGAAAAACTCCAAGTAATGAAGCCATTTAGCAAACACCTTTATCCAAAGTAACATTCTCCCTGCAACCTATAGGATTAAGAGCCTTACTCAAGAAAACAATGATGAAGGCTTAAGTAGGGGTCTAGTATTTCCAGAATCACAGTCAGTCATAAAAATGAAAGCTACTGTTTAACATGGAACAGCATGGAATTTGGCAAAATTGTATTGAATAATTCAAAAGTAGGGCTGTACACTTAATGAAATCATGATATGGACTTCCTGTGAATATTAAACTGCAAAAAAAGAATGCTATTGAAATCTCAAATCTGCATGTTCGGCGTGTCTGTGTGAGTGAGAGCCGCAGTTCTGTCTGCCACACATCCTCAATGCCGTGGTGTTTTCAGCGTCTGCCATCTCACGACGACACTCCACATAAACTTCATCTCCAGAGCTGCTTTAAGAGTTTACTTTCACCATTTCATTTGATAAAACTATTGGCAGATACACACAGAACCTCAAAGGTCTTCACTACAACCCATAAAATTAAATGTTTCTGAGTGAATTGAGGGAGAAAATGCATTACTATTATACAAAATGAATGCGACAATAATAGTTTATTAAACCTTGTGCATCCTTATGCATTTTTGTCTTTTTCTGGGTTTTTTTTTTTTTTGCCTGTGTTAATGCCAATTGGCACAAGTGTGCATTTTTATTTGAATTATTTCACCCACCATTTCCTTTAATACATCTATTTGACACTAGGTACACACAACAGTTACACTCAGGACCTTAAAATGTCCCCATTGAAACCCATTGCAATTTTTGATCCCAGGGACATTTAACTATAAAACTATGCAGTCTTTGTCATTTTGTTGGTAAGGCTTAATTTTTTTTTACTATAATGTCAAATATTGACTATTTTTACCAAGTGATGACATTTTCTCAGGTTTGGCCTATATAAAGCAAATGCTTCTACACATTACAGAGCCAATTATATTGCAGCTATAATTTTTTGTTTGTATGGATGTCAGAGTGTGGTTGAGCCCGATCTCACGAAAATGCGTATAAATAGTACGAGTGTGCAATCTCGTAGAATGTATACGCCAAAACTCATTTTGGCATGCATATGGTACGCCGTTTTTGGCGTGCATATGATACGCACTTTATGGCGTATTATATGTACGAACCCCCCACACCCCCACCCTCACCCTACCCAAAAGCGTGTCATATACACGCCATAAAGTGCGTATCATATGCACGCCAAAAACGGCGTAACATATGCACGCCAAAATGAGTTTTGGCGTATACATTCTACGAGATTGCACACTCATACTATTTATACGCATTGTCATGAGATCGTGTTGGGTTTTTATGTTTGTAATAAAGATTGTGTTTGGTACTGTGCCCAATTTTTTTTTTTTTTTTGAGATATTAACCTCAAATTTGGAACATGACTTATTTAGATTTATGGCTTTGATTTTCTAGCAGTTTTACGGTTCAACAATTTTTCATAAAATATATATTTTATATAAAATAATGTTCATGAATCATTTTCATAAACGTAAACAAAAATAAAAATTTTTACTTCAATAATCTGCCGAGGGTCTTTATAATACACCAAAGTTAAGTCTGTGCTCCCAAGCTTTACATTTTTATGACAGAGACATTTTTATCCTCTAAGGACCTCAGAGTGACTTTTTTTTAATTGACGCACGAGGGTTAAAACATTATATAATCACACAATGTTTTAATTGACACCAAGCGGCAACCTCCCGCGGTCTCTCTCGAAGCCAATAAGGAAGTTCATCCACTGGCCGCTAGGGACAGGCTCCAGAAGGGAGCAGAATCTCATTGAGCCCCATGTTAAAATGCCTAACTTTATATCAGAAAAAATATGTGTACAGCCTGGTACAAATTCTAATTTTGGTATAAACGGCTAATTTTGCCCTTCGTGAGAACTGTGAGGTGGGTAACTCATTTGTTTACATTATATAAAGGCTTAAAGTTCTGCATAATTAAGGGCGTGCACTTTGAGTGGCAGGTGGGTAGCCATTTATCTGCTGTCTGTTAGTCATCGCGTCACCTGAGCTCCGCCCACGTCCTATTTGTCCATTTTCTGTTATCCGGGAGTGACGCGCAATGGCCAGCTCGACCCTACTTTACGCTTCAAAACAGCTCTTCAGAATCCTATGGCTGACGTCACGGACACTACATCCATTTTTTTTTTACAGTCTATGATTGACACAGTAAACCTCTGTTGTGCAGCACTTTGTTTAGCAAAATGAAAAGATTTCTTTACATTTAATTTGATTACATTTTAAAAGATCATTGTTAAAGTAATGCATTATTTTTATTACCACCGTTTTAGAAAATACATTTGTCTTAAATCATAAAACACAGAAGCTCAAAAACATTTCATATAGGGCACTATTATAGTAAATATTTAAATAAAATATTAAATTGTAAAAGTAGAAGTAAAACAGAATACAGAAATGGAATTTGACAAAGAAAAAAAAATTAATAAATCGCAGGGCCCTACTTACAAGTTGAGTTCAAACCAGCAAGCATTTGGTTACCATTCAGGGTCTTAAACTATTCTGCTACACCATCCTCCAACTGCTACGCTCTTAAAAATCAACTTTCCAAGTCATAAAGCTGTTGAAATGATTAGCTTCTCTTCGGTCTCAGCAGTCTAAAGATGTGGTCGTAAAAGCGGAATCGAACAGTTAACCAAGCCTTTCATTCAGTTCCTTTAGTCCGTCCTCTCTGACATTGCAACCCCTCCCATGTCTCCTCCTATAACGCCTGCACTTGTCAGCATGTCCATGATGATCTGATATGCATTATTCATTAGGGCTAAGTAAGCTACATTTAATTTCCAAATCAGCTGCTCACATTCCCTTTAATGATATGCTAATAGCTAAGGAGACTCAATTCCCATAGCAGCAGTCCCTCAGACTGGGAAAGTGTTTAGGATTGCATAATCGCACCACGATAAGCGTCGCATTAGCCTTTATGTTTTCCTGTCTGCCGTGTCCTGTTCTATCGCAGTCAGCAGAGTTAGCAGAACAATTATCTCTTGGAAACATGAGGTGTGTTAACACACATGCATACTGTATATGTGCAGAGCTAAGTGCTTTTTATTAGCTTATAGGTTTTAAGCTTCAGGAAAACGCACTCTGTTCGCCGAATATATAGTGCTTTAAAGCAATCAGGAACTTGTAATGCACAGGTTCATTTACATTTCAAATGACATGGCTTTGATTCTAGCCTAGCATTACGCAACTTGAAAATGTTTGATCTCCTAAACTAGCCAGCATTCCATCACACCAAAGGTGTTCTGCACATATGACTTTTTCCTTCCTTCATCCAATCCTCTTCTTTGATATTAGACTCTGCACAGCCAAGAGAGGGACAAGTTTAGTTAATGCGGTTTGTTCCATTTTCCTCTTCATTTTTACTGTACCTCCTGATGACAGTGTGTGTGTGTGTGTGGGGTATGTTCTTCCTCAGTGATTTTTGTCTTGTTTTCCAGTGCAAATGTAGCCTTGATGCCAGCCGAACTTAGCCCCGCCCAAAACATTTGAGGTCGGGAAGTTCGGTCTGGACTTTATCCGTTGTGGAGCAACTATGCTCGAACCAGAGCTGTTTGGACCAATCAAATTGTCAGGGTGGGCTTTATACGATGATAGACAGATGATCAACAGTAACATAATCATCCACGTCACCAAAGAGCGCTTGGGTTTAATTTGTTTTATTCCTAAACTGAAAACTTGTTCGTATATCACCTTTACTGTTTCTCTCAAAAATGATGATCCTGTTGGTAAGTACTCTGTGTATCCTTAAATTCTTTTTACAACACCGGCAAAGATTGCTTACACTCATCTTATTTTTCTACTTCTTCCAGCGTGCTCAACATGCGTCACTTACTCCACTTCTCTGATTAGTTGTAGGTGTACCCAATTGAGCTCATAGGCATTTTCTTTCCTGGTTCGGTTGAAACACGCCCCATAATAATCACAGCCCAAATATGAGCGGTATCAGACTCATATTCTGACTAGAATCTAAGTATGACGACGTCAGGCCAGTGCAAATGTCTAAAGATTCTTAAATCAGGATACATTTACTGGAGAAGCAAAATGACATAAAATATGAAGTTTTGTTTTATGTGAAATTGATCAAAATGAAGTGAGTTTATGATTAAAACAAGAAAAAATATCTGCCAGCGGGCTCAGAAAAATGAACTTAATTAAAAGGGATAACTCACTGACAGATTCATTTATTTGTTCTTGTTTTAAGCATAATCTCACTTAATTTTGTTCAGTTTTCAAGACTTAATTTGCATCTCAAGTAAATGTATCTTGATTTAAAGATGTTTAGATACTTGTATTGGAAAACAGGACAAATAGTCTTTGTTTTTGTTTTTGTTCTTTTGCAATCAATGCAACATGTAATGCCACGACATTAAGAATTTAATTTGTCCAAGGGTGAATTAAGACATTTTAAAGACATTTTTAAGTCCTGCAGAAACGCTATTTAATTTTTTTTTTTCATTAATTTGCTCCATAGGAATTCAAAGAAAAAAATCTAACTGACCAACTGGATAATGAAAGAAAAACTAGAAACACCAAACTTTGATTTGAAAAATCATATACTGAAAAAAAGACGGTATTTAATGTGTTTTATAAGAGAATGCAATACAGTCCCACAAAGCATTGTAAATAATGTGAAGGTAAAATATAAAATTACCTATATTACTATAGATTCTGAAGTCTATATATTATCTATAATTATCTATATTATTTGTTACTATTGCCATTGTAAAAACACAATAGTAACATGAACTGTTAATAAAACATATAGACACTGATCCTAAATAGAATGAACATCATAGCTGCATGCAAATCCTTGCCAGGTAATGCACAACATATAGCTATGTCATTTATTTGGCACTTTTTGGTAATTTCATGACTTGATGTAATTATGATGTTGCATGCTCACAATTTTAACGGCAAAAAACACGTTCTGTGTGAAACGGCCCTGACAAGTAATGAAAATAATGTATTATAGAATATAAGGATACTAACATATAGCCTGACATTCATATAATCTAACAGCAGATTCAAAGCCATTTGAAGGCAAGCCTGCAGCATTTGCCGATAAAAGTGTAACACCTGCTAATGCTGTGGTATGCATAGGGGGGAGACAGGAAGCCATTTTTTTAATGCATGTCAAAGGAGGAGAGGCTTCACTACGCTGAATAAACCGCTATTGTGAGGAGCTTATTTAATGAATCAACAGCCCATTGGCTAATCTTTAACATGTTTGCTAAACAGTGAGTTTGTAAACAGAGTTTATCCCGAAAAAAATGCTGTTTAATAAGAGAAGTCACAGACATGTATGATTCATTTAACAGCACTTATCATTCATTTCCATGGTATCCGTAAACTGTGATTGACTGTCACACAACCTAACGAAATTCAGTGGTGTCAAGGATGTAATGTGATTGGTTATCATGGCACATGCGATCCAAGATAGCCGTTACGCTTTCTCCAATGGCAGAGCCATGATCCCTCGTATCTCCCGAGACCATCTCTGGCAGATACTGAATTGGGACAACACGAGACGTATAGGTCAGTGAAACGGAAAACTCCTCCAAAGTCTGTGAAGTTCAAACCGAGTGTTGTAAAATGGGACTAGCCTACGGAGGATTGCACTTGTCGCCTATAGCAACTGTGACAGCTGCCGTTGACGAGTGGCAGTAATGTTTGTAATGGACTTTTTTGAAAGTTATATTCAACTGCCTGAAAACAAAACAGGGTTCACACAACCTCAAGAAAATCCAGTTGTTACCGGCGCACAATGAATATCGGGATAGGGACATAGCTAGTGTCATGCACGAGAAACACTGATCTACAGTACATCTATTCCAATCATCAGTTTCCAAACTTACTAGTCCTTCTAACTTTCATAAGGGCAAAAGTTCCTAAAAAGGCAGCAGCATCCTGGGGTTTTCACTCAGAGCTAGGGAAATGAATATATGGCTCATCCATATGTTCAGTTTTCCAGGCTGCAGCAAATTTATGAACTGATGAGCACAGCATTATTCCTCCATGTGTGCAATCCACTTCTGCGTCCTTCATTTTCTCTCTATTTCCCACAAGTAATTCCATTAGTTTAGACCTAGAGATGATGAATGCCACCTGTTGCACTTTGCAAGATACTTTCTGAAACTGTTTATAATTACCTGCCCACAACCCCTTGTTACTACTACCGATGAGGTTGTTTTCAACAAATGGAAGAAAATGCCGATTTATTACTCGAATGCCTCAAGCACTGAAAGAGGTCTTCCTGTACTCAAGGGTCCTTTAATGACAACTAACCAAGTCGGTGGAACTTCACGCCGCAATTTCAAGCTAAATCATAGAGAAAATCAAGAGCAACGGTGTTCACAAAATCAATTTTATGCTAACTTCATTTGTATGTCCGTAGCAGCCCATCTTCCTGGCTGCGACGAAAATACAGTATTGGTGCAACCTAAGAAAACGATGATGAATTAGACGTCTAAGAGCACGCCTGAGCTAATGATAATCCGGCGAAAATCTGAGATGACCTTCAGCGAGCACCTGCACATTAATCATCCAGTGATACGGCCAGCATTTCATTACCAGCCCCTGTATGATAGGTGCTTTCCTAAACGCCTGTGATCTATTACATCATCGCAATTAACATGGCAGTGCGGGTTGGTGGCGGACAGACTTGTGGGCTAGAACGTGGCGTTACGGGTGGCCACATCAATGAGGTTGGGGTCTAAACTTAAATGTTAGACTGAAGTGCAAAGAATAACATTTATGGACTCACAGTCAACAATTCTCTCCTTCAGGAGAAGAAAAAAACATTATTTTTACAGCGCCTCAACCGCATTCTGTTAGAGTGGCTGTTTCTGATTTTGTTAAGGTCTCTGCCAACAAACACTCCAGGCTTGATTTTCTCTCCAATGCTACAAGCCAAGATGCTGACTTACTCGGAACAACAACCTGTGCAAGGAACAGATTAATCATTTAGACAAGGAGAAAGAGAACGGTTCTAGAGTGAAAGTGAAAAGAAGGGAAGTGGGAAAAGACTGCCTTCTCACATCAACAGTGTTTTGCCTTAAAAGAATAAGCCAAGCCAAACCCAATCCAAATTCCATTTTTCCCACAATCAGATTACTGTCAATCCGCTTTCTCGCTGCACACTAGAATCAGGAAGTCTAGACTACAGCGTCACTACATCAATGTGGTGCTACTGTGGTCAGACAGTCCAACCCAAAGCAGACCACCTGCTTTTTGTAAGTAACTGGACCCCCAGGGTCAGCTGGAGATGGGGTTTGAAAAGAAACCGTTGCAATAACATTATCAATGTAGTCTTTAGCAAAGATAGCATGATGACAATGAGAGAAAATCCCCACCAATGTCCTTTCTGCCTCTGAGAGCTATAGCTGTTCTAACCCTGTAATCAGTCTCAGACCCCGGTACCGCTCTGCTTCAGAAGGAGGGTCATGAGGAGGACGTTTAGGCTTCTCTGGAGGAAGTCGTGTGGAATAAGCCCTCGCTAAAGTCTAATCTGCTGTGCAAATGCCTGTGACGGCTGTCAAGGACTTTGAGACCTCTACAAACAATCACACTTATACACACATAAACAAAATGTACTAGCCCAAAAATGCAAAGACGCAGCAACATTCCAACAACAACGTAAAATGAACCTACAAACATATATAGCGCCTTCATATCATTGCTCAGACAAACCCCCTGGGCAATAGAGGATGATGTTAAGTCATCCTTAAATAAATGAAAAAACGCACAATCAACTGTGAAAACCGCCTCAGGTATCATTTCAGCAGGTTTGAAGGTCAGTGAACAACTAGGTAACTTCTTTTCAATTAAAACACTAAAATATATCAATGAGCTGTATGCACAAGCTCTGTTGTAACACAATGTTTATATTTAAGCTAAAGCAACACAATTGCTTTTAATATACAACTTTATTTCCTGGTGTTCAATCCACTTAAATATTTCACATCAAAGTTTACTTAATCCATTTGTGTTGGGATTACATGAATGAATTTTGTTGCATTGACTAAAACATGGGTGGAGGATTTTTAGTTCCCAGCATGCTCTGCATCTGGCTGATCAGTTGAGTAAATGTTGAAATTAAGTGTTAAGTGAAGGGAAAGAACTGTCCATGTTTAATGCTTTAACATTTAAAAGAGTTTCTGTTATGATGAGGTTTTTGTTTGTCGGGGTTGTTTGTCTGTTTTGGTCTTGACTCCTTGTATAAATGTATGTTTTATACACTTACAAAATGGACTTAAACTGCAATTAGGTTTCTGTGATTCCCTCTGGTGCACAGAGATGGTGTGTTCCGCTCTGCCACTTACTGTAGTGCTTCATCCAGCCTACCTGTATCCATCGGCCTGCCTACCTGACAGTGTTTGTAGTGTGGTTGCTGCAGACAAAGCATCTGTGTCTTTGATGGGAGGATTTTGTGGCGTGGTGGCCATTGTCATCGTTTGTTCCCATTTGGGGTTTTTCTGAGTGCTTTTAAGTGGATGGCTACATGTACAAAGACTATGATGCTATACGTCCAATGAGCAATAGCTTTGCTAAGTGTATTAATAAGTATCTTTCTACTTGTGCTCTGTGAGCTGCAACTCAAAATCACAGACTTGAATATATTTAAACTTAACTAAAAAAAAAAATTAAGTTCAACCAAAGTCTCTTAAAGACAAGTAATTTCACTCGGCGACCATCTTTGAAACGCCTCTCTGGTATGCAAATGCAGCTCCTATCTTTTTAATGGGGAAGCATCAAAGTCTCCAAAACTGTTCACCAAACTTATGATTACATTTCATATTCGAAATCACAAATGAAATCTGACAACAACGGTCTCATAAGTGTTGTTTCTAAACGCTCGAACCATGACAAAAAAGCGCATTTCTGTTTCTATAGCAACCGGAGCGTCTAAAGGCAGCTGCAGTTACGCGTGGCTTTAATAATAAACAATTGGCTCTTTCATTTAAAAGGCGGGGCTTATTTGCCATATTGGGCGTTGCACTTTCTCCCATTCATAAGTAATCAGAGTGTGCCTTCTTTGCTGAACTAAATATATATATATGTTTTAAATGGTTTTAAATTTTGTGTAACCACTTGCCTTAAAAAATTTTTGGTAAAATCAAAAAGCCATTTTTAGTGCAGAAATAATTAAATTCAAGTAACCTCATGTGAATCTACCCAAAATGCATTTTTAATTTAGGTTAAAATATAAATGGGAAAGAAGTAAAAGCAAATCAATAATGCAATTTCAGGTAGCTACTCTTTTTGTAACAAGCCTTGTTCATGTCATCATTTATATTAAAAATTCAACAAACAAACTTAAAATAAAAAAGAAACATTTGATTAAAAGTTCATGTCTAAATATAAGATACCATATAAGATTATATGTTCAGTTGCATTTCATAACTTGCGTATAGCATAGTTTTATCCCAAAATGTTTCACGACCCACCAGATGAGAACCATTCATTTACAGTGCTGATTCTGACACTTTTCGACACTTTCTCTGTGATATTCACGCAATGATTCACATCGCCTCTTCAGATTGTTGGGAGGGTAATCGGTCAACCACGATAAGACACAGATCCTCTCCTCAACGAAGACCCCACACAGGGTAAGATATCATACAGCAAGACTATTTTCTGAGCAGTGGGTAGAAAAAGTGCATTTTACAGCAGTGCCTCTCAGCGCCAGGGAAAACAGATTACATCCGTTTGTGCTCCGATGCCCGCCTGACAGCAGCAGTGCCTGGTACACCTGCCCTCCAACTTTGAGTGCATGCATTATTCAGCATCGCTACAGCTCTGCGTGCCACCGGTGTTGTCGTCTAAAACTGCAGGCGTCCATGTGCCGTAATCAAAGCAGGCCAGTGAGCAGCTTGTCTCGCTGCGATATCCTGCAGTTTCTACATGATAGTTTTTGAGAGACTAGGAGGAGGAGGAGGAGGAGGTGGCTCTAGTTTCCAGAATCACCTTTATTTTTTGTGGAACTTTAACTGCCACTGGTAGTGGTTTTAAACTACAACGTTAATATTCTAAATACTAATAATTAAAAAATAAATTGATCAAAGTTTTTTTCAATTACTAATTATAATTAAAAAATGTAAATAATCACTATAAATAATATTAATTGTTGCATCATTTAAATATTTAATTCAGAAATTAAAAATACAACAGTTGTCTGTTCTGAGATCTACAAAATTATGAAATAATGCATCCCCTCTGCATTTTTATCAGCATGGAGTTATTCATAATATTTACTGACTAAATTTATGTCCATCATTAAAAACATTTGTCAACTGAAACTAATGAACAAATGTAATTTTAATTTGTTTTAAATTAAGTTTTAATGAACCATCTACTTCAAAAAGAAAGGAAATCTAAATAGGATCTGCAACTAATTTTATATATATATATATATATATATAGTGTGTGAATGTGTGTTCTTGTATATATGGTTTATGAGGACACAAATGTGTATAATGACATAGTTATTACAACGTAAACATGGTTTATGAGGACACTTCTTCTGTCTTCCTAAACCAAATAGCTTTTAAAAGACACACACTAAACCGGTGTGTGTGTGTGTGTCTATATATAAGGTGTTACTAATCAGGCAATGCACTGCAGTCTTGAGTTTGGGTGTCACCGATGTTCTCAGGTGGTCTTTCCAGGGGCAGATAACAGACGTAATCTCTCTCTCATCTGGCTCTCACTGCTGGGCTCTTTTCATTGGAGCCACACTGACATTGCAGGAAAAAGTGTTTTTCCTGGCTATTCATAGAATACATTATCAGGAGACATCAGCTGTTGGTTAAAAGGGCTAAAAGCATCTATTTAAGAAATACCAACTGTGGACCCAGTGATTTCTCACTCCCCAGGAATACTTTCTAAGTAGTCAATTTTGCCACCTTTGACTGCAAATGATGTAGCCGGCGCAGTGGGAGAAACAGGGGGAAATGCATGCAGAATTAACACGCAATATCCAACAGCAAAGATTATATGACTGAAGAAGCAGAGGATCGTCAGATCCATATCTCACACTGCATATAAATCCAAATTGTATTTCAAGAATTGGGAAATTTAGTGCAGAGGACAACAGCTGATGAAAAAGAAGGGGGGGAAACAGCAAGATGTGACCCAACGGTCAAAACTTCTGCAAACGGATTGCTGTGGACTGCCAGCTAGTAATAGGCTTATGTTCAATGATATGGAAATAAATCAAACAAAACATTACATTCTTTAAAAGCCATTTGATCTATTCAACGCTTTACTCATCTGTCACAATAAATGTAATGTTTTAATAAAGACAATTCAATTGCCGGCCCTGGTATAAACATTATAGTATAAACACAATTCATCATATTTGAGTGTACATCTGTTCAAGTGATCAGTTTAAAGATCTACTCTGCTTAATGAGCTATATAACAGGAAAACATGGAATCAAACTTGATCAAAATGTAACATCCTCCTCAATCTCTGAGCGGACTTTCCTTCTCAACTAATGTCACAAAGGACAATTTTTTAACCCCACTTTTCACAATTCACTAATTTTTCCCACATTATAACGCAAGTAACATCCTCAGTACAATACTATTTATTACAGTATAAAAAATATCACTGAAATACACAACCGTTCAAGAGTTTTGGGTCTGTAAGATTTTAAAATGTTTTTGAAAGAAGTCTCTTATGCTCACCTATAGGCTACATTTACTTGATAAAAAAATACAGTAAAAACTGTAATATTGTGATTTATATACAATTGAAAATGACTGTTTACTATTTTAATTTCTTCCTGTGACAGCAAAAGTCTTCAGTGTAGTATGGTCCTTCAAAAATCATTCTAATGTTGATCTGGTGTCGAGAAACATTTGTTGAAAACGGTTGTGCTGCTTAAAATTTGAGGAAGCCGTGATACAAGATGAAAAAGGAAAATGGTCATAATTTACTCACCCTCAGTTGTTCTAAACCAGTATGATTTTTTTCTACTGTTTAACACAAGATTGAAAATGATTGCTGAAAAAGATTTGGAAGAATATGGGTAACAAAACATTTTTGATGGGCACCATTGACTTCCATGGTCTGGACGGGGAAAAACTATGGAAGTCAATAGGGCCCATCAACTGTTTGATGCCTGACCTTCTTCTACAATTCTTCTTTTATGTTCATCAGAAGAAAGAAATTAATACAGGTGTGGAACAACTTGAAAGTGAGTAAATGATGATAGAATTTACATTTGTGGGTGAATTATCCCTTTAATAGAAAGTTCAAATACACAGCATTTATTTAAAATTAACATTTTTGGTAACATTTTATTTTAAGGTGACATAGTTGCATATTTACAACGTGTACTTACTATAGCAATAACAGTAAAAATATGCATCATTACAAATAACAAACCCCAAAATAACTAACATTAAAACATGTAGTTTTAATATTAGTACATTGTATAGTACTTATGAGTAAAATACTATCAAACTTTGTCACCTTAAAATAAAGTGTTCCCAAATATTTATATATCAAATAACAATATTTAGTCACTTTTTATCAATTGAATGCATCCTTGCTGAATAAAAGTATTATTTTTTCCAAGAAAGAAAAAAGTACTGTCCCCAAAGGAAGTCTATGGCACATTCATGTTGACATGATTATTATAAAAGCACAAAAACTGTCTAGTAATAATCATTACGTCACACAAATGTGAGTAGTGATTTAATTGCTGAGATGGAAAGCACTTGGTAGGCACAAAGAGCAGGTGGTCTTGCCAGCAGAGAGCAGAAGCATGGTTAACTGCGTGGAACGTCCCTCATTACATGAGTCACACGCAGTGGCCCATTACAGAGCCGCAGCACCTGGGAGCTCCCCCATGATCCCGTGCACTGTTCTCATGAAGCAATGAGACATGCTCGTCCCTCTCCGAATCAACCAACAACCCCCACCCATCCTCCTTCACAAATATTAGAGCTGAAATATGATAATGTGCAAATGTGGTGGGAATATCTCATTCCACTTTCTAGTTCCCTAGAACATGAATCTGCACTATAGCCAGGACATTGATCAGCTAAACATTGAGACACTGGTCATTCAATTACATGCAGCATGATTATGAGGTCATGTATTAAAATGTAGCTAACAAATGGTTTGGTACCATTTGTTTATTGTGCATTTAGTCCTATATAATAAAAAGCACAGTGTACATTTTTTTTTTAAATAATATCAAATCTGTTTGTTTCAATTACTCAATTCATGATTCTCATAATACTCAAAACGAACATACTGCAAAAATCTCAACATTTAGTAAAATGCTAGTCTCATGTAGCCACAGCAGAAGGTCTGGACTCCATCTGACTGATAGGTAAAGCAACCAACCACAGTTTGTTTTATGTTTAGCATCACGTTTAGGGGCATGAAGATGTAAAGCCGATGTCCCTACAATGACAGACCGGCGTGTAAAACTCTTGGATGTCTTTTAAAGAGACTATGCCGTGAACTTCACATATCCAGCATTTAGCTGATCCTGATAAGTGCTCATTGTCACAGTTGTAAACTCGATGGCTCTCTTCCATGACCCCTCGATGGCTTTCTTCCTTTCCAGGCGGAATATTAAAGAACGCGACACACGTCTCCCAGACATCCTGCAGAATTCAACCAATCAGATGACGACTTCGAAACTCCAATGTTTCCAATTTTGTTGTTTTACTTACTAGTAAAATGCATACTCAAAGGTGATCATGTACACCACGTTACAGTGAGGTGTCCAATGTTAAAAATCAAATTTAAATATGGCACTAAATGATTAGCATATCCACTTACTCTAGCATTTGCATAGTACTCCAAAACCATGGCGCATGACCAAATTACTGTGGTATTACAATGGTAAATGTGCAGAAAAACATAATTACCAATGATTTTTAGGTGTACACCATTTAAAAGACGTTTAAACCTGTTCATTTATACAACTGTCCACAATGCAGAAAAACATTAAACGACTAAAATCTAAGCATGAATGATCCGAAACAACCTTCGACCAGTGAGCTGAATCGCCTAGTGAGAGAATAATTAGAAGCCAAATCTCTTCTCTATATTAAATCAGGGGCCTGCATTAATTCCAATCAGAATGTGTAGCCAGGCTTGACTGCGGGCCCCGAGGGGGAAGGAGAACGGCACCCTATCCTCTGTACCCAGGCCTGGCAGAGAGTTCATCTGGCTCAGACCCTGCTCTTCAGGGTTCAGCGCTTCCCTCCAGTGACTGCCATCAGCGCTCAGACTCACACACACAGGTGAGAGACTGCAACCTTTCCCTGCACCAGCTGTTTAACTGTACCTGATGGAGCTGTTCAAATGGCCTTTATACAAAGGGGTGGAAATGGCACAAGAATTATTGCCTGGCATTTGCAGCTATGATCCTACAAACAGCAAGCCAGATTGTTTAGGCTGTTTAAGAAATGTTTTTAATTTCAGTGTTTGATCAATGCATCAATAATGAGACTGCATGTTGGTTATTGACTTCAATGCTGTTTGAGTAATGTGTTGGCTTGGATGACATTTAATAAAATATGATTGCTTATTATACTACATGTAATTTAAGATTACATGAACGGCATAAAAGAGTAAAAATCGTTGTGTATGTGTAAGGACGTCGCTCATAGAGCCTAAGAGAATATGTCATATATATATATATATATATATATATATATATATATATATATATATAGATATATATATATATATATATATATATATATATATAGATATAGATATTTGTTTTAATCTTAACTTACAATACACACACACAGTGGCTCCTGAAACAGTGTACTGTAAGTTAAGATTGTTCAGGCCTTTTCTGGATCTATTGGTAGTATGTTAAGCAGTTGATAAAATTAGCACATATTTAGTGCACTTTCAAAAGCGAGAAGTACAACATGAGATGCCCATTCATCTCTAGAAAGATTAATTTACAGTACCATAAAATGTCTTTCTTGAAATGAGAGTATTCAACAACAAAAAAAGTCCACCTCAGACCTGGACATACTCATGTGGACTCAGACTTTCCTAACTACACTTTCCAATCAAATGAAGCCCAAAAGAAATCAAATAAAATGTCCACACAACAGATATTCCTGGATATAACCCATCACCACCAAGACAAAGAGTTTTACCTTTGATTTGACAGCCCAGTACTCCTCTGTCCCATACTGTACATCTCTGAGAGTGGTGAGGTAGTCATAACTGATGACAGCTGTCTGAAAACATTCATTTCAGAGAGAAAGATGAAAACTGTGAATCAAACCTGCATACTAGACACAAAAATAACTCAAAATATACTGTATTTGCATTTATTTTTAGTAATTCACTTGAAAATGTAAATGGAAGCTTGTTATTTTAGTCTATAAAGTTTTAAATATAAATATTTTTCTTACACAAACGCACCAATTCGCTTCAAAAGGCCTTTATTAACCCCCCAGAGCTGTGTGGAGCAGTTATATGATGGATAGATGCACTTTTATGGACTTCAGAAACGACTAACTGCCATTATAAAGCTTGGAAGAGCCAGAACTTTTTTAATATAACTCTGAATTTATTTGTCTGAAAGAAGAATGTCATGTACACCTAGGATGACCAGAGGGTGAGTAAATCATGTGCTAATTTTCATTTTTGGGTGAACTATCCCTTTAATATAATTTAAACGAATGAGTTATAAAAAATTCAACCCCTTCACAGTTGTCATGAATGGCAAATTTAGCTGTATAGACCAAAACCACCATTTGTACCAGACTGCATACATGTTTTTTTGTTGTTGTTTTTTTCGCTGTAAAGTTGGGCATTTTAACATGGGGGTCAATGAGATTCTGCTCTTTTGGAGCCTGCCTCTAGCGGCCAGTCGATGAATAGCAGTTACTTCCATATTGGCTTCAAGAGAAACTGGGAGAGGTTGCCGCTTAGTTCTGACATTGAACCTGGAAGCACTGCACTTTTACAACGTGTTTACAACGCGAACAGCATCAGAGACTGACACAGAAGAGAAGAAATTGTTGAAATTTGTCATTTTGGGGTGTTTTGGGCCTTGAAAGTGTTGATTACGTTGCAGTCTATGTGGGGTCAGAAAGCTCAATTGTATTTCACCAAAAATATCTTAATTTGTGTTTAGAACATGAATGAAGGTCTTACGGGTATGGGCTCATTTTCATTTTTGGGTGAACTAACCCTTTAATGAATTAAAAGTATGAAATTACGAAATATATTTATTCATATTTACCGTTGCAGCTGCCCTCCCAAATCTGACAATGCTGAGATCATTGAAGTCCACATTTTTGCTGTACAGGTAAAATCCTGACGATGCGAACACTGCAGTGGCAACAGATGATACCTTCAGTAGCCGAACAGCCATGTGAGGAACTGCAAAAAGACAGAGAAACATTATACATCACCATTAGGCAGTTGTACCTGTAGTAAGCCTAGCATACTCAACACATCAGCAGATTTAAAAACAAATAGCAAATCACACACAAATCAGTATTTGATTCTGATTCAATGAACTGATTAACTGATATTTTATTTCTCATAATGTCTCATGTGTGCCTTCCCATACAGAGTTTGTAAATAACAAACATATAATCAATGTGATGCTAATTTAATTTCAGAAATAACACATAATAAACATAGTTTGATTGTTTACTTTGATTAAATAAATTCTAAGGCTGATACTTTGGGGGCGTGGAACTTGAGTCGTGACGTCATTGTTTCTTCATGGTCAACTTGGGCTCATCATGATGCTTTGCAAAACGCAGCTCTGGTTTACACAACTCAAACCAAATAGCGTTAAACATCACATTAATGAATGAGGTAAATGAAACTAAGCAGCAACACAGATTAAGCAAAAGCACAAGTAATCTAGTTTCATTCATAATATCAGTCGGTGTATTGAAAGACGCGGTCAGCTGATCACAAATATTGTTTGTGTTATACAAGCGCTTGCGTAACACACAGAGAGAATATAACTAAATAACCGACAGCGTTTTATCACATGATGCTAATAACTGCGATGAATGAGTTTTGTATATGATATTTCTAGAGAATCATACTACAGCTGATTGATTTACCTTCATTGACTCACGCTGTCATCCACTAACCGGTGTCGCTCTGTGACCTCTAAACTCTGGCGTCTCCGTTGACGTGCGTGGCGCAAAGCATCATGGTCATTGTAGTTTAGAGAAAAAAAACACCTTTTTGGTTTGAAAATTAAATAAACGTTCAACTATATATTAAATATTTTAAGCTATTGATCCACATAAGCCATTTTAATGCAAGCCAAAACAGTCTGATTTAATTTCTTACACAAATATATTCTCGTGATTGAAAATTAATTTGAACATGTTCAGAAAAATGCCACATTACAAAATGTTATAACCACAACCATTTTTTTTCTAATGAACGATATGATTGAGCAGATGTCCACAGCAATATAAATCATTCCAACCACATTCCTCTTACAGAGAGAACCTCAGTCAAAAGATCTATTTTAAAATTTATTCCATAAACACATTATATACAGGACAAGGTAGTGATGGAGCGTGACCAGATTTAACATGACATGAGCTCGGACAGATAATGTGACCAGAACATTGGAAGGGTCATCTTAGATGCAGCCTTGATTAACCTCTAAATAAATTAACCACACTGATGAAATGATTAATGCGTCTGCATAATCCAAGTTATACATAAAACTCTCAAGTTATTACTCAACTGTTACATGTAAAAGTAATAAGGAATTAAGTCAATTTTGCGCGAGCATCTCTAATTACAATATATTTTCTAATTATATAAAGTACCGGTCAAAAGTTTGAAAACATTACTTTTATTATACTATTATGCTCACCAAAGCTGCATTTATTTTATCAAAATTACACACACACACACACACACACACAAAACAGTAATATTGTGAAATATTACAATTTAAAAGAATGGTTTTCTATTTGATTGCATTTTAAAAATATAATTTATTTCTGTGGTGCAATGCTGAATTTGAAGCAGCCATTACTCCAGTCTTCAGTGTCACATGATCCTTTAGAAATCATTCTAATATAAAACCTGTGACACTTTTTCTTTCCAATTAATCCTTTTTTCAGGATTAATTGATGAATAAAAATGTCTTCTTTTTTTTTTAGATAATTTGATTTTGACTTTTGGTAACAGTCCGCAACTTTTTTTGGTTACAAATGATCCAAAATAAATTTGAGCAAGTACACAACAAGCCAGTTTTCAAAACTATCTCCTCACCATGCAGAATTTTTAATAGACACACAAAAATAATACTTAATAGTACACTGGCAAAGAAAATAATAATCTGTAGCCAACACAGCAAAAGACTTTTCAAAATATCCAATTTTATTCGACTCTGATTTCTTTAAATTTCATTGGACATTCCATAAGGAAAGAAAAAACACTAGACATGCAGTCAATGCAACAATGATCAAAACTCATTAAAGTTAGGCTTCTTGAAAACAAGTATGCCAAGTGAAGACACGTCCACAATAAATAAAGAGTTCTCTGTTACTGAAGACACAATACTTGAGATGTGAAATCAGACCTCTTCAGATGTCCTCTGCTTCTTTGTTCAATCTTCTTCCAGAAAATGGCTTTCTGTTTTTTTGCACCTGGAGCTACAAGAAGAAAAAAAAAAGATTTTGATGCAGATGTTAAAACTACAACATTTACCAGGGCTTACTGTGCATGTGCACTGTATTTAATATTTATTTATTTTTAAAATGCTTTGTTTTAAGGGTATGGTTTAGGGTAGGGGTATGTATTGATGCTAATAAAGCCTCAAACCACATGAATATGATGCTGGTAGCACAAACTGATCGGTAGCATTTTGATGACACTAACCTTCGCTCCTTCAATTAAATGAGGATCCTTTTGTAATGCATTCTGCAGTCCTTCCTCTGTAGTGAACCCTATCCAGCAAAACCCCCGATGAAAACCTGTCTCTTTATCCTGCAAAACAAGAGAAAACTTGTTTCTCAATCTCAGTATAACGGGCATATTAAGAAAGATGAAAGACTAAATCTTATTTGTATATACGTTACTTACAAATGGCAGGAGACACTTCTTTACTTGGCCAAACTGCCCAAAGTATTCTTTAATCTCCTCTGAAAACAGAACAGTAACATACATTAGACAACTGCTACGCATGAACTTACATCAGAGATGCTTATGATGGGTTATGGATAATGACTGATTTAATCCATTCATACGCGTACTATTTACAAATATCATGTAACTTATTTTACTCACTCGTTGCGATGGTCCATGGCACTTTTGAAACAAATACTTCAAACACCTTCTTGCCAGCTGCTGTCGCTGCCGTCGCTGCCATGTTTCGTCCTTGCCGAATGGAGCTTACGGTGACCCTGACCACGTGATCAGAAGAAAAAAACATTTATTACCTTAAACTATACAATTTATAAACGTAAAATATCGCATTTTGATACCTTTTATGTTCGTAATTGTTATTTTATTTGCATTATGTAATAATGAAAAAAAATCAAAGCGAAGCTTTGTATCGTTGGCGTCAGAAGTAGAAAGGTCACATGGTGACGGCAAAGATGGCAGCCTCCATCGTGGAGCATGGAGAAGATGCTTTTAGAAAACTGTTCAAGTTTTACAAGAGGAGAAGTCCTCCTCCAGACTTCAGTGAGGTCATTAATTTCTCCAAACCTTGTACTGACAAGGTGAGACATTCAGACATTCATGAATATTGCGCATTCGTTAACATTATGACATTATCCCCCGGTTTTACAGACAGGCTTAAGCCTAGTCCCAGGCTAAAATGCACGTTTGAGCTGGTTTAACTGAAAACAACTTGCACTGGCATATCTTAAAATTTGTCAGTGTCATTGTTTTGTCACAAAATGTACACCAGTAATGTTTTTATTTTGTTGTTGTTGTTGTTTTCCTAACGCACGTTAAAAAAAACAACTTCCTAATTGAACTAAGGTCTAATCATCTAAGCCCTGTCTGTGATCTAAGGTCTAATCATATAATACCGCCTTCACGTGCTATCGGAAATTCGATAATTCCCACTTCTAGAGTCGTGATTACGAGCTCACTGCATTCAAATTTTGAAATGGGAGGGCGTTCATGTGCAATTTTTAACTCGGAAACTCGTATTAACGATCATTCCGAGAGCACGTGAAGGCAGAATTAGCCCTGTGTGGCCTATAATACTTTCCTAAACGGTGTATTATTAATAGTAATAAGTAATTACAATATTTATGATCTATATTTATTAACTAATCTGCCTATGACAAATATTTATTTTACCGATCATTGTAATGACAAGATGATGCATTCAGATTTGAGGAAGATTGTCGTATTTAAGTTTATGATTACAAATCTTTAAACTGTGCAAATTATTATAATTATTATTACTATTTACCCATGATAAGAACATTTGTGTGATATATGGTTTATAAAAAATAACATGTCTGACTTTATTAACTACAACTACTATTAACTAGTGTAATATTACATGCTTTCAGAACATGCACAACTATTTGTCATAGTATTGCTGTGCCTTTGTATTTTATTCATTTTTGTGGTAACACTTTACAATATGGTTCATTAGTTAACATTTGTTAACTACATTAGTTAACATTAACTAATAATGAACTGCATTTATTTATCTTTGTTAATGTTAGTTGCAACATTTACTGATGCATTATTAAAATCTTGTTAGCATTAGATAATGCACTGTGAACTAACATTAACAAACCATGAACAGCTGTATTTTTATTAACTAATGTTAACAAAGATGAACTAATGCTGAACAGAGGTGTTGTCCATGGTTATTACATGATAACTAATGCATTAACTAATGTTAACTAATACAACCTTATTGTAAAGTGTTACCATTTTTGTTATTCTAATTGTCTCGTTTGCTAGGTTTTCACCTGTGAACTTAACTCCACTCCTATAAATGATGAAGATGTTTCTAAAGCTGGTCTTCGGCCGGTAAAAGACTGGAAAGCTTTCGGTTTGCATGGATATCCAGGTATGGTTTAGACAGTTTCAAATAATCGGCATACTATATGTTCTCCAGAATGTAAAGGATTTTATGGGTTTGATATAGTGACAGAAGCCTATCATTAAATTTATTTTATGTACGATGTCAAAATCTCCTGTATTGCATGATACAGATTTTTATTTATTTTTGCCGCCACTTTGATTGTTAAATGTTTTCAGAATTCCTATACATGGTAGCCTATTAATAACACAGAACACTGTATAAAACATGTTAAATCATGCTTCTTAACATGCTGGTGTAATCGAAATCTTCCATTTCTTACTGTTGACTTTTAATGAGATTAAATTAACTACTGTATATTGTCACTGTTGGGATGTAGGTTTTATCTTTATAACCAACCCGTTCCTGCCGGGTTCTCAGCAGTACTGGGTAAAGCAGTGTCTGAAGATCTATCCACAGAAGCCCAACGTGTGTAACCTGGATATGCATATGTCATCTGTGGAGACTGAAAACATCTGGGAAAGAAGCATAGATGTTATTCAGTAAGTCAAAGATCCTGCCATGCATTGGCAGCTTTTTTTTAGAATAAAACAAAGTTTATATTTGTATATTTTGAATAGATCTGTGGCAATTATTAGAGTATAGATATGATATAGGTGTGCTGGGTAACTCCACTGATACTGAGCACAGCAGACCCATAGACACTTTCCTTGTGGCTAGGTCTGTGCTGGTAATTTTACTGTGGCCTAGATGGTAGATTTGAAGTATTGCAGTTTGTTAGACCCCCTTTATTGTGTAAATGGTTGTGCTACTGCATGGTACCTGATCCAACTCATGCTCTTCCTTATCTAAATGCGCTCTGTGTATTATTGCAGGAGGAAAGGCTGTGGAAAAAGAGAGCCCAAAACTCTGCTAGAAAAACTGCGCTGGGTGACTCTTGGTTACCACTATGATTGGAACTCCAAGGTACTACAGTCACTCTCTAATGTACGTTTTATGTGCTTTAGCAGTGTATCTAACACAAAATTTTATTTTAATGTTGGAGCCGATAGCCTCATAGGCAGTTCCGAGTTCAAGTCCAGGCTCGAAGGACACCCCACCCCCCTCCTCCACTTTGCACCCTGTCTACTCAGTATACTATCCTGTCGCAATAAAGGCAACTCCTAAAATAATAAAAAAGTAGAGATTTTTTTTATTTAACTTATGTGTATACTACCGTTCAAACGTTTGAAGTCAGTAAGATTTTCTTTTTGTGACAAATTTATACCTTTATTCGGCAGAAACAGGATGCAATAAATTGATCAAAAGTGACAGTAACAACTTTTACGTTGTTACAAAAATTCTAATAAATTATGTTCTTTTAAACTTTCTACTCATTAAAGAAACCTGAAAAAAATCTGAATTTCTACAAAAATGCTGTTTTCAACATTGATAATAATAATAATCATAAATGTTTCTTGAGCAGTAAATCAGCATATTAGAATCATTTCTGGAGGATCATGTGACACTGAAGACTGGAGTAATGATGCTGAAAATTCAGCTTTGACATCACAGGAATCAATTAAATTTTAAATGCATTACAATAGAAAACATTTCAAATTGTAATAATATTTCACAATATTACTGTTTTTACTGAATATTATTTATCAAATAAATGCAGCCTTGGTGAACAAAAGAGTCTTAAAGATAAGAGTCTAAACATTACCAGTATTTGATTGGTTTTATAATCATAAAAAGTATCTGTAATATAATATAATAATTTAGTTTTTTCAGCAAAAAATAATATTTCCCTGTGCCTATTGTGGCATTGTTTTTTCTTGGAGAGGGAGGGAGAAAACATTGTCCAGGATCTTATCATTATTTGCTCCTTTCAGGACATTTCATCTCTAATTGTACAGGCCTGATGTCTGCCTGTCTCGTTTATATGCTAATTACATAAAAGTGTTTAGTCTTCTGTCCTATTAAATCAGTCAGGAGGTGCACACTGGATTCATTAGCTCTGATGTTAGTTTGACACCGCCAAACGTCTGACGGCAATCAGTGAATTTTAAGCAGAGACTCTTTCCACCTCCCTTTAAGTAGAACTGAAGGCTGAGGCGTTCACTCCGCTCGGATCAGAGCTAATTCAGCTCTTTGGAGAGGCTGTGCTCATATGATTGTCCATTGATTACACTTTCTTGTATAACTGCTGACAATGACCCACTGTGAAAGCTACAGAGCAGAAAGAACGCTGCAAATGCTCTTTTATCACTTATGTCAATCATTGATAAAGGCGGCATGAAAGAAGTTGTTATAGTCTTTTCTTCCTATATAGTGACGTATATCCGAGTGAAACGGCTTCTCGGACAAGAAAAAACGTAGGAAAGGACTTGATTTTGTCCATAGTGAATTGATTGGATCGCTGGATATTTATGGTTTGCAATACACGTCATCAGTGTAAAGATGTCGCTTTGAATAAATTAAAAGCATTTGCTAAATGACTGCCTGCTTCCCTCTTATAACAAGAGGCATATTTCGTCTGTTGTACTATGATAAGGCATGTAAGGTGCCATACTATTCTGACATACTTTTATTCCGCAGACTTACTCCCCAGATCACTACACTCCCTTCCCAAAGGAACTTCACTCGCTTTCTCACAAAGTGGCAGCCGCCTGTGGCTTTCATGGTTTTAACGCAGAGGCGGGCATTCTCAACTACTATCGATCTGATTCGTCGCTTGGAATCCATGTTGACGAATCAGAGCTTGACCATACCCGACCTTTGTTGTCTTTCAGGTGAGGAATATTTATTAACTCCATATACACTCACCTAAAGGATTATTAAGAACACCTGTTCAATTTCTACAACAACCAATCACACGGCAGTTGCTTCAATGCATTTAGGGGTGTGGTCCTGGTCAAGACAATATCCTGAACTCCAAACTGAATGTCAGAATGGGAAAGAAAGGTGATTTAAGCCATTTTGAGCGTGGCATGGTTGTTGGTGCCAGACGGGCCGGTCTGAGTATTTCACAATCCGCTCAATTACTGGGATTTTCACGCACAACCATTTCTAGGGTTTACAAAGAATGGTGTGAAAAGGGAAAAACATCCAGTATGTGGCAGTCCTGTGGGCGAAAATGCCTTGTTGATGCTAGAGGTCAGAGGAGAATGGGCCGACTGATTCAAGCTGATAGAAGAGCAACTTTGACTGAAATAACCACTCGTTACAACCGAGGTATGCAGCAAAGCATTTGTGAAGCCACAACATGCACAACCTTGAGGCGGATGGGCTACAACAGCAGAAGACCCCACCGGGTACCACTCATCTCCACTACAAATAGGAAAAAGAGGCTACAATTTGCACAAGCTCACCAAAATTGGATAGTTGAAGACTGGAAAAATGTTGCCTGGTCTGATGAGTCTCGATTTCTGTTGAGACATTCAGATGGTAGAGTCAGAATTTGGCGTAAACAGAATGAGAACATGGATCCATCATGCCTTGTTACCACTGTGCAGGCTGGTGGTGGTGGTGTAATGGTGTGGGGGATGTTTTCTTGGCACACTTTAGGCCCCTTAGTGACAATTGGACATCGTTTAAATGCCACGGCCTACCTGAGCATTGTTTCTGACCATGTCAATCCCTTTATGACCACCATGTACCCATCCTCTGATGGCTACTTCCAGCAGGATAATGCACCATGTCACAAAGCTCGAATCATTTCAAATTGGTTTCTTGAACATGACAATGAGTTCACTCTACTAAAATGGCCCCCACAGTCACCAGATCTCAACCCAATAGAGCATCTTTGGGATGTGGTGGAACGGGAGCTTCGTGCCCTAGATTTGCATGCAACAAATCTCCATCAACTACAAGATGCTATCCTATCAATATGGGCCAACATCTCTAAAGAATGCTTTCAGCACCTTGTTGAATCAATGCCACTTAGAATTAAGGCAGTTCTGAAGGCGAAAGGGGGTCAAACACAGTATTAGTATAGTGTTCCTAATAATCCTTAAGGTGAGTGTACTGATTAATGCTGCCTTCCTATGTTTAATCTTTTGAGTATGGAAGTCATTCAGGTGGTTCTGGAACATCGATGTGTTGGTTAATTTTGTTTCGTGCTCTAAATAAGAACCAATGCAAGTATCTGAAGATTAAAGAATGTGCATGTGATTAACTGATGGTTCATCTACACTTCTGTTCAAAAGTTTGGGGTCAATATAATTTATTTATTTATTTATTTAAAATAAATTAATAGGGGAGCACGGGGCACAACCTAATGCAGGGTTAATTGTAACATGCATGGTTTAACACTTTACACACATGCCAGGATGACAAAACTTTGTGTATTTACTAGTTGCCATATCAACATTATTTAGAGAAAAAATTGCCCCAAAATTAAAAAATCTTTGGAATATATTACTGAACATTTATTTAACCATAGCAAAAGTAAATTTCCTCCTTAAGTTTTTTTCATCTATCTTTTTTGTGTTTATTTAAAATAGGACAAATCCAATATTATTTTAATCTTCTATCTGTTATTTAACAACTGAGATGGTTCTTTAATGCTGATCTAACAGCAGAAAACACGAGCCACAGTTTAAATCCCAGTTGCGCGGATGGGATGTAACAATCCGTTACAATGAGCCCCTATTAGAAATATGCTATTATATTCTATACTTTTATGAATTATTTTGAGAACCCATGAGTAAAGGGTGAATAAGAGAGAGTCAATGTTCAAAAATGATTCATTATTATTATGTTTTTAACTATGCTGTATAGCTGTATTTAGCGATGTGTTTGTTGTCAAACTCAAAAAATTTATATTTTCAATGATAAAAAAAAATGCCATTATTTTATTTAAAAAAGTTAATAATTGTATTTTATTGACAAAATATTTTAGTTTGTTTTGGATATTTTTTATTTTATTATATCAGATAACGTTTTAAGTTGTCATTTGGTCATGTTACAATGTGCCCCTCACATGTTACAATGTACCCCACCTATGGGGCATGTTGTGACATTTCAATTCCATTCTTTCAGGGTAAATCAAGAAAAAAGTATACACTGTATTAATGAAACAAAACCACATAATTGTACTAGACATGTGTGCAATTAATGTGGGGAAAAATAAATACTCTGAACCTCAAGTGGATTTACCGAAACTGAGAAAGTCAAAAAAGCGTTAGGTTGTGCCCCGCTCTCCCCTACTTCTGTTCTGCCAGGATGCTTTAATTTGATTAAATGTGACATTTATAATCTTACAAAAGATTTCTGTTTAAATAAATGCTGTTCTTATGAAATTTATCTGTTCATCCAAAAATCCTGAAAAAAATCATGGTTTACAAAACAAATATTAAGCTGCTGTTTTAACATTGATAATAAGAAATGTTACTTAAGCACCAAATCAGCATATTAAAATAATTTCTAAAGGATCATGTGACACTGAAGACAATTCAGCTTTGCCATAACAGGAATAAATTATATTTAAAAATTATTAGAAAATAAAAATATTAGAAACAGAAATAGAACATTTTATTTTAAATTTGTATTATGTAATATTTCACAGTATTACTGTTTTTATTGTATTTTTGATTAAGCAAATGCAGCCATGGTGAGAATAAGAAACTTTTTTCAAAAACTTTACAAAATCATACCAACCCCAAACTTTTGAATGGTAGTGTATGTATTTTATTATTTGCACAGTGAATAATGGGAAATTAAGTTTAGTCGTGGAAGCCTGTTGACTCATAATGGGTATTAATTAAATTGTAATTACACATTCACATTTATCAAAATCCCAGAAATAAGTTGATATTGGTCGTCATTTTTAAATACATTTCAATTAATAGTTTTATATAAAATAACAACAAATATAGTTTTAATTGAGAACATCTACAAGTGCACCTTAAAATTCATAAGCTTTATGATTATTGTTTTGCTGGAAATTCCCAGAAAATATGTTCAATGTGACATGATGGTTTTATTCAAGTGCGTTCATCTACTAAATACGATCGTTGTGATTTTAATTAGAGATACAGATGTTGTCACTGACTACGTTGATAATTGTAGTAACCATAAGTGTAGTAAAATAAGTGGCGTATTCTGATTGTAAACACAATAAACAGGCAAATAAGCACTTTAATTGCACTCTGACCAAAGTGCAAATAGGCTTGTGTCGTACTCAGATGATGTTGTCATGCACAGAATCATAAACATGGCAGAAAAGAAGGCATCACGTTTTTGGGGTGCTGAGTTCATGTTGCGTGAGATGAATATAATGCAGTATATTCATGGCCGAATACACCAAATCGAAGATGTTTTTAGTAATTTAATATACCTACTGTATGTGAGTTTGTTTGTGCTGTGCATTGGGGTATGTGAAGAATGGCGGTAAAAATAACCACATTGCTTAGCAAATAATCAGAATAATAAAATGTCATGACTGAAGAGGTCATGTATATCTTATCATAACATCTTATTAGTGCACATGTAAACATTGTTAGTGTCCAATATTTCTTGAGTATTTCAGAAAAAAGCATAGTGCATGTTCCAGTTTGTCCATACAGCATAAGAAATGCATTAATAAACACTTTTGTCCTTTGATGTTAGTTTTGGACAGACTTCTGTTTTCCTGTTGGGCGGGACTAAGAGAGAAGACCGTCCCACAGCCATGTTCATGCAAAGCGGAGACATAATGGTGATGTCAGGACCCAGCCGCCTACTTTATCACGCTGTGCCCTGCATTGTTCCCGCCCCTGCTGAAAATGTGCTGCCACCCTGCCTGGCCCAGAGACTAGAAGCAGAGGTGCAAGATGATGACATCATCCAAAGCGTGTCAGTGGAGGATTGGGAGGTTTGCTCCTGGTACTTGCAGACGTCTCGGGTAAACGTGACCGTTCGACAAGTACTCGGTTCCGGTCAGGACTTCCCGAGTACACAGGCGTCAGATTTATCAAGCTGTGAGGAATCAGAGGAAGAAACCCAAAAAAATAAGAAGAGGAAAACCAAATCAGCCTATGAGCGTGACACTTAACATGTCTTTTTTTTGGATGGGATCGATGTTTTATTTATTTAAAATGCACCTGGTATTAAAAATTGTACATATGACTGCAAATAAATGCATTATTGTGATTTCTTCCGAGATAATTACTCTTCGTTCCACGGCAGGTGTTGGAAATACGCGACTGCTGATGTGCCACGTCAAGTCAGCTCGGCTTAAAGTGTAGTCCTTCATTTTACCTTGTCATGAGCAACTTCACACACAATGCTTCTCAGTCTGTAGAACAGCAGTGACATTCAGTCCAGTCTGTTGTGAGTCGTGACAATTTGCCAGGCACAGGTCTGTTGATTTAAGGCTGGTTGCCATGTTTGCTCACCCAGGGCAGTAACACTAAACAGACCTGACCTTCAGAGGAAAACCAGGGAGACGGCGTATAATCTTTTTAATCTGGTCAAGCGGTGTCACGACATGTCAAAGCCAGTGTGAGATTGCCTATGACAAGTTCCCCAAGGGACCTAGGTTGACATTGCCATTGTGACTGAAAACTCTGGGGTCCTGCGTTACTATGGTGAATAAGCACTTCTGACACTGCGTCTGCCTCTCGTGAAACACTATCAGAAGTTCATGTCTGCATTTGAGGTTTGTAAGATTAATGTTTCTGGTCTTTTACATGCTGTAAAAACATAAATGCTCCGCAGCGTTTACCGATCTCTTTTGTTGTCATGGTAGTTTGAGCTGATGTGAGATGTCACCTGGTTTGCCACATCCAGAGGCTGTGGTGGGTTACATGCATAAAAAACATGGTAACACCGTGGTACTTTGATAAAGGCTACTGGGGTATTCATGAACTTACAGTATGCCAAGGTACCTCTAAGGATGAAAACTTGAGAATAGAATAAGTGTGCAAATAAGTGTGATGTGTATTTACCACAAAACATAAGACCGTGGTATTGTGGTATATTGTCTACCATACTGAATGTTTACCATATTCATATACTGAAGTATGTACACGGTACTTCCAAAAGTACTTCAAAGAATACCATGGTATCATTACAGTCCATATCCCAGGCAAAGGCACAAAGTTTCACTCTCAATTTTTTTTTTTTATTCAGCAAGGACACGTTAAATTGATCAGAATTGAAGTCATTTATAATGTTACAAAAGATTTCCATTTAAAAAAATGTTGTTGTTTACTTTCTGTTTATCAAAAAATCCTGAAAAAATGCACCACGTTTCCAAAAAAAGCAGCACAACTGTTTTCAACACTTGATAACCTGGTGGATATGTCAGGGGTCCGTTCCTCGTACGTCGCTAACTCGGTTAGCTGAATTTGATTGTCGACGATTTGGCATGATCATGGATTGTCTGGCTCTTTGACGCTTATCCTGGACTTGCTGTCATAGCAACAGGTCATGACTGCAAAGCCCTGCAAAGAGTTGTGCGCTTATCCGAGCGCATCTCAGGGTCAGCTCTCCCGCCTCTGCAGGACATTTACACCAAACGCTGCAGAGGTAGAGCTGCTAATATCATCAAAGACATTAACCACCCTGCAAAATCCCATTTCACCCCACTGCCATCTGGTAACGCTGGAGCCTGATGGCAAAAACTGAAAGACTCAGGAGGAGTTTCTTTCCCCAGGCCATCAGACTCCTGAACTCAGTCACGTGACTTCACTTCACCCCGCACACACATAAACATCCAGTTTAACATTAACATCCACATACTGTCATTGCACTGCACTTTATGTTCTATTGTTACTGTGTAACAGCCTGTTATAAACCTGTTTGCACATTATACTTCTGTTTGCACATTACATTATACCTATTGTTTGCACATTATACTTTATATATATATTCTTTATCTCCTACTTGATTATTTATAACTCTACATATGTTTAGTACTTTTTTTATTCTATTTTTATTCTATTTCTATTTTAATTTCCTCCTTGTGTTTTCTTGTAACTGTTATTTGCACTGTCTTTAGAGCGGACCTGTTTACATTTCACTGCCAGTTGTATATTCTGTATATAACTGTGTATGTGACAAATAAAACTCTTGAATCTTGAATCTTGAATCTTGAATTTAAGCCAGGGGCCCGTTCTTCATATGTAGCTAACTCCGTTAGCTGAATTTGAATGTTGACGATTTGGCATGATCTTGGACTGTTTGGTTCTTCGACGCTCATCCTGGGGTCAGAACCAAATAAGCCAGAGATCAGTTATTACGAGAAGAAAATCTGGGATAAGTCAAATCATCTCAGATGTATTAAGCGAGCTACGAAGTATGGAGCCCTGGACTGGAGTAGCCTAATGCAACTGAAAATGTAGCTTCGCTATCGCAGGAAAATATTTTCAAATATAAAACGGTTATTTGATAATGTTTTGCAATATTACAGTTTTTGCTGTATTTTGATCAAATAAATGAATCCCTGGTGAGAGACAATAGTAGGCCTAGACTTAAAGACCCATGATCACTCTGCAGGTAAAAACACTATAGTTTGTTCGATGTTTAATCCCAAAAAGAACATCAGTGTTTACAATTCCTGGTGTATTTCCCTGCATGTGCTTTTCAGGGCTTTGTAACGCGATAATTCCTTTATTATTAATCCAGCTGTCCTTCTGAGACGCAGAGGCTGTCTTCGAGTACAGTGCTGGATTAATTACCTCCTGTTTTTGCTTATTGTGTGACTGAGGGAGGCTGCATGGAAAGAAGAGGTAATTGGTTTTTGCGAAAGGCCTTTCTGCCGGCCCTTTAAGAAAGCCACACAAACACCTCTCCATTAACCAAAGCAATTGTCACTTACGCAAGAACATACCGCTGAGACGGTTCCACCAATTGCGTGATGGTGATTATCCTATTTTTTGGGTTCACGCAAGTTCCTGTATAATTACATCAAATGAGAATGCATTTCAATTCAATTGTCAGAAACCGAATTATTCCCTTGCTCCCTAAAGAATTAGCTGACTGTTCTATAAGTGCCCAAAAAGTGACATTCTCAAGTTTCCTAAAGAAGTCAAAAGGTCATTGAACATAGCATTATGTAAAATGCTATTAAACACCCACAGCCCCCGGAGAAGCACAGAAGAGTCATCGGCGAGTGAAGCTGAGGAGGCTTTCCTCTTCTAGCACTGCCACGCACGCCAGACAGGTTCTAGGTAGGCCTACCACATCCATTTCAAAGCAAGCAGAAAGGCCCTGCCCTCTCAGATAAAATTATACGCTGTCAGGATGATGTATGTAGTCATATAATTTTTATTGCTGCCACTTTATCTGCTCTTCCTGCTGGCACCGTGTTTCTGCCCTGTTGCCCTCCCGTTTTCCCGCGTCCTTCCCATTACTCTGTCATTACCAGTCACTGGCAGGAACCGGCGGCAGGTGCAAGAGTGCGAGACCTGCTCGGCCCTCTACGGCTCTGTCTTAAATCAGCAGACAGAACGATCGAGTTGTGCGTTGACTCCACACAACACAAAATTTACAGCAAAGTCAGTCACACATCCGTCACTGAGGGAGATGGAGCATCGCATTAGATTACAATGTAGTCCATTTGCATGAAACCTTTTATCTATCGTAAGAGATTTTTCTGCCGTGTTTATCTAACAAGGTGAACTATGACAGAAATATGAAGCTTGAAGTAAATTCCTGCATAGTTCTGCACAATTGTTTAAATGTTAAAATTTATTTGGAAGTTATTTGGTAAGGTATGTGCAGTAAACATAAAATTATATATAAATAATGTAGCCTTTATCTAATATTATTGTAATATAAGTGTTGTTGTTTTTTAAGTAGAAAAAAAATATTTAAATGTTATATAATATAATAATTTTTTATAATTATAATATTTTATATTTACTGCACAGACATACCTGCATACTGAATACAAGAATTCACTTCACGCTTCATATAATATATTGTATAAAATATGTTTATATATTATATATATATATATATATATATATATATATATATATATATATATATATATATATATATATAATACAATTTGACAGTCATTTCTGTTTTATTTTGTATCTTTATATTTAGTTACAACATTTCCTGAACTTAATACTATTATTTATTTATTTAGTTTCATTTATATTAATAAATATAATATTTTATAGTTGTACACACATACCTGCAAAAAAAATCTACTCAAACAGAATTATACAACCACATTGTATATATATAGTAATTTATGTTTTTATTTTGTATTTTTATTTAATATAACGCCCTGAACAAAATAGTATTATAATACAATAATTTATAATAAATTATTTATAATAAATAAATGAATAAAAAAATTTTCTTTTTTTTGATAAAGTAGTACTGGCTTAAACCTTTTTTTTTTCTTTATGAATGCTGTTCTGATTAATTGTCAGATATTTTATTTACTGTACTTGGGGTTATTTAATAATTGTATTAATGTAGATAAATAAGACATTGTCATATTTTTTTAAAAAAATATTGATTTTGCTGGTGATAGTGTTACCATGGTACAGTGAGTACAGTGATGTTTTCAGAAGCTAATAATTTTGAATTATCAAGAATACTATGCATGGTAAATGTCAAAAGAAACGGCAGTTGAAGGATTAGTTTTGTATCCATAATGCCATATTGAAAATTCCATGGTATTATTACTGTCTGATAGCATCACTGGTACCACCGCAGCCTGGGGGAGGGCAACACTATCACATTCACGTCTGTGCACCTATAGGTGCTAAAATACACTTGAGTACAACAATTTATCCTCAAGTCAAAGAGAAAATGTGGTTTTACCTTCAAAAGCCCTCATTTTGAGAGCTAATTAAAGAACATTAGCTTTGCAAATTGGGGCAAAATTGCGTTTGCTGTGTCATTTTTATAATCACTGCCATTACCAATAATTACTGCAGCAGTCGCATTAAGATGCAGGACAGTGGCTCTGTACCCTCATTCCCTTAGCAAAACACTCCCCCTAGTGCCTCTAAACATGATCATTTAAACAAAATCAACATTGTTCCTAAACATTGAGCACAGCGGTCAGGCCAGTGCTCCTTTCTTACTTGATTTCATTTTATGCTTTTGTTAGGGGTTTAACAGCTTAGACCCAGAGACCAGTAGTGAAGAATGAAGACAAAGAGTCAGGAGTGCAATTAATTAAAGAAAAATTTTACTGAAGAATAGTTTGCAGTTTCATCAGCAGAAGCCAGCTTCAAGTCTCACAAGGAGTTCAGTAGGCCGCGCTTCCTCTCTACCGGTCTCGTCTGCATCGTACATACAATTGTCCCAACAGTTATACTGTTTTCAAGGTCTAGCCACGTCATTACTTCAAGGTGTATGATTCTGATTGGCTCAGAGAAAATGTACAGTCATGGTAAATTTCCACACAAGGATATATAGCAGAGCATATCACTAAACTAGGCAGACTAGTTGTCGCCCCATGACTAGATTTAGATCATTGTTGACCTCGGAGGTTGCAGAAAGGCGTCTTCATATCTGGTGTTGTCCATCTTCAATATTGGGCCTGTACAGATCATGCAACGCACACACACAAGAGCTCCCCAGAATCACAGCTCTACCAAGGTTGGAGAGTCTTATCAACAAAGCACTTCACCAAAACATACTGATAACATGTGCTTTCTCTCAGTGAGAGGTACAGACAATAGTACAGGCAATATTCATCTTGATTCTTTAGTGTTTCAGTAAAAGGAAATATAAAATGAATAAAATATAATAAAAATGAAAGACAAATTCATATTTAATCTATGGAAGCCATGCTAAGTGAGCAAACACTGTTACTGCACTCCCAGCATGTAAGAGGCTGTGTTACACATAGGCCAGACGCCACTCAAAGACCAAATACAAACTTTAGAAAACATAAAAGAAGAACAAACAATCAGTAGTTCTATTGAGTAAAATCAACTGCAATTAATCATTAGAAATAGGAGGATAAATATTAATTAAGGCTTTGATTATGAATCTGATTAAGATATTTACAGGTATATTGAAGCGGCAGGGGATTTCAGACTTCCCCCTTCATTCCCCCCTTAGTCCAATTTTGGGGTCCTGTCACCCCCACATTTTGGGCTACCAATTTAGGCCGCTACATAATTTCTATGTTCCCCCCTTGTCAGGTTATAAAACAGAAAATATCCTCTTCAAGGATTTAACTTCAACCATTATTAATTTATTAATCTAGGGTAATTTGGCTTTTATCATTGGCTTGAATGCTTACAAACAAGCACATATTCATCCTCAGAAGGACATACTAAATTAACCCCTTGTCATCATAAATACCAAAATATATCATTCCAAATAGGTATTTGCAAATACACTCCTTCCAAAATAAAGACCTTTTTCATGTTCAATAATGGTCTGAAATAAAAATAACCAAAAACAAAAAATAAATAGACAGAATAATCCATCCAATTACATACAGTCATAAAACATCCTTCAGGTCTACATACATGTACCATCTTAAATTACATCCCATCTCATTCTTTTTTTCTTTTCTCAAACACGTTCATAACATCCATTTCAATCTCTACTCCTGATTTTTACTCAAGAACCTTCTTGTTAAAACTCCTTTCACTCATCCTTTTTCCACATACTCAAACCTTTTTGTCAACTTGCTATTTCCATCAAATCCATTTTTAACTCATCATAGCCCACATCATTTTTAACCTAAATGAACATAACCATAAAATTCTTAATGTTAAAAAAAACATTTAATCGAAATTCATCAATTCATATCATATTCAGCTTGTTCATATTTTTATCTTGTGACATAATGCTTAACCATTGCCAATACCCAATTGGTATTTATCAAATTCTTTTCAACTCATGTTATCATAAAACACTCAAAATCAATTAATTATGATTTCCTTTAAAGTAAATTTTTCTCAGTGTCTTGTCTATTAAACTCTTTAGGCGTAAGCTCCAAATGACTAAAATCCTCTTAATTCATGTCATATGGTAGTGATACTTATCATCAAATATCATCACTAGCCTTACCTCACTTACACCAAAAATTGTTATAATTTTACCAAGAATAAATTATCAAAATCTCCCATAGTATTTTAACTTTGTACTATAAGTCATCATCAATTTCTTTAAAGCTGTTTTAAACAATCTGTATTTTGAAAAGCATTCATAGTTCAATTTCTATTAACCTAATTTGTCTTCAAGTTTCAAAAGTTCTGTCAAAAGTTATTGTCACAACATCAATCTTTGGAGCTATGTCTCTCTTGTTTTAACTTGCTTGTAATGTCCTCTATCAAAATCTGCAGATGCACCATGTGCTCTTATTATTTCAGTCTTATCTCTACTTCTCTGCAGAAACCAAAATATTACATAACAAAGAAAGACTCAAGTCACTTGATTTTCCAACATTAATTGTTGTTCTCTCTAGAAATCACATGTCATGCCTCTATTTAATGGAGGAAACATAAAATAAAATAAAAATAAAACTTTCTTTTTAGAAGTTATCTCTTTGTTCGCCCTTCTGCCTTTCAGAAATATGAGGGAGTCTCTGGATAATTTGGATAGTGACTTCAGCCAATTTGTCACTTTGTCTCTGCCACAAGTCCAGAAAATGTACCTTTACCATTTTTAATCAATCGACATTATTCAATTGTAGACCCTCTGTTGAATTTAGAGAAGGGTTTTAACCCATGATGGACGGCAATCTTTAGCTTTACAATTCTTTTTAACATAAACACTAATCCAGAGATTAATTCAAATCAGCATCATAAATGACAAAAGTCATAATTACCAGTAACGGACAGAGCTGGATACCAATCCACTTAAAGCTCGTCCCATGTTCAGTTCTGGATCATCTTTTCACCAGATTCCTTCAGAATTAGCAGCTTCTTTAAAGGTTGTCGTTTGACTTAACCCATCTGTGATGATAAACACTCATTCCAGAGGTTAATGACACCATACACTCCATCAGGACAGAATAGTTCCCAACACATCCAAAACATAAAGTGCAGTCATCAACGTACACACACACACACACTAAACACGTAAATATTAATTTCTCATTATCAAAATTTGCTTTTGGTGTTAACTCTAAAAATTATTTAAACTCTGCTTTTACAAAATCTCTTAACCAATTTCAGATCATGTCTGTTCATTATTCATCTGTTTTTATAAGTCAGCTGGGTTGTTTTGGTTCTGATATCATTTCTTTGTTTTGTTTCAGCTTTAGTAGGGCGATAACAAACTGTCACAGTACCATCCCTGTGTCCACCAGCAGTCTCTCTCTCTCTCTCTCTCTCTCTCTCTCTCTCTGATAATCTTTTCAACTGTCTTCTAAGACTTTAACTTTAACTGTTACACAAAGTTTAGAAATGTAAATGTTTAACTTTCAAATTAGAGCATCTCCAATAAGTTACACTATGAAATTGTTTCAAGTTATCTTTAGTTTAAATACCTTTTGTCATCCAGACCTTCTCTTTAAACTTCAAAAGCCGTCCTCATCTTAAAGTCATCACCATGTCTCTGAATTAAGCCTGCTGAAGTAACCTCATAATAACATTAATTCAGTTTTACTGATACAAATTCATATATTTTGTTCTGGTCTCCACACAAGTTAAATGACAAGCACTGCATGGTCTCAGCCGGCTCTTGCATGCCCCTTACCATCATCAACTCTTTCGCTCAGGGTCTTTCTTCCTGGCACTCAATTTCTGCGGTTATTGGTGAGCGGTATAGAGGGGCATAATTAGGGCAGGCCCTGCTGTGTCCTGTCTGGACTCTCGGCCCCACAAGCACAGCTTCCCCCCTTCACTGATGCTGCTGGCCTCACAGACATCGCTCCACTCTCATACACACCTCACATACAACCCCAAGTGGGGTCCCACTCGGGGTCCCAAGTGACTTTACGTGATTTCCCTGGCTTGGGTTGTTCCCGCTGGCCAAAGAGAATCTTACCCGTCTTGAAACCACCTCGTGCCCACTTGGTCATCGCAGGTTCTTTGACCCTCAACAGGATCTATGTTTTCTGGAGTCTTGGGAAAGTGCATTCAAGAGTCACCAGAGCCAATTAGTCTGCTTACTATAGGTAGAACATGGAGACAGGTTAATCATAACAACTTAATCACTAAAATCCATCATACCTCTTCAAAGACGCAATCTATCAGTGCGTGGGTTACACTCAGTGAATTTAGCCATAACAACTGTCCATTCAATTTAGAGTTTGACTATCTATGAACAAAGCCATTTTCTGTACATGGTGGAGGCTAAGATCAGACACTGAAGTTACTGGTCATATGTAAAACATTAATCATCATTTAAGTTCTGTGTGTAAAATCATTGTATACCTCTTTAACCACTAAAACATATCTTAATATTTTCAAGTGATGCCCAGTGCTTTTACTTATCAATATCTTATCACAGGCTCAGATATCAGCTTTGAGCTCGTTTGAAAGAGAGAGACTCCTAGGCATTCAGGACTGGTACTGCATTTTCATAAACTTTAAACTTCTCACTCTAGCACAGCATAAGACTTGGCTAGAGATTACATTTGTTTTTCAATAAACATCAGACATTATCCTTTTAACTCTATCCTTTGCCAGAAATGACGTTTTCAAATAACCATAGTTGTCATTTTTGTCTTTTGCCCATACAACAAATTTAAACTTCAACATCCAAATTGAGTCTCAGTTACTTTTTCAATTTTAGCCACAGCACCAGAAATGACATGGTGGGCCAGATTCAGACAAGCAAATAGTTTTACTACAGCTCAGCAGGAGCTTATCTTTTGAAACCAAAACATCAGCTTCTAGGGTTTTAAACATATTTAACACCAATTCTCCTACAGTGTTTTTACCAACATTCAGTAGAGGAACAGGAACGACTTTCTCATAAGTTTGTCAATTAAGCCTCCTACGTCACGATTTATTTTCTTGCCTCTCACATGTTTTGCAGTCATTGTCTGTAATTTATATCAATAGATTTTCCTTCAAAGGAATTCCTTAAGACTTCAATTTATTATTATTCATACGTCTTAGAGTGTAAGTCACTTCTGTTTCTTTTACTTTGGCTTGTTTACAGAATGTTAGTCTGCTGGTGTAATTTGCCATTTTTTTGTTTCTTTCTATACATTATAGGTGAGAGGTTACAGTTACATTCAAAATGGCCCTGCTGACCATAGTTAAAACACTCTCTGTCTGGTTTAGCAACCTTCAGCAACCTATTTTCTTTCATTTCAGTCTGGTTCTCAGTCTCTGGGTCTGTGCTTAAAGCATCAACTTCGACAAAATCTTTGAACAGAGCTTGTGATCCGATAAAACATAATGGCTTGCAATTCTTCATGCTTTTAAAAAAGCATTTGGGTATCAAATTGTATCCCTAAGTCTGATTCTCAGTCTCTGTGTCAGTGCCTCTATCAGCAGCTGCTTGAACAGTCTGAGAAGAGAGCGCGAGAGGGGAGGGGGCAGATACGACTGGCCGCTCATACATTTTGCCGTTTTTTGACTTTTCCAAAAACAACCTCAAGCCCTTTACATTTTGGCAATCAGACTATACCATCCCTCAGTTACTTCTGGGATTTTTCTTTCACCTAGAAATTGAAATGTTTATGGTTCTCTTTGTTTGTAACCAGTCAAGTTGCTGGGTAACTTTCCAATCAGAATTAAAGCCCCGGCTGACCATTTTCTTAATAAGTTCTGCAAATTTCTTAGAAGTGAGGGCTTCAAAGCAGAGCTGCTTACAGTCTTTGCTCTCTTTAGTCTCAAAATCTTTATCCAGACTTATGAAGTTACTGATCATGTCACTGAAGTTGTCAGCCATAACTTAGTCAAAGTTCATACTCACCTGTAGAGATGGAGGCGGCGATCTTTAACCAACACAGCTGTGGCTTCTGCGTGATGAAACTGCAAAGGACACTTGTACGAAAAAGTCACATATACTGGTCCATGCCAATTTGGGTCATTTTTCCTTGGGATCGTTCCAGGTGCATCTCTGGCAAACAACCCTATATCTATTTTTATTTTGTTTAACTAATAACTTATACTTTATTCCCTGACTGCCTGATTCACTAAGTTCTAAATTCGGGATCCCCTATCTGAGATGGAAGAGATGGAGCAGGTTCACAATGTCTCCTGGACCTTACCAGTTGGTCCAAGGCGGGCTCCTGTAGGGCGTTACCTATGCCCCGCAGGGCCTCCCCTTTCTTGAGTCCGCTTCTTTGCACTGCATGTTACCGTTTTTACCTATGCCTTCAGCACGTCACGGCGCTATCAGCGACTTATTATACTATTAACCTTTAGTATAATTATGCCTCACTCTTCACAAGCGGAATGAAGCGAAGTACACTGCTCTCCTTCTCCAATCTCTTCCATTCAGACAGTCCTAACCAAAAAATAAAAACTTCCTACTACCTTATTTGTTGGTTTGCCAGAAATGTCACCAAGGAGTGATTGCCCGTGCATCCTCCACCAAAACTGTTAGGGGTTAACAGCTTAGACCCAGAGACCAGTAGTGAAGAATGAAGACAAAGAGTCAGGAGTGCAATTAATTAAAGAAAAATTTTACTGAAGAATAGTTTGCAGTTTCATCAGCAGAAGCCAGCTTCAAGTCTCACAAGGAGTTCGTAGGCGCGCTTCCTCTCTACCGGTCTCGTCATTACCGTGCATACAATTGTCCCAACAGTTATACTGTTTTCAAGGTCTAGCCACGTCATTACTTCAAGGTGTATGATTCTGATTGGCTCAGAGAAAATGTACAGTCATGGTAAATTTCCACACAAGGATATATAGCAGAGCATATCACTAAACTAGGCAGACTAGTTGTCGCCCCATGACTAGATTTAGATCATTGTTGACCTCGGAGGTTGCAGAAAGGCGTCTTCATATCTGGTGTTGTCCATCTTCAATATTGGGCCTGTACAGATCATGCAACGCACACACACAAGAGCTCCCAGAATCACAGCTCTCCAAGGTTGGAGAGTCTTATCAACAAAGCACTTCACCAAAACATACTGATAACATGTGCTTTCTCTCAGTGAGAGGTACAGACAATAGTACAGGCAATATTCATCTTGATTCTTTAGTGTTTCAGTAAAAGGAAATATAAAATGAATAAAATATAATAAAAATGAAAGACAAATTCATATTTAATCTATGGAAGCCATGCTAAGTGAGCAAACACTGTTACTGCACTCCCAGCATGTAAGAGGCTGTGTTACACATAGGCCAGACGCCACTCAAAGACCAAATACAAACTTTAGAAAACATAAAAGAAGAACAAACAATCAGTAGTTCTATTGAGTAAAATCAACTGCAATTAATCATTAGAAATAGGAGGATAAATATTAATTAAGGCTTTGATTATGAATCTGATTAAGATATTTACAGGTATATTGAAGCGGCAGGGGATTTCAGACTTCCCCCTTCACTTTCATCTGAATTAAGTTGCTGAGCTTCTCATTGATTGCAATGTGAGTCATCTTGTCTACCTTTACTGACTGATGGTGTGGGTTTTCCACACCATTACCATGCTTAGCTTTTGCCCTTTCTGTGTGGCTTAAAGAGCACCCAGAGCTTGTCAGAACAGCTGCTTAGAGTCTTGTGAGATGAGATGAGCTGATCAGATACAACATTTCGCCATCGTGGATAGTCCAGAACGACAGCGCCGGAATACCAAGTGTCTGTCAAAATCTTATGGAAGTGGCATTTTAGATGATCCATTTCACAAAGTGAAATGCTATACAGCCTACTTATTTATTAGCTATTCATTAGCAACATTATTAGATGCTGAATGCACAATTCATTAAAACTTAAATGAAGAAAATGAAGAGGGCAATTCAATTGAAATGGTTCTGTCAATTTGTGTGATGTTCTATAGTTTTATGGTGCAAATGTATGCTGATTTTCCAAGTATGCATCTTTGTGTGACAAGTAGTCATTTATATTAAGAGTGACATTTTTAATAGATTGTAAGTCTACAACTGTAAAATCAATTAGTATTGATAATGCAGCATTTGCATATTCTAATTACTTTTAGACAACGGTGTAAGATCTATATTATTTGTGGGTTAAGGATAGGATTATGACTGTATTATGACTGTACACACTTTTTTTTTTTACTTAATATTATATATATATATATATATATATATATATATATATATATATATATATATATATATATATATATACACACACACAGGTCCTTCTAAAAAATTAGCATATTGTGATAAAAGTTCATTATTTTCCATAATGTAATGATATAAATGTAACTTTCATATATTTTAGATTCATTGCACACCAACTGAAATATTTCAGGTCTTTTATTGTTTTAATACTGATGATTTTGGCATACAGCTCATGAAAACCCCAAATTCTCAAAAATTAGCATATTTCATCCGAATAAAAGAAAAGTGTTTTTAATACAAAAAAGTCAACCTTCAAATAATTATGTTCAGTTATGCACTCAATACTTGGTCGGGAATCCTTTTGCAGAAATGACTGCTTCAATGCGTGGCATGGAGGCAATCAGCCTGTGGCACTGCTGAGGTGTTATGGAGGCCCAGGATGCTTCGATAGCGGCCTTAAGCTCATCCAGAGTGTTGGGTCTTGCGTCTCTCAACTTTCTCTTCACAATATCCCACAGATTCTCTATGGGGTTCAGGTCAGGAGAGTTGGCAGGCCAATTGAGCACAGTAATACCATGGTCAGTAAACCATTTACCAGGGGTTTTGGCACTGTGAGCAGGTGCCAGGTCGTGCTGAAAAACGAAATCTTCATCTCCATAAAGCTTTTCAGCAGATGGAAGCATGAAGTGCTCCAAAATCTCCTGATAGCTAGCTGCATTGACCCTGCCCTTGATAAAACACAGTGGACCAACACCAGCAGCTGACATGGCACCTCAGACCATCACTGACTGTGGGTACTTGACACTGGACTTCAGGCATTTTGGCATTTCCTTCTCCCCAGTCTTCCTCCAGACTCTGGCACCTTGATGTCCGAATGACATGCAAAATTTGAGCGACAGTCCAGTGCTGCTTTTCTGTAGCCCAGGTCAGGCTTCTTTTTCAAAAGTGGCTTGACCTGGGGAATGCGGCACCTGTAGCCCATTTCCTGCACACGCCTGTGCACGGTGGCTCTGGATGTTTCTCCAGACTCAGTCCACTGCTTCCAGGTCCCCAAGGTCTGGAATCGGTCCTTCTCCACAATCTTCCTCAGGGTCCGGTCACCTCTTCTCGTTGTGCAGCGTTTTTTGCCACACTTTTTCCTTCCCACAGACTTCCCACTGAGGTGCCTTGATACAGCACTCTGTATCAAGGCACCTCTCATATATATATATATATATATATATATATATATATATATATATATATATATATATATATATATATATATATATATATATATATATATATATATATATATATATATATATATACACATTATTTTAAGTATTTAATATATTATATTATATATTATATTTATATAATATAATATAATATTATATAAATATAATATATAATATAATATATTAAATACTTAAAAATAATGTATATATATATATATATATATATATATATATATATATATATATATATATATATATATATATATATACATACATTATTTTAAGTATTTAATGTATTATAAATATTTTGAGATACATTAATATACTGTATATTATCTAATAATTTTAGATAAATGCATTGTGAGACCATAATCGGTTTCAGACTTTCTCCAACCTATTTCTCTCAACTCTCTTTTTTTCTTTCTTTTTTTAAATGCCTGTCTCTTTTGTTCAGCTACTGTAGTGTATAGCTCTACTTTGTAGTTTAAGCTTTCAGACACTTCATACTCAACCGAGTGTTTGAAATGTCACTGAGTGCTATACTTTCCAACACAATTTAAGCCTTTCAAAGGTCACTCTATTCAATGGCCTGTGCATTCTGTGAATTTGTTTCTTTTGTTTTTCTTTTTTTCTTCTTTCGCTTTAGTTGTGAGGGCTATGACAGATGAGTACAGTTTTGTCTCATCACACAAACTCTTCTCCCGTCGTGCCAGAGTAACTCGGTGAGCTCCGCGCTTGTGTTCTCTCATGAGCGACGCTGATGGCTGTAGCTAGGAGACATGTATTTCTTTTTTATTTCCTGCATTCCCGAGCAACACATTGATAATGTCAAAGTATATACTCAAACTCTTGAGTGCTGAGGCAGGAGAGGCCATAAATACGTTTTGTTTGCTAATGCATAAATCACAGCGAGCCTCTAGAGTATCTTATAGAGTTGTTTTGTGAAACTATCATCTGTAAAGATATTGCATAGTCATTGATGTGGCACAGTGGTTTGTCAGTCAACATTTGCGTAGTTGTGCTCACAAGGGTGCTGGTTTGATTCAAACTTTTTTTCCACCTTTCTTGCAACCGCCGCTGTCAACAGTTAACCAATTAACATCTTTTTACTGTAGATTTGTTGAGCTTGTTATTAAACACCAACTCAAAAATAACGAAAATACTCAGAAAACTCTGGACTAGAAAAACAAGAACAGAACAACCAACAATATCTGACAAGAACAGACGAAATGAATAACAGGTGAACATAATAATCTATAAGGCCCTATTTACACTGCATGGTTCAACTGACCCAATTCCGATTTTCCGATCGGATATGACATGTAAATATGTAACCAGGAAAAAAATCTGATATCCTCAGATATGCGTCTGCCATGTAAGCGGTCAAAACGGATATTCCCCATATGTCGTATGTCATTATAAAAAGGGACGGAGTTGAATGACGTCATCTCAGGTGGACACAAACTGCAATCAAGGGCTCTCCTCTTTTTTCTCCGCCTGACGAGTGCAATGTTTTGCTGACCTTTAAAAGTAGTGCGGAAAGCAAAACATTGAATAATCATTTCATCTGAATCCATTGCGTCCATTGCCTATTGCGCTGTTTTACTTCCTTTTTCGGGTCAGAACTTCTTGGGCTGTTTCGCCAGTTTATAGTGTAAATGCAAATATAGGTCGTTTTTAAAAGATGATGTAAGCGGGTCAATTGGATATAGTCACCAAATCGGAATTGTGCATCAAGACCTGCAGTGTAAATGCGGCCAAAGAGAAACCTATAGGAACTGAGACACAGGAAACTGAACTGAAACAAATCAAACCCACCCAAAACAGAAACAAACACGGAATATATTTAACATATCCTTATCCGTGCCTTATTAACTATTAACATCAAAATTACAAATAGTCCAACAGAGGAGGATGTTACAGGCCTGAAGTGGGGGATACAGAGCAGGCATCAGGGATGACCACTGGGGCAGGGAGGAGCCGACGGCGGCAGAAGCAAGGGAGGAGTTAGTGGTAGAAGGAGCAATGGTGGATCCCCAGCAGGAATCCCAAGATGTAAGCCCACAGCGGAGTCGATGGAGGGAAGAGCCATGGTGGAGGCTTGGCAGGCAGAACCAGAGGGACGACTGACTGAGAGTAATTGTGATGGAGACCTAGGCGGAGCCGACAAGACCAGGCAGTCCTGGAGACCAAAGCGGAGCTGTGGGGATGAGCTGGTATAACCAAGGACTAAGGTGGAGATGGAGGGAAGGCGAAACCCATTGGAGCCAAAGGGGTGGAGGGATGAGTCTCAGACAAAGGCCGTATGTCCATGGCGACAGCAGAGCAACGACTGACCGAGGTGGAGCTGAGGAGCCACGGTGGAGCTGACTTGTTGACGGGCTGAGGTGGAGTGAAGTGCTGGGAGGTTCTAGGCGGAGCAAACAGGTCGACAGTCCAGGGTCAAGCTGACGAACAATCAGTCCAAGACGTATTCACAATGCACCGAGCAGACAGTGTAGGAAAAGGACTGGGAAGTGCACGCGGGGGCCAATACAGGACAAGCAGATTTCACAGGAACAGCCCTCTTGGCCGGCGCGGAACAGACAGAAGTCTTAGGAAATGCCTCCTTGTCCGACGCAAATTAGGCAGAATTCTTAGGTATGGCTGTCTTGGATGACTCTGAGCTGGCAGAGGAGGTGGAAGTTGGAGGCAGGGCGGGAACATTAAAGACATCAATAACATATTCCACCACTATTCCCTTGGTGGCTGACGATGTTACCGGCTAATGCACCTGGTCAAACGTGTTAGTCTTGGGCTCCGGAATCGTGGCAGGCTCTGACTCTTTGTCTGCGGTGGGCTCTGGCTTTCTCTCCTTCGGGACGCTGGTGGCAGGTAGCACAAAGTTTGTGGCGTGGACAGTTTTGTTATGATCCTCCTCCATCTCACCGGTAAAGGTGGGATCCACACTGAAACAGGATCCATTGCACAAACTCCCCCTGAAGCTCCCTTGTGGCCCGTCTCCAGGCAGGCACACTCTCATCTGTATTGAGGCTATCTTCATTGTAGTGTACTAGATGGAAAATGACTAAAATTTTCTCTGTGTATCTCTCAAGGGAGTGGTCCCCTGAGAGAGGAGAATAATTTGAACTGCCACTAGATCCATTCAAGGTCTGTTCTTCTGTCAGCAGTGGTTTTTAAAGGGCTGGATCTAAGTGCAGTTATTTTACTAAACACAAACTCAAAAATAACAAAATACTGCAGGTGCACATGATTATAAAATCAATGAAAAAAAATAGAAACTACCTGAAACACAGGAAGCTGAACTGAAACACGTGTTAAACCCACCCAAAACAGAACCAAACAGAGTACCCGTAGCAACTGTAAGGTATATACTGTTTTTGCAAGTAAATAAGTCCTTTCATTACATATTTTTTTAAATAAATGTTTTTGTTTCTTCTTATTTTTGTCAGTATTCTAATGTTATATAGTACATTTTTGTGTATTATTTTTGTGTCGTGTGTTACGATGATGGTGTTTTAACTGTGTATGACCCTGTGTGCCGTCTATACGAGTATTGACCATGTTGAACAGGCTGCTTATGATTCATCATGGCTTTCTGTTGAGCCACCTTATTGAGGTTATCACATATTAAGGTAAAAAGGCAGAGTTTGGTAGTTAAAGCAGGAATATTATATCACTTAAATTAAATATTTGGTTATGGTTAGTTGTAAATATGCAGGCCTCCTATAAAACTGGAAACATTATAACACTTATGTTGAATTTCTGGCAACCACAGCTGCCAGTATTTTTATTTTATTTTTTACATAAATGTATATTGTGTACATAATCACCATTTTCGGAGAGATAATTTTTTTCTATTTCTAATCACCGCAATGGTTGTCATTACAGTTGTTCAGGTCAGCAGTCAAATTACTTTCTGTCTCTCTCTCTCTCAGTGTCCCTCTCTTTTCATATCTCTCCTTCTTTCTGTCATAAAATCACAGATTAGGTGAGCAAATGTTCAGACACTCTGAAGAGTACCAGCTGCTGTTGTTATGGTGATGTGCGCTTTCAGCAGGCAGAGCCCCTGGCTTCCCGGTGTGTTGATTATGGCCCATTATGTTATTTGCGCAGACATTGTTTTTAATCGGCCTGCACCCGTTACCATGGCAACGTGGATGGGGCAATGATTTTGAGGGGCTGGGGTCTTACAGCTTTCTGCTGTTTTATATGCTGTTTGTTTACTGGTCACATATTTTGATGTTGTGGTTTGCGGTGAGGCATGAGGTGTGTGTGTGTGTGTGTGTGTGTGTGTGTGTGTGTGTGTGTGTGTGTGTGTGGACTGGTAATCCCTACGGTATGGGGACAAAATGTCCCCACAAAGATGGCAATATCCAAATTTTTGTCCTTGTGGGGACATTTTTTTGGTCCCCATGAGGAAAACATCTTATAAATCACACTAAGTGATGTTTTTTGAAAAAGTAAAAATGCAGCATGTCTCCTGTGATGGGTAGGTTTAGGGGCAGGGGCCGTGTAGGGGGATAGAAAATACGGTTTGTACAGTATAAAATGCATTACGCCTATGGAATGTCCCCACAAAACATGGAAACACAACATGTGTGTGTGTGTGTGTGTGTGTGTGTGTGTGTGTGTACTTGTTTATTTTACATTGTGGGGACCAAATGTCCCCACGCTGTAATATAAACCTGAAATCACCTACATTGTGGGGACCAGCCAGCGGTCCCCACAATGTAAATGGAGTAATAAACATATTAAATGATGTTTTTTTTTTTATGTAACAATGCAGCATGTCTCCTGTGATGGGTAGGTTTAAGGGCAGGGGCAGTGTAGGGGGATAGCATGTACAGTATGTACAGTATAAAATGCATTACGCCTATGGAAAGTCCCCACAATTCACAAAAACCTAATGTGTATGTGTGTGTGTGTGTGTGTGTGTGTGTGTGTGTGTGTGTGTCTGTGCTTGCCTGCTGTTGCTCTCAGTGCAAAGGTATCCATTAACATCAAAGCTCCCGTTAGTCAAATGTACTGTACATTCTATTAATGTTCAAGCACAGTGACCTTAACCAACCTCAAAATTTTTGTTCGCTCAGATTCAAGTCCGAATTTTCACTTAATATTCCTCAGTATCTTGTAGTACTATGGTGCAGAATATGAATATGTTAATACATGCTAATCATTCTTTCAGAATATGATAATCACTCAGTATTATAGGTTAATGTCACTTACAAAAAAGCACCATGGTACTACCATGACTTTTGGAAATGCACCATAAAAGTACTAAAATTAAAGGGGTACTTCAGCGCTGGGAAGATGAATCTGTATTTAAACTGGGTCATTAATGTAGTAGAAATGTGAAATTATTTTTGAATTTGGTGCCTTCTAGACTGAGAAAACACAGAAAATGTATTTTTGTCTCATGGGGATGAAAGACAACAATTCCCAGAGCGCACTGCTTCACTGCCCTACTCTAGGCATGGCTAGTCGGTTACTGGATTACTGGATCACTTGCCCACCGCGTTCATTTTCAGAAAATCAGTTCAGTTAGAGACACTACAATTAAAAACTGAACATGTCTGTTCGATATAATGCGAGTGAGCCGATTGAGCCTCACGGCACAAACGCAGCAGGATCGGATTACATTCATCACATGAACTGAGGTAAGCGCGGGATTTGCGGCTGCTGCTGCATTCACAGCGCGTGATCAGTCTGGCGCGTGTTCAGTTCATGTCTTTGGAAGCTTAACTGTCATAGGAAGTTTATTTTAAAAGTTAAAACACTCACTTTGCTCTCCACCGCTCCGTTTACATGAATCTCCACAGCTCCGCGAGCCGAGTGCTGTGAGTGTGATGTTGAAAACATGTGGAAATAGCACCCTCTGCTGGCTGTAGTCTTCAGCCTCTGGCCAAAAACTCCTCGAAGACGCAAAATGACGATATTTGCGTCATCGGAGGAATTTTTCCAGAAATAAAATACATAATTCTCTCGTCTCAGGGTCATATGAGGGGGGAAAGTACGATAATTTGAATATACTCCTGGGTTTTTACTGATACAAAGCTTAATGCTAATCGCTGAAGTAACCCTTTAAGGTTTCAGATTACCTTTTTAGAACCGTTTGTGCAATGGAAAGATTCTATGGATGTTAAAGGTTCTTCATGGAACCATTGATGCCAATAAAGAACCATTATTTTAAAGAATATGCATCTTAGAAATTCATATACTATGTGAATACGATGAAATGTCATAAATGGTAAAAGTTATAAATTTTTGTTATAAGGTACTCAACTGTCAAACAAAAGATTATCTTGATCGATATAAATAATATAAACTAGATTTTGCAAAAGAGAAATCTATTTCTAGTCTACAATACAATATTATTACACAATAAATTTTGTGCAAATCCATAAGTCAACACCATTGCTGAATATTTTCTCCTTAAAACTGCACTGAACCAAATACATGAAATCACTGGTGTTTCTTACTTCACAAACTACCTTTTAACCAATTACGTCAATATGCGGGTGGGCTTTTATCATTAACAGAGAACTAGCAGGGGAGTCTCGAGAGTAGCTAGGTTATCCCGGTATATTTTTCTGTTGATATGAAAAATCTGGTACATTTAGCAAATTAGCGGGTTAATTATACCCTGGATGCCAGCCGAACTTAGCCCCGCCCACAACATTTAAGGTCGGGAAGTTTGGTCTGGACTTGATCCATTGTGGAGCAACTATGATCGAACCAGAGCTGTTTGGACCAATCAAATTGTCAGGGCGGGCTTTATACGATGATGGACAGATAAAGCAGCAAAATCATCCATATCACAAAAGAGTACTTGGGTTGAATTCATTCTAATCCTAAACAGAGAATTTGTTTGTATTTGCATTTACATTTATTATTTCTCTTAAATATGATGATCATGTTGGTAAGTACTCCGTGTTTTCATATCTTCTACTTCTTCCAGCATGCCTGCAGTTGAGTTCTGTTGACTACATGATTCACTCAATATGCGTCACTTACTCCATTGCTCTGATTGGTCGTAGGTTTATCCAAATGAGTGCAGAGGCATTTTCTTTCCTGGTTCGGTTGAAACACGCCCCATCGTTAGACTCATATTCTGACTAGAATCTGAGTATGACGAAGTCAGGCGAATTATGTATATGATGTATATTATGATGTTATGATGCACTTTATGCCTTTCTCGTGATGTTCAAAGCATTTCTAAGGATGCTGATTTTTAGAAGGCAGACTGAGATGGTGAACGGGAACATGGTTTTTGTAACATTAGCTACACATTATTAGCTGTTTGATAACGTAGTCAAGCGCAAGGCTAATCACATTAAATACCGTTATGTGTCCAACATTGTAAAGAGCGATACTATTGTGCAGTGTTTACCTCCGTAAGTTGAACGAGTGGATCTCTGAGCTCATGTGAGTAGAGGGAGGCGGAATAATTAGCATATTCCGTGTATACTAAATAAAGCGTGGGTGAAGAGTTACATTCAAGCTATTTTAAAGCATGAAGACATTTTTTTCACAGGAAAAAAAAAAACTTTAAAGTGTCATTTTGGTGATCAAAGATGAGTTTTAAGGGATTAAATTATTGACTACAGGGGTACTTTAAGTTCTTCTGAATTTCACATGTCTGTGTCTAAGGAATTGGATTGTTTGGGCATGTACTTAACTGTGATATTTCAGACTAGCTAAAGGTGAAAAGACAATTGTTCAAATTTTATCTAATATCTTGCATGTTGTGGAGAGCAAAATGCTCTTTGTGTTTTCTGTCTCTGTCTCTCTCTCTCTCTTTCCCTTTTGGCAGCCTGTAATTTTTCTTTTTCAATCATACTGGCTCCCATGGCAACTCTATCTGCTGAGTAGCCACACAAGCTCTGTGAAATTGTTCCAGGGCCCTTGTAATTGGGTCCAGGTTAGATGCAGAGAGTAATGTAGTGCGCCAGGAACATTATAGATGCCCGCTGAATGCAGCGTGGATGGCAGTGTTGGCTTTGATGTGACTATGTTACCTTTCACATTATTTAGGTCATAACACGCAACAGCTCTTTTGATAAAAGGCTCTAAAATAAAGAAGAAAAGGTTTCTATAGCTCCTGTGATAGAAACCATATGTTATGTGTGAAAAATATGCATCTATTATGATATGATGGGGTCATGGGGAAGAGAAAATATGCATATTATAAACAAGAAAAATATTTGGCTCACAAAATGTTTTTGTTGATTGAGTCAATAATAATACTGAATATTATTTTGCACTTAAATAAAACCAATTCATTTAGATATTATCACATGAAACACATTTTCAAGGTTACTTGACAAAATTTGACAGATCTTTTTATACAGTACTTCTTGCTCCATTCAAAAGTCAAAATAAAATCTGTTTTAATAAGACTTTGACTGTACATGTTGTGGGAGGAAAAAAAGAGTTAAAAAAGAGTATGGATTTACAGCAAATCCTCTCATTTGCCATTTCTTTATGTTTTGAAGTTGCATTTAAAAACAATATATATATATATATATATATATATATATATATATATATATATATATATATATATATTTACAGCAAATCCTCTCATTTGCCATTTCTTTATGTTTTGAAGTTGCATTTAAAAAACAATATATGTATATATATATTATACACCTTTGCATTATCTTCATATGTGACCCTGGACCACAAAACCAGTCATAAGTCGCACAGGTATATTTGTGGCAACAGCCAACAATACATTGTATGGGTCAAAATTATCAATTGTTATTTTATGTCAAAAAGTATAGTAAAGATATTTGGTCAATTTCCTACCGTAAATATATAAGAAATTTATAATTAGTAGTAATATGCATTGCCATGGACTTAATTTGAACAACTTTAAAGGCAATTTTCTCAATATTTAGATTTTTTCCCTCAGATTCCAGATTTTCAAATAGTTGAATCTCAGACAAATATTGTCCTATTCTAACAAACCACACATCAGTGGAAACGTTATTTATGTATAAATCTAAATTTAGCTCAAATTGACCCTTGTGACTGGTTTTGTGGTGTAAATAAATAATATATAATATCCAGCCAAGCTGACTGCACTGACTTTGTCACTTTTGTCTGTGCTGAGTGGAGTGCTGTGGTCCATTAGCGCCCCCTAAAGGACATTTGAAGCTAAATCTAAGCAGGTGCACTCATTGGAAGTCTGAGCTTGCCCTGAGAACAACCAGTTCAACCAAATCATCCTTACACACGTGCTTCAGAATCTGAAAGTCAGAGAACGCTGTTAAAGAATTACAACTTTAATGAAATGAGATACTTTCAAGATCCGTGATTTGCTATACACAGTTTTTGCAGTTGGCATTCCTAATCAAAATGAGTCATAAAATATTCCACCGCATAACATGTGATAATTGTTTTCCGCTAACACCATTTCATAAAGGTTAAAAATAATTGATGCAACTGTTGGAAGAAACATATCGTCAGCCAGAAAGCAAGAAAATGGAAAATCGAATCTAATTTCTTAATAATATCTAAATGTCCTGAAAATAAGATTGAGCCTATACTAGAAAAAGCTGATTTTGAATTCTTAACTAATACTATAAAATTATTTGTCCTTTGTTTTAAGGATAAACCTCACACAAATGTGTTACTTTGAATGATTTGTTGAAAAAATGCTGTATTTTTTCTTTGTCTAAAAATACTGTAATCTTGTAATTTAACGAAACAAAAACACAGACTTTTTTCTTTTTTTCGCAGTCCAGAGGCTCATTTGCATTTGTTTTTCCAAAGCTCCGTGTGTCATCATCTGATAAAGGGGGCCAGGAGGAAGCGAGAAGTTCCCTTCCAAATGTTCTAAAGCAAACAGGAAAGCCAGAGGAAATGAAAGCTGGAAAGTATGTATTGGGGAATCCAAAACACTTCCAGTAGTTCAGCAGGAGCTCCAATGTTGTGCTGGCTAATGCTATTCCAGCTTTTCCTTCCTGTAACAAGAAAATAAGGCTCTGGAGGTTGGGAGAGAGGAGAATCCAATTGGATGAGCTCGACTGTTGACGATCCTTCATTTATGCCTATTCAGATCAGTGAATTCTCCGTTTGGTGTAATAGGTTTCGGAACGTGGTTTGTATTGTAGCCCTTTTTTTATCCCAGAGAGCAGAAGTGAGGGGGCTGATCTAACGGGCGTTTTCCACGTGTTCTGAATACTCATCATCCATATGACATGTTTCTGGCATTCGACATCATCACATGGAACAGCCTCCATATTTATGTAACATGGATGTGTAACTACACACAACATTAAAAAATCAACAGCCATCATCTATAGGGGCTTAATTATTAGTGGCACTTACCCAATCAAATATCATAATTGCTCATATTAGATTAGGGATTTAAACAACCCCTTAATCTAAATCAATAAATATAAGGTGCATAAACTGCTACAGACATTAATCATACCTCAAATTGTGCAGCTTGTTGAGAAGTAGACCTAGTGTGCTGTATACTTTTCTAAGAGATTGGACTTGTGCTGTAGATAGATAGATAGATAGATAGATAGATAGATAGATAGATAGATAGATAGATGATAGATAGATGATAGATAGATGATAGATAGATAGATAGCGAAAATAAATGTTTGTGTTAACATAATATATGTGTGTGTACTGTGTATAATTATGTAGCCTATGTTGAATACACACACATGCATGTATTTAAGAAAAAATGTGTTGTATTTATAATACAATTATAAAGATATATACACATAGGTATTTCTTACATATATTCAAATATAGGCGACATAATAATACACAGTAGCCTACACACACGTATTATGTAAACACAAACTTATATTTTGGATGCGATTAATCTACAGGGCTGTGAAACGATTAACCATTATCCCTGCAACAGAGATTAATCGCATCCAAAATAAAAGTTTGTGTAACATAATGTTTGTGTGTGTGTGTGTGTGTGTGTGTGTGTGTGTGTGTGTGTGTGTGTGTGTGTGTGTGTGTGTGTGTGTGTGTGTGTGTGTGTGTGTGTGTGTGTGTGTGTGCTGTGTATAATTATTATGCATATTTGAATACACATAAATATAATAAATAAATACAATAATTTAACGCAAATAAATTACATAAGTAGTGTGAAGCTGCGTCATTAACGTCATTTTCGTCACGTAGTTGTGATCTTAGAAGTGAGTTTATCACACCGAGCATCCACAGCACCTTCAACCCTGGTAGGAGGAAATTTCCATTCTTACTCTTTAGCCCGATTCTGCTTCTCTTCTCTGATTCTCGGCCATTTAAAGCCGTTAAACTCTGGGAAAGTTTTCAGTGATCCAGTAATCGAATTCATTCAAACAAAACAGCGCTAATGTAAAGAAGGCCAGATAGGAGATATCAGACACAATAGAGACTCACGTTGCGGTTTTAGTGAAGTATTCATTCCACTCTAAGCTTTGCTTTAAAACACGAGCTCTGTCGTATTCTGAATTTGTTTCTTAAGAGCCCAATTCTGGTGTCTTACAGTAAGCATGTGAGTGTCTGTTATATTGATGCACAAAGAAAAAAAAATGTATGTGTGCGCTCTATCATTGATCACACGCTGCATTCATGTACAGACACACAGGCCTACATTTGCATTGTTTCCACACACACTCGGGAAAGATACTGATTTGTCATGTAGGCCCTACTATCTGTTCAATATAATGTGAGTGAGCCGAGTGTCACAGCACAAACGCAGCAGGAGTCAGATTTCATTCATCACATGAGCTGAGGTAATCGCGGGATTCGGCTGCGGCTGCATTCACAGCACGTGAACAGTCTGCCGCATTTTCAGTTCATGTCTTTGAAAGCTTAACTTTAATAGGAATTCATTTGAAAAGTTGAAACACTCACTTTGTTCTCCACCGCTCCGTTTACATGAATCTCCGCCGCTCTGATTACATGAATCTCCGCAGCCCCGAGCCGAGTGCTGTGAGTGCGATGTTAAAAACATGTGGAAACAGCGCCCACTGCTGGCTGTAGTCTTTAGCCTCTGGCCAAAAAATCCTCTGTTGATGCAAAATGACGATATTTGTGTCATTGAAGGATTTTTTTCAATAAATAAATGACATAATTATCTCGTCTCAGCGGGATATGAGGGGGGAAAGTACAGTAATTCGAATATACTCTCAGGTTTCTACTAATACAAAGCTTAATGCTAATCGCTGAAGTAACCCTTTAATTATAGCCTACATTATCACATTTTGAACCTGTATATGGAAGGTATGAAAAAATAATAGTTAGTGATTAGATAATATAGTGAAGTGAACTACCTCATGCAGGCATAAGAACTACCAGCAGGCATAAGAGTGTGACTTCAAAGCTGCCTATTGCATCAGATGTACTTAGGGCCGTCGCTAGTGGGGTGAAAGCTGGTGACGATTATAGGGGCCCCCACTGCCCAAGGGGCCCCACAAAATCCAGAAGTTATACTATATAGGCCCCTGTTCTGTGAATAATTCTAATATTTTTACTCGATGTTTGCCTGAGATTTTAATGAAAACCACAAAACCATGCAAATAGGTTAAAGAAGTTTTTCAAATATCTGCTCCTCTCCTCACCATACAAATGGTTCAGTCCGGTTTAGTATTTATTAATTAAATCAGTCAGTGATGAACATTAGATCATTTGACCCAATAAAAGTGTAAGTCCCACCCCAGCTCGTGAACAGAACCAATCGGAGTTGAGGCGGCAGATGAAGTTAACGATGAACTTGTTGAAAGAACAGGAGACTGACTGACAGGTTGAAAATGTCAGGGAAAAAAAATATAAATCAGGGTACCAGAAACGCCTTGAAAAGAACGAGAGGGAGGCCAGGAGAGTTGCCGTATCCCAGCCGATCAAGACGTTCTTTAAGACAGGTTAGTAACTTAGTGAATTGTTATTTCGCTGTCAGATTTACTTTCATAGGAAAACTACCTGCACCGCGGCACGCACCGCCGTCAAATTGATTCAATGATTACGTGGTCAAAATCCCCGTCTTTTTATGCTACTGTAAATAGAGTTTGTTTGTATAACACACAGAATAAAATGTCACAACGCATGTCACAAGCATTATGCACCTACTGGCTGTTGATTTATTTTATTAGGCAACAGTCAAGAAAACACGAATAACACACTTCTCTTGGATGGATACATTCATTAGCTTTATTTAATAATATATACAGGGCCTCCATTCTCATATATTGTACAGTATATGATTTGGGTGGGGGCCCTACATCAATATTTTTTCAGGGGGCCCCAAATCCTCTAGCTACGGCCCTGGATGTACCTGACATGAGATGAGCATGTTGAAGGGTGACCTCAGTAGCTCAGTACACCACTGCTGCTTTGATGAGTTTGACAGGTGATAAACCTGAACTTGTTCATATAAACACACCCCATTTTGATCTCCTCATCTGCACTGCGACGTGGCTTAAGAAAATGGCTACCTTTACTCAGTTTCCTTTCTCTCCTTCCCTCCTTTTTGCTCTCCCACTCACTTTCTAACTCCAATGCATTTGGAGCCAGTAGCAAACATGAATCTAAGCAGGCGGAGAGAGATATAGAGGGAGCTCAGAACGCTGTGGTACCCCTGCCTGCCTCTGCAACCCCCCTCCTCAGAAACGCTTTATTCCCATCAGCTGCATTCCTCTTATCACTCCCTTCCAGATGCACGTCGGGCAAGAGGCTCCATAATTAGGTGGCGAGATCTCGGTCTCCGATCACTTTGGTACGTTATCAGCGCTGACACCAATCTCCTTGAGTGACATTCTACCCAAACGGTTATATAAACCACAGTCCAGGATCAGTGTGTGAAAAGTCAATGCAGCAAGAAGATGAAGTGGGGGTGTGCGAGCATTTAGAGCTCTTAAAGGCTTGGGGCAAATGCTTTCCTACACTTCTTTCCCTTATTGTTTCTTTTTTCTTAATTAAACACAGAGCGGCTTGTGTGGAAAAGAAGGGAGAGAGGAGATAAAGGGCTTGTGTATGATGTTTCTGGCAAAGATTTCTTGGTAGAGCTGAAAAAAATCATAGTCTGCCCAGAAGGGGAGAGTCAAGATAGTATGCTGAAACATAAGAACATAAGAGAGTATTTGTATTAAATTGATTTGCAGAATGCTGGTTTGACAGCTTCTGGGTAGCAAAAATTACAATTCTCTGTATGCATTGGATCTGATTCCCCTAAAATCTTTTTTTTTTTTTTTTTTGTATGTGAATTCTTTCTTTCTTTCTCTCTTTCTTAAAACTAGCTCACGTGGTCAATAACATGATTGTATGCTGTAAATGAAATGTCATATGCTTGGGTTAATATGAATAAATGCTTTATTTAATAATAGAATATAATATTCTAGTAATTATTTAATTATTTAAATCTGTTTAAAAATATGAAGCTATAAAGATGCAAATTATAGTTAAAATAGTTTTCTGTCTTTTATTTGATCTCAAAATAAAGGATTTCATTTTATTCCACATTGAAATGAGCGGAAATAAGTTAATACAGCCTCTTATTTACATGAGGTAAACATAGCTTGGTTATTTTAACAATTGCTGCCATAATAACGGCCCATTTTAAATGAATTTTGAAGTGATATATTCTACAAAACTCAGTTCAATTCTCCCTTCCGATGTGGATTCGGATGGCAATTAAATTACCACACAACCTTGGTGTTTGTCAAAAAACAGTAGGTAATTCGGCCGGGGATTTTTGCTCGGGTGGTAGGAGAAAAACACTGACATTCTGGATTCGGACTAAAATCACTGACTAGCCCCTGTCAATGATCAACTTTTTAGATATTTAACATCTCATTGTAAGATATTGGGTCAACATACAGTTTGATGGTTTAAGGTAAGATTATAATAGTTATTTCATAATGCCCAAGCCAATAAGTGCTCCTCTGCTGCCATCTACTAGCTAGTGGTCAAATCTTTTTTATTTTTAAATAAAAGTGTTTGTTTGCCACCAATGGCGCTTTTCCACTGCATTGTACGGCTTGGTACGGCTCATTTTTTGGTGCTTTCTCACTGCTTGGCGCTGCATGGTTTTTAAAAGACTTGAAAAAAAACATGAAAAATTAAATGTATGAATCGTGGTCTGTAGACAAGGTGCAGGCGTTCCTCTCGTTGGTAGCCAAGGAGCAGATCCAGCAATAGCTGGGTGGGGTGATCCAGAATGAATCGAAAGGCTCCATTGCGTTTGTTTGTGTCGCACGCTTGTTTGTGTGGCGTTTACTATAATGTCACAGCAGAAGACAACTAAAGCAATCATTCTATAATCCCACCCACTTTGAAGTGGTACTAACTGCCAGTCCCGTTGCTGCGCAGTCTCTTCTTCTCTGTCGGCACACGGCCTATTCGTCGCGAGGTGAATTAAGGGGGGGCAGGGGGTGTCTTCTTTTGGTGCCCCCTCAGCACTTGGTGCCCTATGCGCAGCGCGTGGTGGGAGCGGTGGCGCATGTTAGCGGCAGTGGAAAAGCAAACCAAGCCAAAGCGAGCCAAACCGAGTCATACCACGCAGAGGAAAAACGAGCCAAGCCGAGGCAAACCGAGCCGTACCATGCAGTGGAAAAGTGCCACAATTATGCTGGGTACACACCAAAAGATTTTTTACATCTTATAAGATTTTCAAAATGTGATAGACCACAAACATGAGGACAAATAATCCTAGATTTAACCATTTTGCTCCTATAGTGTGTGGTGTGCCATGATGTAACAAAGACAGCACATTACACACAAACAGAGTCCCGACTGTAAACACAGGAAATCAGAAGGACTTCAGAATAAGCATGGCAGATGATATGCAGGGAGAGATTGCGATGATAGTGTTTGGAATGATTTTCACAGAAACTTCACGCAAAAAAGAAAAGAAAAGGGTTTGGGTGAAGTCGTTGAGACGGCAGGAACATGGTCTGTACATGTTACACTTTGTGCTGCGCCATGACCGAGTTTGATATGCTTCCGTATTCTCTCAGCGTGCTTTCTGATTGGATATTATTTAGTTTCACGTGAGTGTGCGCACGTTTGTTCTCAGGGTTCCCCCCACACGTCAGGATTTCTGATCGTAAATATTCAACATGTTGAATATTTACAATTTGCGATCGGGACGGCTCCGAGATTCTTCCAACACATTCACACCACAGGAAAATCTGATCAAATAATCTTTAGAACCATCAAGATATGTGTGTGTACCCAGCATTAGATTTCCTACATCTTGAAACTTTGAGTTTTACAAATAGGGACAATTTTTCAAGGATGAACAAAAAATGTTTTTGGTCATCACATTAAAAAATAACATTTCAATTGGCTAATGTTTTGGGTTTGAAGTGCTAGAAAAAACATCTGATTATTCATGCCACAATACCATGGTTACAGTTAGAGTTACTACATTAAATCCATGGTGAATTTGGTGATTTGTGGACTGAAAAGCCTTCTAATTTGTTTGTTCATGGCACAGTTGTTTCTCCTGGTTTCCATGTCATTTCTGTTTGATTTGATATCTATGGTTTATAAATATATTAAACATTTTAAACATAAATTATATACAGCTCTGAAAAACTTAAGAGACCACGTAACATTGAGAAATCAATGTTAAGTGGTCTCTTATTTTTTTCCAGGGCTGTATATGTTCCATGAAGCTCCATATAACAGATAAAATAGGCCCATTTAATATAGCATTGTTTACGTAAATGCCTGTTGTCAAGGATGTAATACCATATTTAGGATTAGGGGCACCAAATATAATATAACAGGGATGTACATATCTGTTAACACTAATGTGAATATTTGAGGCAGTGTGTCCTGCTCAATGTCAATGGTGATAACAGCTCTGCCTGCTGTTCATTGAATCTCACAGATGTTTTATCGCAGAGTAATGACTCCAGTCCATGATCCAGTTAGACTACCCCTGAGGCTTTACTGAACTTCTGCACACATTTTTTATCTGATATTTCACTGTTCATATCATAGCTCATGTATCACTCTCATGCAGGGGGTTAATGTCTTTTGCAATCTTGTTTTTGAAAAGAAACAGAAAGTGGCAGCTATTGTTTAATGTGTGCTAAATGAACAGTACAGTCTTATCTTTCCTGGACAGCATGAGATTGTGTTTTTATTCATTCATTTATATGTTTATTTATTTCCAGGCCTTTCACGATTCGAGCATGGTTAAGGCGACAATGATGTCATTGTGTGGAAAACCGGGAAGGGCCTTCTTGGGCTGATAAATTTAAAGAATTGTTTATGTCTTAACTGTGGTTGAGAGAGGGCGTTCACAAGCTTTTCTCTCAGCAGGAGACACAGGGTGTAGTCTGAGCTGTGCAATGCGCTGATTCCGGCAAAATCCCGTAGTTCCTAGACAAACGCACAGTCTGGTGATGTAAGAGAGACACCAACTGGCCCACATGTTTACTGTGCTTTGGATAAAACCGTCTGGTAAATAAATAAGCTCTATCTATCTATCAACATATCTATCTATCAATCAATCAATCAATCAATCAATCAATCAATCAATCAATCAATCAATCAATCAATCAATCAATCAATCAATCAATCAATCAATCTATCTATCTTTCTATCTATCTATCTATCTATCTATCTATCTATCTATCTATCTGTCTGTCTGTCTGTCTGTCTGTCTGTCTGTCTGTCTCTCTGTCTGACAATTGTTCTGTCTATCTCTCTCTCTCTCTCTCTCTCTCTCTCTCTCTCTCTCTGTGTGTCTGTCTGTCTGTCAATTGTTCTATCTATCTATCTATCTATCTATCTATCTATCTATCTATCTATCTATCTATCTATCTATCTATCTATCTATCTATCTATCTATCTATCTATCTATCTATCTATCTATCTATCTATCTATCTATCGTCTGTCTGTCTGTCTGTCTGTCAGTTGTTCTATCTATCTATCTATCTATCTATCTATCTATCTATCTATCTATCTATCTATCTATCTATCTATCTATCTATCTATCTATCTATCTATCTATCTATCTATCTGTCTGTCTGTCTGTCTGTCTATATGTCTATATGTCTGTCTGTCAGTCTGTCTATCTATCTGTCTGTCTGTCTGTCAGTCTGTCGATTGTTCTATCTATCTATCTATCTATCTATCTATCTATCTATCTATCTATCTATCTATCTATCTATCTATCTATCTATCTATCTATCTGTCTGTCTGTCTGTCTGTCTGTCTGTCTGTCTGTCTGTCTGTCTGTCTGTCTGTCTGTCTGTCTGTCAGTCTGTCGATTGTTCTATCTATCTATCTATCTATCTATCTATCTATCTATCTATCTATCTATCTGTCTGTCTGTCTGTCTGTCTGTCTGTCTGTCTGTCTGTCTGTCTGTCAGTCTGTCGATTGTTCTATCTATCTATCTATCTATCTATCTATCTATCTATCTATCTATCTATCTATCTATCTATCTATCTATCTATCTATCTGTCTGTCTGTCTGTCTGTCTGTCTGTCTGTCGATTGTTCTATCTATCTGTCTGTCTGTCTGTCAATTATCTGTCTGTCTGTCTGTCAATTGTTCTATCTATCTATCTATCTATCTATCTATCTATCTATCTATCTATCTATCTATCTATCTATCTATCTATCTATCTATCTATCTATCTATCTATCTATCTATCTATCTATCTATCTATCTATCTATCTATCTATCTGTCTGTCTGTCTGTCTGTCAGTCTGTCAATTGTTCTATCTATCTATCTATCTATCTATCTATCTATCTATCTATCTATCTATCTATCTATCTATCTATCTATCTATCTATCTATCTATCTATCTATCTATCCGTCTGTCTGTCTGTCTGCCTGCCTGTCTGTCTGTCTGTCTGTCTGTCTGTCTGTCAGTCTGTCGATTGTTCTATCTATCTAAATATATTTGTGAATTTGGTCCTCCAAACTAAAATTTCACAACATGCCCGCTATTGCAAAAAGTGAAAACAAGCAACCTCGATCCTCCCATAATACACATAGGCTAACGGATATTGGATTAATCTTTAGGTTTTAGCAATGTACATTATCATTTATTATTATAATTTGTATTCAAACTATTATAACATTACATGTACTATAAATAAGAATTCGTAAAGGGATCTAATTGCTAATATTGTTGATAAAATACACAGAATAAAACATTATTTCATCCGTTCACCTGAATGGAACTCATATTGAAAATATTTGTAAAATTATATCTTATTAGAGGAAATGCATATCACTCGGGGAAAGGGAAATAGGTAGGCTGTCTTAATCTTGTAATTTTGCTTCCTCCTGCGCCTGTTTCCGAGCGCAAACATATTATATAAGATTGTTGACATTTTATAGTTGATCTGATTTAATTTGCAACCGCAAGCGTCATACAAGTATTTGAGTATTGATGGACAGACAGGTGAAACACACAGAGGTTATTCGAGTTCAACACTCCCAACAGGAGAAGCGCGCTGAAGGAACACGCCCTTTGCAAAACAAACCACGCCCAATATCTCAACTCTGCGTTCTGATTGGCTGGCGCGACTCACGGGGCGTTGATTTCCGGTGTCCGGAGGCTGGAATTTCAGGTTTCCCTCTTGTGGGTCTCGGGGTAGCGTAGCGGGGACGCGCGTCTCCCTTATCACCGACTCATTACCATCTTTCCGTTTTCATGCATTTGATCGTATGTGTTTAGTCTTGGATAAGTATGACTGAGAGCGCGGGGAATAAAAATGAGGATTGTCATGCAGCGAATGGTGTGAAACCAGGAAGAAATGGCATGGTGAAAAACCATCACCACCATCATCAGTATCAAAAGCAGGAGAAGGTGAGGCCACACCATGCATTCTTAGATTCGAATCATGCATGTATAATATATCTACATGTGCATTTTTTTGTTGTTGCTGATAATGATGATGCATGGCAACAAAACAGCTGCTCCCATTGCTGTGGCTGCCTGGGTAGTGTTCAGTTAGTGCACGGCATGCACTTTCACTGTTTATGGCATGATCACATGTGGAAAAAGTAAAGTTTGACAGCCATATGAGATGTAGGCTTTCTCCTCATAATATCTTTATATGAGCCCTGGCCATCGTAAGATCTGAAACATGATGAGCTAGCTAATGTGAAAACTGTTGAACCAGAACGTTAACATGCAAGTGCAAGCTCATGCTGTCTTTGGATTTGTAAGTCAAATGCTTTAAAGACAAGCCAAGCTTGGTGTCTTATTTGTACCCAAAACTTCAGTGACTTTTAAATATGAACCAACCCTAAGAAATATTGAATATAGTATGCTTGGTTTATATTCAATTGTTCTGTATTAAAACACTGTAGGTTTTAGTTATATACTTTAGAATTCTAATGTGTATGTAGTTTTTGTGAATAATTCCATTTGTTTCGAATACATTTATAGAAAATAGATCTAAAGATTGGTAATAAATTTCTACTTCTGTACTTAAACATTGTCCTTGTATTATTAAATATATTGTTGGTTTTAGAAACATTATATTACATCATACATTATTTATACATATAATTATTGAGTTATAATTATTGAGTTATCTCAACTTTAATACATATATATTCTATATTTCATTTAAGTTTGTTGATAATAAAAAAGTCAACTGATCTAATAGCTAAATAGTCAAATGCACTGAGGAAGGCAAGACAAGATTGTGTGTTTTGGAAGCAACTCATGATTCAAGTTAACGCTTTAGGAATTTCCGTCATGTGCCTCCTGTAAATGTTTTGAGTGGGAGTTTGGTCAGGGTAATCTATTCCAAGATGTTTTCTACTTTGTTATTGTCTCATCTCCTGTCTTTATCCAACTAAAAATGTATCTGATTCACTCTGTATTGTAATGTTCAGCCTTTAAAGGAAGAACTTTTTAAAATATGTTATCGCTAATTTTTCCTGGAAGCCACTTTCACTCTTGCAGTTGAATACCAAGTTGTGCTGCCGTCTTGGAGCTGGTGGTGGCTCACGTGGATGTCACTGTTGCTAGACTCTTTGGTATTTGTTAGTGGGGCATGACTAGTCACATGTGCCTGCAAATCACAGGGTTTTGAATAAACTGCTTAATCTGTTTGGTCCAAACCTTGTATGTGATCATTTGGTCACTATGAGTTACCGAATTCTTGACAATGGGAGACCAAACTTTTAAATTAAGTAAATCTGACTTTTCCAAATCATCGACGAATAAAGCTTGCAATCTTACAAATGCATGCCACTGTTTCTGTACTAAACTGTTCAATTAACCAAAAAGGCATCCGTTGTTCTGCACAACTTGTAATCAGTAACCACAATGTGATGGTACCATGACTACCATGTTTTGATGGGCTTTGCTTTACAGGTTTACCATGCTGCATGCAATGGAGAACTTTACAGCAGGCCGTTCATTGAGTCCTTCGAGGAAACTCCCATGCTGGTTGCCGTGCTCACGTACATGGGCTACGGCATCCTCACGATCTTTGGATATCTGCGGGATTTCATGAGGGAGTGGAAAATAGAAAAATGCCACATAGCCAGAGAAAGGGAGGAGCAGAAGGTAAACATTGGCATGTGTGCTTGGTGGAAAAAGTAAATATATACACTACCGTTCAAAGTGCCGTTATACAAGGATGCATTAGATGGATCAAAAGTGACAGTAAAACATAATGTTTTTTGAAAATGCATTTTGAATTTGATGGGGATTCTTGCGTCACAAACTACCTTGTAACTATTCACATCAACATGTGGCCGGTCTTTAGCATATCATTAATTTTGCTGTAAAGCAGGGGAGTCTCGAGAGAAGCCAGGTTATACCGGTATATTTTTCTGTTGCTATGAAAAATCGGGTACATTTAGCAATAAAGCAGGGGAATTATGATGAATATTACGATTATGATCCAATCCAATCCAACTTTATCTATAAAGCACATAATAAAACAACATAGTTGACCACAGTGCTGTACAATGAAATCAAATTAAAAAAACAAAAAGAGTGAGAAAATTACGATAATTAATAACCATGAAAAAACCTCAACACACACCGTTTAAGACTAACTCAGGAGGGTAGCTGCTGCAGCGATAATACCACAAACACTCACATTGTTTTTAACCAATAAAGCCACTTTAATGAGTACTTTAATAAAGCTAGTTAATCTAATCAAGAGAAAATATAAACATGAATGATCTTTTCAAGTCTATACACGCTAAGAAATGCATTAATCTTAGTTGGTATCAATCATTCTTAGTTGGTAAAAACTAGCTTTGACCTGTGTTTCTGTGGGTCTTAAAAAGTCTTAATCTCACCATTTACAATTTAATGCCTTTAAAATGTCTTTAATTGGAGCCTTAAGAAGTCTTAAATTCAATATCACCGGCATTAAATTAAGTAGGACAGGTCAGTACACTTAAAGCGATAGTTCACCCAAAAATGAGTAAATAGTTTACCTAAAAATGTAATAGGGCTCTAAATTAAATTCCAAAATTAAACTGCATGCACTGCAAAAAAGAAAGGAAAATGAGTTTTCCAGTACAAATATCTAAACATCCTTATATCAAGATACATTTAGTTAAGATGCAAAATGGAGAAATTAAGTCTTGTTTTGTGAAAAATTTAACTAAATGAAGTGAGTTTATGCTTAAAACAAGAACGAGTATCTGTCAATGGGTATGAAAATGACTTTTTCATTTGAATTTAGATTTTTCTGCACCCATTGGCAGATGTTTGTTATTGTTTTAATCATAAAATCACTTTCACAAGATCACATGTATCTTGATTTAAGAGTCTTTTAGATATTTGCCCTGGAAAACAAGACAAAATTACTGAAAAAGAACATCACTTTTTGTTGCAGTGTGATCAGAAGGTAGACAGTAAAAGTTATTTTCTAGTGTTTGGGAGCAGAGCTATTCAGACCTTTTAAGCTATTTTTGTAAAATTAATTCAAAAGTAATGGAGATCTGTTAGAAATTGCATTTTCAAACTTTGATGTGTTGCTAATACAACTCATTCTGTGCTTCCTAGACATTTAAATTTAGAGAACAAATTGATGTGTTATGTTCCCATCCATTTTCTTTAATTGGTCTTGAAAAGGTCTTAAATTTACATAAACCCTGTTTGACGAGTTACACTTTAAGACACTGTCACAGATCACACCCAAATTTTTGAATTGATGTTTCCTAAAAAGTTGAGAACTTAAAAGTTAAAATCTATTAACAAACATTACACTCGTGCTAAAAATAGCGCTTCAGGGCGTGTACGTGCTCGCAACGCTTAACAGGTTAAGGCAACCAGCTGCAGAGTTTTCTCAACTTATTAGTTTGAGTTATCTCAACTTTTTTCGTGTTAAATAGTTGAATAAACTTTAAAAGCTGAATTTGTCATACAAAACATAAGTTGGATTTTTTACAGTGTAGAGAAAATGGCAGATCATTGAAATAAATATTATGTTCCAGACTATGAAGGGGATGTGAGGACTTTTCATACCCTTCCCACAGAACAAAACTGTCAACAGGCATTGTTGATCTATACCCGGATACCGCAACAAGTTAATTTAAAATTGTTCGTTTGCTCGGCCCATTTCACCACGGACAGTTTTTTTTAACCTGGACCGTATCAAGATTAGCTCAGCGTCTGATGCTGGAGAAGCGGCAATTCAAACTATATTCCCACAAGCAGTAGGTAGTGATTTTATTCACTTATTGACTGTCTAAACAATTTCTGATTAAATTGAAAGTTTCTTAGTGAGACAACATTAACGATAATATCCCATGTGTTGTCTAGATCCAACGCAAGATGCTAGTACAGTAACAATAGGAAACTCCAAGTAGCATACATAACAGTATGACAAATGACAAAGGTTAATATTATTTCCTGCCAGTGTTGTCATATAAATCTTCAAAATGCAACTGTAGATACATATCGCAATCCCTTTTGTCGGATAGAATTATAATTTAGCCTATATTTCATCAACAACACATAACTCAGGAGCTAACTACGTTAGTTTAGTTGCTTATAGATAGCTCACTTGATCCTTCTAGCTAACGTCACTCTCCACCATTTAAGTTGAAACGATAGTCATTTGACAAGGCATCTAGTCAATTTGTTAAAAAAAACCTTACTGTACTGTAAAAACAACATATTTATGCGCTACCTTGTTTGCTTTTTTGAGTTTGTGACTCAAAGTGAAGAAGCTATCATTGTAAAATCATACGGTGACGCATTACAATAATTAAAATATTTTTACAATGCTAAAAATAAAGTTGTGACTGCTGATGTTATGAGTTAACATGTAAGGTTAATGTTATATGCTAGTTCACATGTAGGCTTATGTACGTTTTGCAGGTCTTACTGAAAATAAAGACTAAACTTTCCACTCAAAAACATCCATTTCCAATCTCAAAACAATTGGTTGTTCCTCAAAATCTTTACCTTCGTCAGAAACAGGATCAAACAAAAGGTTGGATGCATAATCTCTCCATTGTCATGACGGACAGTATAACGTAGATGTGTTTGCTGTCACTGAAGCTACTGATATTTTAAATGATTACTTCTGAAAATTCATATGGCAGAAAAGATTTTGAGTGTAATTTACTGTGATTGTACAACAAATTAGACTTAATTCATTGGTAATTTAATGGTGTAAGTTTGAGAGGAAGAGCACATTTAGTCAGAGGAAGGATATTGTGCAGTTTACCGTTACTGAAAAGTACTTTAGGGCACTAAAAGGTTACGCTTTGTTTTGCTAGGTGCTTTTGTATGGATGTTTTTCTTCCTAAAATATTCTATCCAGGATCACTTAGTCACCGAAATGTAAGGAGTTGTTTTCTGTTGGTGAAACAAAAATGTCAAGTATGTGACTGTTCCTGTTACTTTTATCTTCCCAAGGACTTTGTTCCACTTTATCAAGACTTTGAGAATTTCTACACAAGGAATTTATACATGAGGATTCGGGACAGCTGGAACAGGCCCATTTGCAGTGTTCCCGGGGCCAAGTTTGACCTTGTTGAGCGGAGTTCCAATGATTACAACTGGACCTTTGAGTAAGTTGGCTGTCTTGAACCTGAACACGAACAAAAACACCACGTCTTGATTTTTTCACCTCCCAAGATGAGAGCTGCATTAATCTAACAATGCTAATATCAAGGTCATTGACAAGCCCATGTACAATAAACCTTCAAATGTACGGCTACTTTAAAGTATAACCTGAAATATGAAGTGACTGAGGTTGTATGAAACGTACAATCCAGTCTAGGGTTGTCAAGGATTAGCGTTCGCTCTAAAGTAATTTAACGCAATTGTATTGTGCACTTTCAGATACACTGGGCGAGTGGTGAAAGATGTGATAAACCTGGGCTCGTATAATTATCTGGGCTTTGCAGAGAACACCGGCTTCTGTGCCACAGCTGCTGGAGATGAGACGGTGAAAGTAGGGGTGGGCGTGGCCAGCACCAGACAGGAAATGGGTGAGTGTTCGTTGGTTGCTTTTTTAGAAAACATAAAGACATAAATGTCCTTACTGGGCGTTTATTATTTGTGCTTTGTAACATAGATGCGTCACACCATATTATTTGCACTACTGACATTAATGAAAGCTTTTTTGACTTTGAATTTGTTTGACTTTGGCCCGTAAGCAACCACTTAAAATCCACCCAGAACACACTGGAGGACTAAGTGGCCATTTACACAGAATGTGTTATTATGTTTAAAAAACGCTATACATAAATTGACAAAATGCAAGGTGAGAGATGCAAGCGCAACATATCCATCTACTGCATGGTTACCTAGAAAAGCAAACGCAGAGGAATGCAAAAACACATTCTATGTGAATGTCCTCTATTATAAGGCTAGCTTACTGTTTATTTATCGCCGTGTCTACACGGGATAAATCATGCCACAACCGCTAAATGCTGTCCAATATGTGCATGGCTTTAGCAGCAGTGCTTGGGAAGTTGGGAACACTCAGCTTTTCTGAGTTCAAAAGGACAAAAAGCCCAAGCTTAAAATGCTAATTAAAGATAAATTTTGGCTAAAAAAGGAAAAATAATAAATGTATACATCGTTTCACCGGAAGATCCGGTTTTGACATTTTAATAAAAACCATGTGGTCAATTAAAAAAAAAAAAAAACATACATGGAAGACAGTGAGATCAATATCACGTATTTAGAACATAGGGTGAGTTTTCATTTCATGCCGACTTTAAATCTAGTTAGTTATTATATAGTCTTATGTAGGCGCTTACTAGGATGACTTTGCTTTATACACAGGTGTCGGTTCTCTAGCTACTGTTTATAATAGGTGAGTGTTTGCTTGCATTAGTTGATTTATTTGTGTGATTTGCTTAGGCAACCTTGACAGACATGAAGAGTTGGAGAAACTAGTGGCGTCATTCCTGGGAGTGGAGTCGGCTATGGCTTTTGGCATGGGCTTTGCAACCAATTCTATGAACATTCCTGCGATAGCTGGCAAGGTTTGAAGCTCTAGACAGTTTTTTTTTATTCACTCTCTGTTTTCCAGTTTGCCAACTTCTCTCCTCCTATCTATTGCTGTGATGATCTATCCAGGCAACTCCTAAAATTCGTAGGAGTGTCAGCACAGGCGGATCCCACCTTGACCTGTCAGTGCTTGTTTAAATGATACAAACGCTTCTAGTGTGTGAATGTTTTTGTGTATGTAACGTTTTACCTAGTGCATAGGGAGGAGATCACTGAAATAGTACGGATAGACCAACGGTTCCAACTCAAATAGTTTGTGTAGCAAACACAATGGAATGCACTTGATAAGGCACAAAATGACCACAGGAAATGTGCTTCGCTGCAAGTGAAGCAGAGAGATTTCCCAACCTCACTTCCTGTTACAGGCCAGGAGAGGTCTAGAGATTTAGCACTGAAACAACTTCTGATTTATATCGAAACAACAAGATAAAAGCAGCAACAGAAAGAGTTTTTAAAGGTGTTAAGTAGCATTTTAAAAAGTGTCTAAAGACATTTCAAAAGCTAATTAAAACAAATTATGTAATATAATTTTTTTTTTTAATTTAAGAAATTATTTTTTATTCAGCAAGAATTTATTAAAATGACCAAAAGTGATTAATAAAGACTTTCACATTGTTACAAAAGATTTCTATTTCAAATGATCACGGTTTCCTCAAACTGTTTTTAACACTTCTAATAATATAATCAGATAATAAACTCATAATAATAATAAGAACAGGAGTAAATTAATTTGTTTTGAATTCTAATAATATTTCACAATATTTCTGTCTTTCTATATTTTTGATCGAATATATGCAGCATTGGTGAGCATAATAAATTAAAACATTTAAACTTAAACTTTTGAACAGTTGTGTGTTTCCCTCATTTCCATATCTTTTTAAAATTATTATTTGTTTTTTGATGTTATACCTTTTCTACTGCTTTTTATGTGTGAAAGATGTTATATAAATAGTGCAAATAATAATGTAATGTTACTGTCATTAAATATTGACATATGTGACCCTGGACCACAAAACCTGTCATAAGGGTCAATTTTTTAAAACTGAGATTTATACATCATCTGAAATAAGCTTTCCATTGATGTGTGGTTTGTTAGGATTGGACAATATTTCGCAGAGATACAACTATTTGAAAATCTGGAATCTAAAGGGGCAAAAAAAACCCGAAATATTAAGAAAATCGCCTTTAAAGTTGTTGAAATGAAGTCCTTAGCAACGCATATTACTACTAATAATAAATGTTTGCTATATTTACAGTAGGAGATTTACAAAATATCTTCATGGAACATGATCTTTACTTAATATCCTAATGATTTTTGGCATAAAAGAAAAATCGCAATGTATTGTTGGCTATTACCCCAAATATGACTTATGACTGGTTGACTTATGACCCGTGTGACTTATGACTGGTTTTGTGGGCCAGGGTCACTGTATCTGTAGTATCTACTCAATGACCATTTTCTTATAATGACCTGACACATTTTTTTGCTGTTTGTATGTAGGGATGTCTGATTCTAAGCGACGAGTTGAACCATGCCTCTCTGGTGCTGGGAGCCCGGCTGTCCGGCTCCACCATCCGGTCTTTAAGCACAATAGTAAGTTTACAGTCACTGGCACATCTCTTATCTTACCATATCTACATAAACACACACCCTAACTCGTGGTTCACAGCTGTTAACAGCACAAAGTAAAGAAGGAACTTTTAGTGGAGCTCCAATGTGCATAAGTTGAAGATTAATAGTCCTTTACCCATGGTCAAATCTTAAAAGTAAGGTATTTAAGTTTTATGAGGTTCCTTATTTGTAGTCTGGACTGTTTTTAGACTTGTTTCTGAATGCCAATTTGGTTAATGTCCAGTCAAACCCTATGAATACAAATGCTATCACTGGAAAGGTCAGCTCTCGATCACAGCTCAGCTGTGTTATTTTAAGTAAATCATTTAAATGGGCAATTTGGACAGATGACTGTCAGTGATTTGATTAATAAATGAGCTTCTAAGCTGATAAAGTAACTTGAGGTGAATATGTAATGATCCTTGAAACCCTTGAGTCAGATTGTAGAGGCTTGGGAAAACTTCCGCAGCACTCTGATTGCTTATTTTCTAAAGTGCTCAGAACACTTCTCTTACTGACAGTTTGTAATGAATTTATGTGCTGTGGTTCCCTAATTTATGACCAAGGACAGGGGCAACATTTTAATACACTACGACCCCAGACAAACAATGACCAATAAACAAAACTCAATTTTCCTGGAGCTTCTATCCTGCCATTTGATCTTTATATGCTATGAAGACACACCTTTTATTTTTTAGAATAAATTTATGTGGCTATTTTAACTGTAATATTAACTTTGTTCAACATTAATAATATAAGAAATATTTCAAATCAGCATATTAAAATGATTTCTGAAGGATCATGTGACACTTAAGACTGGAGTAATGATGCTGAAAATTCGACTTTGCCATCACAAGAATGAATTACATTTTAAAATATATTAAAAAAGAAAACAGTTATTTTAAATTGTAATCATATTTTGCAATATTACTGTTTTTACTGTATTTTTGATCAAATAAATGCAGCCTTGGTGAGCATAAGAAACTTCTTTCAAGAACAGTTTGAAAATCTTGCAGATGAACGGTAGTGTATCCATTATAATATTGCAATTATTAACTGCTTATTTGATTTGTTTCGCACCAGATATGCAGAGCCTGGAGAAGTTGCTCAGAGATGCTATCGTTCATGGCCAGCCCAGAACACATCGACCCTGGAAGAAAATCCTCATTCTTGTTGAGGGCATCTACAGGTGATTAAACACTCACTTCCCTCATACGTCCAAATGTGCAGGTCTGTACTCCTTTGGTTTTCTCAGGTGTACAACATGAGACCAAATTTTAACCATCGAATGAATTGCCACATATTTCAAAGTTTAATCTACTCTAACCGGTCCTTTGCTTAGTATGGAGGGCTCCATCATACGACTGCCAGAAGTTATAGCCCTGAAAAAGAAGTACAAGGCCTACCTTTACCTGGATGAGGCTCATAGTATTGGGGCATTAGGACCGAGTGGTCGAGGGGTGGTGGAGTATTTTGGACTGGACCCCAAAGATGTAGACATCATGATGGGCACCTTCACAAAGAGCTTCGGTGCTGCTGGTGGATACATAGGAGGGAGGAAGGTATGATGTTCAAGTGCCAATTTGTAATTTCAACCATTTTCTTACCAATAGCAGAAGCGCAAACAACAACTTGTTTATATAATTTGATGTATTAAAAAGGTTGTGAAAAGTGGAAAAAGCTTTAGCAAATATATGATGCTATTAAAAAGTTGGTGGTCAATACATTTTTGTGTAATATTGTAAATTATTATTGCAATTTAAAATAACTTTTCTATTTTAAGCAGCCATTACTCCATTCTTGGTGCTCGAGAAACACTTCTTATCATTATCAATAAGTAAATATTATTTTGGAAACAAAATCTTTCTCTTTAAATACATTTATTTTCTTCATCTGACACTTCTTGTCAATGCAATACATCCTTGCTGAATAAAACTATTAATTCCTTTAAGAAAAAAACTTAATGACCTCAAACTTTTAGTGAATTTAGTGAATGTTTGACTTACAATCTTTTGTAAAACTCAGTTACAGTTAACTTACAGTATATACAAAGGCAACAAAATGTTAAGATATTTAAAAAAATGAATGAAACTTTAAGGGTTGTTTAGTTTTATTGTGTTGTAGGGTACGTTCACGTCTACATCAATGATATATGAAAAAATTTAATTGTTTCCTTTGCGTTTTTCGCGTGCTGACGACAACGTCAAAATGAACCCCCGTTCACATAGATCCATGAAAAGGACAAAAAATTCTGTATTATGCATGCCAGGCCAGTAGTTGGCGATGTCGCTTTGTAAAGAAACACAATGCGTTTAGGACGCTTGATACTCGTGGTTTTCACAAATTCACGTTTTTTATAATGATACTACTTTTGAAAATTTAGTCTTTAAAACTTGTTTTTCAGGCCCCCAAAACACTGTTGTCATGTAAATGAACGGCCAAAATGCGTAAGTTTACCGTTTTTTAATAGAAATCGGTGTTGTGTAAACGGCCCTTAGTTTACACACCTGTTCTTTATTCTGTTGATTAGGCACATATTCAAGCCCTTAGTTTCCCTCAGGTCTTTGTTCAGTGTCATCTATATTTATCGTGGTTGTGCTTCTAGTTTAATCCCGTGATTCTCCTGTTGAAGTGAATATTAAAGAATGTTTTTGTTTTCTACTCCTTCGTCTCACTTCATTACAGCCACACCCTGACAGAAGCGTCTTGTTTTTGCATCCTTTAGGATTTGATAGACTACCTGCGAACTCACTCTCACAGTGCAGTTTACGCCACCTCCATGTCACCTCCTGTCGTGGAGCAAATCATCACTTCTATGAAGTGCATTATGGGAGAGGATGGAATGACAATAGGTGAGTTTTACTCATTTTTTAGTCATGTTTGCTTTTAAGAATCTGAGGCACCCAAAAGTAAATATTATGTCATAATTTACTCACCATCATGGCATTCCAAACCCATGTGATTTTATTTCCTTTAATGGAACACAAAAGAAATGTTGAGTAATATAATGGCTGCTTTTTCCTATATTAATGTTAATGTGATTTAAAACTTGAAAGCTTTAAAATGGAGCTTTAAAAGTTACATAAAAGTGGCCCACATGACGATAGCTTTGTGAAAATTGAAGTTAGAAAAATATATGCAATCATACAGGTTTGGACATGCGAGTAAGTATATAATGACAGACTTTTATTTTTTGGGTGAACTATCTCTTTAAGTTCATTATATATGTCAACTGTGTGTTGTTGAGTGCACCACAAGGTGGCAGGATTGACCCAAAAATGGCTTACAAGGATGTACCATGGATGGTCTTGATCCTTTTGAAGCTGCTTTACATTACATCTGTACATTTATTTACCTGGCAGATCTTTTTTTTTTTTTTTTAACCAAAGTGCCATGCTAAAACTTTCATATTGCAACAAATAATGAATGTGGCACAGATACAAATCAAGATGCCAGATATGACTTCTCAGTAATGTGTCACTACTAAGATACTACAGATCAAGAGTAGTTTTCCTGTTCACAAGATGATGTAGGCTTAACAAAATCAGTCCAGCCTTCAATCGCCATTATGCTTCTTTTTTTTTCTTCTTCTGGCAATCAGTTATGTAGTAAATGCACATCCTGTCATCCTCATGTAATTTCCTGTTCTCATGTACGTGTATTACATCTGCACATCATTGACTGAAAAGCATCCCTTTACTTTGTCAACTCCATTGTTCTCGTCTTTGCTTTATCGACTGTTTTATTTCACTGTGAAAATACAATCTTTAGGTTTGTTTGCTCTGTGCACTCTGGATAAACTTGGCCCAGAAATTGAAATAAGTGTTTCTCGAGGATCGCTTTGAAGTGAGACGAGGGGGGGGTTAAGATCTGTCGATGTGAGATTTTTCTTCATACAGTTTCCCAGTGCTCATAAAATGAGACTGATTAGTTCAACAGCTGTACACAAACTCCGTCCAGGTAAAATATTTAGCTCAAAGTTTAAACCTCAGAAATGTGTTAACAATTACCCATGTAACTAGTGTGATCTGGCCCTATGGTTAGACCCACCAAACTGCCTCTTTTCCTCCCTGCCACTCAATCAACACTGGCAGCTACAACAAACAGGCTCTTGCCCAGGTGAAGTGCTCAGTATGACTAATATGAGTATAACTTTGCTTGGCTGAGGGCTATTTTCATCTCCCAACAAAGACTTATTGTTCCCATCATCCTTGAAGATGTCTCCTTGCTGTTTTTGCCCAGTTTCTTTTCTATTCTCATTCACCTGCAGATGGACTTCCTGACTTTCACCAGCATATCATTTCTATGTTTTAAAACATTTTAAAGTATTTTAATGGCAAAATATGTAATTTTCGCTTATTCAGAACAGGTGTAGCTTGATGACGCCTTGATTTTGCGGAATCATGGGAGTTGTTGTTTTCACCTCTACAGTCAATAGAAAAGAATCCAACAGGACTCAGGGAGAAATCATATTCATGTATGAGCATGTATTAAACGTATTTATTAATGTTACTGTAGTATAAAGCAGGGCCGAAAGCCGAGGGAGTGGAACGAGGCCGCTATGCGATTGCAAATTAGAAACAAATGCGACACACGGCTCGAGAGCAAAGGAGCTTTTATTATGCCGCAGACGACTGCTTCCGCTTCTTCCTGTCATGTGTATGTGGGGTAACGCAGCGCTATTTTGTCATATTATTGAGTGTGTTGAAAGTTATGTTATAATGCTACTCTGTGCATTCGCTATGAGACACTTGTTGCACACTGCATTCAGCTAGATCGATATTAGGCATGGTAAAACATGGCACTCACGGTAATGTCAAGAAAACAACATTTAAACAATAAGACTAACTGTGTTGAGCTATATAACAATGATTCGTTTTCTGTCGAATGTATCCAAACAGTTGCTCACCTGTCTAATTAAGCACATAGTATATTAAAGCATCTTTGGTGTTTCCATAGTTTCTACAGAATAAAAAAATCGAGGAAATCACACGGCATGATGTCATTGATATGTGACGCGCGGTCATGATCCGTGTCCTGGTTAAAATAGTTTATTTCTCTGGATTTAAACATTCTTGGAAACACAAGTCAACAAAATATACAACTTTGTTCTAGTGTTTTTTGGATATTTAAATCCAATAATCGTACATATTATGCCTTTTAATACAGTGTTATTTATTGTTTGATAGGTATATATATGCTGATATAACACAGGGGTAAGAATATATGAGCCTCCCAGTGCTTTCCAGACTAATTTACCCTCCATTATTTTAAATTAGCCAATTTTTTGGGATGATTTTTAGCGCTCGGAACAGAAAACCAATCATTCTTTTTACATTCTTTAAACACCTTTCTATTTAATAAATTCAGAATTGATCCAGAAATTGCTGTGCAACATTATTTGAATGCCTTTGGGGCTTTTAGATGCACACAGTAATAACAGGTTACTGATTAACCGATGACATTTATTGTAGATTAACTGATATTGGAGCATGCAAGAGTGAGAACAAAGGTGGACCCAAACAATCAGAGTGTTTGTGTGAGTTTGTTGGGGGTTGATGCACAAAGAAAACTAATCAAGCAAAGGTCAACTGGGAGACATCCTGTGTATCCTCATGGGAACTGAAACCTTTCCGTCCCCTCTTTCTTTGGTCCTTTCATTCTCGCTGTCTGTGGCCCACTCCGGCCTCACTTGTTCTGTTCTGTTTTACCCATAAGTCAGTGGCGGTCATGTTTGATTTGAAGCCTGCAGCACTTTATTGATCTGACAAGGGACTTCAGTGTGAACAAATTGCCTCCAGCGCTCATTTGCTACCAGGCTTACAATTTATATTTTTTCATAACGTGCCATTTAATTTCACTTTTGTTAAAACAAAGATTCCAATCACTTTTATAGCTTATGCAATATTCAATTGTTTCAATAGCTCTTGAATACAATGTGACACCTAGTTTATCCATATGCCAAGTTTGTTTTGGATGTCATGCTTGGAGGTTCACTGTACGCTCTCATTTTAGTCAATGTGATTTCATCATCAGGAGGACTGAGATATAGAGTAAGTGTGCATTTTGTTCTAGTTATTCATTTGCATTTGTCCTTCCCTCCATGCAAAATGCAAAGTCCTATTCTCAAGGAGTTTTTTTTCTTATTTTGTCTTAATAATCTTTGAAAAAAGATCAGTTTAGCTGTTAAGCAACACTGTGTACAATGTCAAGACTTTACGGGCCAGATTTACTAAACAGGGCAAATTAGCGTGATTAGCAATTTCAAAAAAGCGCAGATGGGAGTGGAATGTTATGCGCGTGATCTACTGACGACGCGCAAATTAAAGAACACAGACGCAGTCGGATCGTTTCCATAATGACCAGTTGGCGTCTGGTTTAAGACATGCTTTTTCGGGGGCGGCAAATAATAGCGCACACATACAGTACTCTACAAGGGCAAACCTTAGTAAATCACCTTGCGTGATTCATTTAAAAACTCTCCTCCCATACATTTTTTGTCTGAAAGGGAAACTCCTTAGACTGGGTAAACCCAGCCTGATCTCCTGGCGATTTGATTTCGCCCTACAGCTCAGTCTGGAAACCCGTACATTCATTTCTACTGCTTCTGTTACACTTTTGCAGGAACCAATCACAGACTGGATTATCCACTTGGCGCGCTATTGGCAGGTTTAACACAATGACGGATAGAGAAGCGATGGGTCATTGCCCGTTGATCACGCCTCTTGTGGTCTGATTGGTTGAAGGACTATCCGATTGCATACAGAGTCATTTGAATTATGCTCGTTGATCACGCCTCTTGTGCAGTAGAAAATACAGAGACTCCCCAGACCGATGTTCAGTCTTTAAAGATTGAGCTTGGTCTGGTGATAGCCAGACAAGAAACTCCTACAAATGCATATACAATAAGTTCAGCTGCAAAAATAATGGTCCAGGCCTTTTCAGTGCAAACTTATCACTGCGTGTGTTAAGTAAATCCTGACAGTAGTTTTCTCGCGCCAAAAGATGGTTTTGCGCTGGCTCAAGCTGTTAGTAAATCTGGCCCTAAGATTTAGAGAGCATATCTTTTTATATTCAATATAATTGTATTTATCTAATTACACTGGCAGATTTTTTCCCAACTTGTAGTATAAACTTGTTAAAAACAAGTGAAAGTCAGAGCAGTAAGACTCAAAATATTTCATTATATTCAAAATAATGAAAACAAGTCTTAAAATCTTATGCATTGTTGCTTCTCGAATAATTATGTCTTGTTTTAAGGACTTTAAATATTTTTTACTGGAAAACAAGTCAATTAAAACCATTTTTTTTGCAGTTTAATGAGCCAGTTTGTCCTGGGCTGGCCTAAATTTTCAATTCATTTATTGTTTCTGAATACAGATGCAGATGCTTTCACGGTCTAGTGGTTTCACAGTCCGACGTGTCCCTGGCTCTTTCGATCAGATCTGGCTTTCAATCCATCCAAAACTCCTGGCGTCCCCACACAAACACGCAGTTAAGAAATATGCCTTGCCTTGTTTGTTCTCAGGAGAAAATGAGCACAAAGAGAGAATTCTGAAGATTCGTGAATCACCATAGTTACCTACGTTTTTATCTTGCCGTGGTGATTGGCATACCTGATCTCATTGTTAAGCCTGACTACTTCTCTGTACACACAGGCTGACTCGACAAACACTGGACATTCATCTTTGTCTTGAGGTGTTGACTTGCTCGGCGAGAGAGGGCAGATACACATGTTTTAGGTGTAAGAATGTGTTTACCCACACCCCCCTTAGAGCAGGGTAATGGATTGTTATTCCAGATGTTATGATGTGCTTCTGTTTCTTTGATACTTCCATTGTTGTGCAAGTATTTCAGACCAACAGACATACCCTATCTAGCATCCAATGACCACTAGAGCTGCAATCGCTAATGAAAATAATCGACAATAGAATTGATTTACAGGATCATTGCAAGGCTCACACAGAAACTCTGTGGCATGATTTCACAAAGAATTATGGAATCTCCCATTCCACAAAAGTTTATTTATTTTGGAAAAAGGTTCTTTAGATTATTCAAATGTTCTTTACACACACAAAAAAAACATGGATCTGAAAGTTTCTTTGGGAAACCAAAAATGGTTCTTCCATGCCATCGTTGCAAAAACATTTTGGAACCTTTATTTTTAACAGCGTATTGTCACTTTACATTAACGAAAAAAGCATTTCAATGGAAAAACACCTGAAAATAGAGGAAAATATAGGTGGCTGCTCTGTCAGGTTCGTGTGCTGATTAATATGCTTGAGATAGAGTGACCAGACTTTTTTTTCCGGGACAGTCCCATATTTCAGCTCTATTTTTAGTCCCCCGATGATAAAAAAAATCCTGTTTTGTCCTGTATTTCTTCTTTCCTAAATTTTCCTGAACTCTACCCATATCCCGTACACACATACTGTACGCATCAAACACACTGCAACGGAAGGGAAGAATAATGTCCACAACAAAACCCCTCATGTAAATAATAGCAAATCTTGCACAAATCTTCTTAAGTGGAAGAAGCTACTTTTTTCCCCATCACGTGCAACGTATATAGAAAGCACAGAGTCATTAGTTGGGTTAGTAAAATAATTAAATTATAGATTTTAAGTAGAAAATAATATTTATGTAAAGAGATATAGTAACAACCCCCATATATATCATCGTCCCATCGCAATGTTTTACTGTAAACATTGTCAACTGCCAATTTAGGGGACATCGCCCAACCCTGATATAATTTTATAGGATCTACACTGTTACGTTTTTGATAGAAATCTCTTGAAATCTCACCAAGGCTGCATTTATCAGAAATCTGTATAATCATTTATGCATTTATAATCAGAAATACAGTAAAAACCGTAACATCGTAAAATATTGTTTTCTATTTTGATATAATTTAAAATGATTCATTGTAAAATAATGTATTCCTGTGATAGCAAAGCAGACTTCATTCTTTAGTGTTACATATTTGCTGGCACACTAACTTTTTTTAATGTAGTTCAGCTTAATGTTTTTGTTGAAATTGTAATACTTTTTTCAAGATTCTTTGATTAATAGAAAGTTCAAAAAGAAGAGTATTTGTTTGAAATAAAAATCTTCTTTAACATTATGAATGTCTTTACTGTCACTTTACTTTGATCAGTTGAATGCGTTCTTGCTTCATTTCTTTCTAAACGAAACTGAATCTTACCGACCCCAAACTTTTCAACAGTAATGTAAATGTAAAACGTCTCTTACATTTACAGAAAGAGTGATGTTACTTTGATCAGAGGCGTGAATGGATGGCTGTGAAAAGAATCAACCTGTGAACGGGTGTAAAATCACCATTCACTTTCCGCTGACTTGGAAGGGCGACATCAGCATCAGGGACAGCTGCTAGCTAGGGAGCACCATCATAGCCCATGAATGATTGAGGCCACAGATTTGAGCCTGGAAGGAGCTGCTGTGCTTCCTGTTGCCCTTCTCCTGAGAGGTCCTCGTAAGGGGCGAGGAGGCTTTCGGCACGTCAGCCGCCTCTCAACTCCATACTGGTGCTTTTACTTATCTCCTCCCTTCAGATGAAAAGGAAGTGAGAAGGAACTGGCGTTTCAAAAAAGGGAAACAGTCCCCACATCTGGAAGCTCTTTTGGTCCCTTTCGCTGCCTCTCTCGCTTCAGATCCTCCAGCCCTGGGTCTGGAAGAAGTTAGCGGGGGTGTACGTTGTGAAACTAGCTGTTGAAAAGGTACCCCAGAAAGATTTACTTTGGAGACTTGTGCTCCACCTCGGTGCACTCCCCCTCCCTCCCCCAATGCCCTATGGCCCTTGCTATCTCAACGGCCCAATGTTAGGCAGCTTGAACTTCCATTAATGGCTATTGCTTTCAGATGCTCGTTTTCATAGAGTTGTTCACCTGAGCTGTTCAATTCTCTTTAGCCATTCATTAGAACCTCCACAGGATCCTCAATTGATAGGGCTGTCAAACATAATAGCCACAATTTAACTCTGTCTTCCTGATTGTGAGGAGAACATGTCTCCAACCTTGGTTGATTTATTCTCATCAAGTTCCTGATTCAGCTGCTTTTTATACATTATTAAGAAGCCAAAATATAAATTGCATTTAAAATATTGTTTTATTTTATGTTTTGATATCCTGATTATATTTTATAATATCTCAATGCTCAGTTTGAGCATCATTTCAAAAATTAGACGTTCAAGATCTTCGAAACAGAGAGTAAGGTTTAATTATGAATAAATTGCCCCAAATACAGTTACAGTATTTTGTTACAGTATTTATTAATCTTTATTAATGTTAGTAAATAAAAAATCCAGGTTATCATTGTTTGTTTGTTCATGTTAGTTCACAGTGCATTAACAAATGTTAACAAATACACTTTTGATTTCCATAATGTAACATAATAAAGATTAACTAAAATTAATAAATGCAGTAGAAGTATTGTTCATGTTAACTAGTAGATAACTAATGTTATTGTTAACTAATGGAACCTTTTTGTAAAGTGTTACTAAAATTTAAAAACAATTAGTTCAGTGTCACATGATTTTTCAGAAATCATTCTAATATGCTTTTCATAACATTTCTTATAAAAATATGCTTAATATTCTTGTGTAGAAATCTTTTAACATTATAAATGTATTTACTGTCACTATTGATCAGTTTAACACGTCCCTTCTGAATAAAAGTATAACTTTTACAGAAAGCAACTGACCCTAAACTTTTGAACAGTATTGTATGTTTTTACTAAGTGAATATTAGTGTTTAAATAGTTTTCAAAATAATGTGAATTGGACTGGAGCTACAGAAATATTGATATGAATGAAAATATGATATTAACCTTCTGTGAAACTCAAAAGAAGATAAGTCTGTTTTCTTGTCCATTCAATGAAATCTCACTGACTTTTATTGTATGGACAAAAACAGTTGAAACATTCTTCAAAATATCTTCTTTTGTGTACCACAGAGCAAAGAACGTCATGTTTTGAGACGTGAGGTTATTTTAATTTTGGGTGAACTAGCTGCTACTAAAATATTTGATCTGAAAATTGAGAACCACTTCCAAAGATCATAGCGCTAGTTTATTCGGCCGAGGAACCAATTGTAGGAATCACCAGGAACGTAATTGGGCTTCCAGTGTGTTTAACATTACACATTGGCCTGGCTTAATTTCCTTACCACAGAGCGCCTGACCCGGTCATGACTTGTGGAACCTGCTTTATCTGTCAGTGGACAATTTACTTTGGGGGATTGAGGAAGGAGTCCAGTTTCACAGTCAGTCAAGTCTCCTTTCACAAGAGCTCATCAGATAGAACCTCAATAGCCCTGTCATATTATAGACCGGGCCGAATTGTTCAATTGTTTTTGTCTTTATGACCCTTGTTTTGCAAACCCACCAAAAAGCAGGCCAAACAGAATGCCAAGTCATTACAGCAAAGCAACTTTTTGGTACCTTGTAGGCACGGCAAGGATGGCATTTGTTAGGTTTTAGGCGTCTGGATGACACCGGGGTGAGACATTGTCACAGAGCAGGAAATTCCTCCGTTCAAGCTTTTAGCATGCGTGGAATGTTTGACGAAGCAGAACCAAGGCTTTCAGAAACGTAAAACCTTTAGCATGCCTCTCCGATCACTGCGGTGGACTAAGTGTTTTAAGAGCTCCATTGACGTGGATCGCTAAGCAATCCTGCCCCAGGGAACATGCGTCCCATTTCAAGTGGGAGCTGTTGAAAAATCAAGAATTTTCCTGTTTTTGTCAGGATTATTGGAACCGTTCCGGAAGATTGTTTGCAGTATAAGTCTCATTACTGTATTCTTCTTCCGCACCAATCACGCATTGGATCACTGCATGCTCTTGTAACCTGCAGCACCAGAGCCTTGTTTATCCAGCTGATTAAAATCTCTCTGGCATTAGACATCAAGCTTTGATGGATCTGAATTGTGATAAAAAGCACTTTGGAAACATAGATAGTAAACGTCTGATACTTTTTCTGTGCCTTTAAAATCAGCAGGTTTTAAAGATTTATTCTTGAACAGTTTCAGATCTACCGATCATGGAGGCTTAAAGTATTAAGTTTATAGCTCAGGTGGCTGACTTTCCTAGTATCTGAAGTAATGAGTTTTGTGGCTTGGTGAATTTTAATTGTCTGATCGCATGAAAGGCTGTGGAAAAAGATGTGGAGTGCCAGATGACAGAATCGTACTTTTTTTCCTCTGAAAACTTCAGCTCAATGTTTTGGTTGCGTTTCTTGTTTTCAGGCCGTTCTCGTATCCAGCGGTTGGCTGAAAACACAGTCTATTTCCGTAGGAGACTGCGGGAGATGGGATTCATCATCTATGGCAACAATGACTCACCTGTGGTACCCATGATGCTCTACATGCCCGCCAAAATCGGGTTAGTCTTCCTCTCAGTCTCTCTCTATAATCTCTCAGTGTAATTCTACATACTATTAAAGGAATAGTTCACAAAATAATTCTTCACACTCATGTCGATCCAAACCCATATCCTGGTATTTTGTTCAAAGGAACACAAAAGGAGAAATTTTGAATAATTTTCGACTCCCTGTTTTCCTGAAATGCTCTAAAAAGGTCATAAAATCATAATAAAAGCGGTCTATACAATGTATTATGCATTAAATTACACGTGTTTTAAAGCCTCATGATAGCTTTGTGTGATAAACAAGCCAAAGATTATTAAAAGTGAAAGTATTTTCACTCTGTACTTTTTGTATGGTACTTTTTTTTCATCCTTTTCTGCATTCATGCTTTGAGTTTCAATGTTAATTTAGTATTAAATACTATTATAGTATTTATGAATATATGGATTGGCTACATTTTAATTTGAGTTTATGTCTGTAGTTAGTTTATGTTTATGTAGTTATGTGCTTTTGTAAGTTTTATTTCCATATAGTTTTAATTTTTATTCAATTTTTAGTAATTTCAGTATTTATTTATTTTTTCATCTAATATTTATATTTTATTTTATTTCAGCTTTATCTGAATTACCAAAAATAAAAAATAAATGACAGAGTGATTAACTAATAACAGAATGTTCATTTTTGGGTGAACCGTCTCTTTAAAGCAATATTATTGTTGACAGATTTCAGGTCTATAACTGTCCAAATAAATCCAAATGTATGTGTATTACACTCGTAATAGATTCGTAATAGTTCCTCGTAATAGAACAAAAACAGGGGAATGCTTAGTTTGGAAAGAACTTTGATGAGGATGTGTGTGTGTTTCCAGGGCGTTTGGTCGGGAGATGTTGAAGAGAAACATTGGAGTAGTGGTGGTGGGCTTCCCAGCCACGCCGATCATAGAGTCCAGAGCCCGCTTCTGTATCTCTGCAGCCCACTCCAAGGAAATGCTGGACAGGGTAACTACTCATTTTCTAGCCACAGTGAATACATCCAATAATTTAGATTACTTCAAAGCTGCATTATGCCCTTTTTATTGGCCTTTGTTTCTCATGCCATAAATTTTGGTGTTTACAATGGAATATACTGATTTGATGGAAAAAACTATGAGCTTTGATGACATACTGATGTTAAAGTCGAAGTACAGAGCCCCATACGGTGAGTTTGGTTGAAATATGCTTTGCATTTCAAAAAAGATGGATGAAAGGATGACTTTCAGCAGGAATTGGAGCAGACAAGTCTGTGGTCTCTGTATGTCAGGTTCAAACCCCTGTCCATCAATCTTCTGAAATGTAGTATCTCAAACTTGATACACACCCTTTATGTTTGAAAATAATCGCTGTCTAAAGAATTCCAGGCTCCTCCTCAAACTGTCCTGTGCTATAAATTAATACAGGTCTCGGCCCAGGCCGTTTACATAAGCAGCGCCTGCCACAGGGGTCTGCACTGGCAGGAGATCAAAGAGCATCTTAATCTGCCTCCCCAAGGACACTTTGATTTAACTATGGTGAAAAGCACACCGGCCGCCGGCCCCCTTCCCCGTGCTTAAGAAAACACTATGTACTTTGATGTGACCGGTTATCACGTCAACACATTTCTAAGTGTCCTTCTGACATGTTTTCTTGCATTTCTGAATGACTTAGGATTGTACGAAGTGCATAACAAAAGTTTGAAGGTAGGGCTGAGTTATTATCAGGGCTGAGTGATGTTTACTGTATATCTTGATTTATGTATTTGTCCTCTATTTTTTTTATTTTTATAATTTCTACTCTTAATTAGACTGACCATTATTTCATTTTATTTATGCCAGTATTAAAATATAGTAAAAAAAGTTAAAAAATATTATTGGTTCACTTAAAAATGAAAATTGCTTTCTTTCTGATGAATACAATCGGAGTTATATAAAAAAATGTCCTGGTGTTTCCAATTTTTATAATGGCAGTGAACAGAAAAAGTGCATCCATTGATCATTAACTTACTCCACACGGCTCCGGGGGGTTAATAAAGGCCTTCTGAAGTAAATCGATGAGTTTTTGTATATCCATATTCAACACGTTATAAAGTCAAATATCTAGCATCTGCCAGACCGCCTTCCGTATTTAACCTAAGGAAAAAGCGTTACTGATGCAAGGTATGATGTAGGTGACGGTGGTGCTGAGACCAGGGAGAGGTTGAAAAATGCACCATAAGCCCTGTCAACAATGCTCTCCACTAACTATTTTTGTGGGTGTACAAAAATTACACACATTCCCATTCAGTGGAAAGAAGAAATCATGCTGCTGTTCAAGGGCAAGGGGACAATGAATGAATGTTTCAGTTATAGAACCATTACACTTTTTTTGGTTCCGGGAAAGGTGTTTGCTCACATCCTGTTAGCAAGGATTCAACCTCACCCTGGTCTCGGCGCCACCCTCAGAATTGTTTACCTAAGGCAGATCTACAGCAGACGCCATCCTCCCTCTCAGGCTTCTGTCAGAAATACACTGTGAGTTCAACCGTCCACTTATAACGGCCTATGTCGACCTTAAGGCGGCGTTTGACTCAGTGGACTGTCAAGCGCTGTGGAGCGCATTGCAAGGCATCGGCATCCTAAATTTCCTGCTAGATCTCATCAAGGACCTCAATTTGAGCACCACTGCCAAAATGAGGATACACTCTCAGAGGAGTCTTTACAAGTCAGGCAGGGCTGCATTCTGGCTCCGGCACTTTTCTGCTGAGCTTTGGACTGTATCTTCGAGGGAATAGCATCACAGAATGGCATTAGGCTGCCAGAACTGCAGATGATGACGCATTGTTAGATGAGTCTACATCAAAACTGGCAACATCCCTTGAGCATCTCGAGTTGGAGGCTTCCCACCTGGGCCTACGCCTAGGTAGCTGAACCAATATTGGGAACATCATTGTCAGGGATCAGCAGGTGGGAAATGTCACACAATTCACATATTTGGGTGCGTACAAAACTCATGCCGAAATGGTTTGGATGCTTAAACCATGAGATCATTTCAGACCCTTTGGCGTAAGCAGAGGATCCAACTTAGTAGAAACTCCGGTTCTATTCCACATGTGTGCTGCCAATCCTCCTGTACGGTTCCGAGACTAATGCTGCCTTCACGTGCTATCGGGATTATCATAAGTACTAGTTTCATAGTTGAATGTTTGTTTGGCTATCACCAGATCAAGCTCAATTTAAAATTGAACATTGGTCTGGGGAGTCTGCTCTGTATTTTCTACTGCATGAGGCGTGATAAATGAGCATTATCGAATGACTCTGTATGCAATCGGATAGTCCTTCAACCAATCAGACCACAAGAGGCGTGATCAACAGGCAATGACCCATCGCTTCTCTATCCGTCATTGTGTTAAACCCGCCAATAGCGCACCAGGTGGATAATCCAGTCTGTGATTGGTTCCTGCAAAAGTGTAACAGAAGCAGTAGAAATGAATGTACGGGTTTCCAGACTGAGCTGCAGGGCGAAATCAAATCGCCAGCAGATCAGGCTGGGTTTACCCAGTCTACATGAACAGCTCTCAAATCAAAATTTGAATACGGCTAGCTCGTAATCACAACTTCAGAAGAGGGAGGTATTCTCTGGTTTAACCTCAAAACAAATGCGGCCGTCACCTTGCGTACTGGCCTGTCAACAATCACTGTCACACATAATAACTCGCCGTCGCATAATCGCTCGATTTCAAGCCTACCCTGGGCTGTTGACCGCCACACTGAAAGACGCCCTCCTTGCAGTTGGAGAAAACCATCTCTTCACCCACGTTGAACATGGGTTCAGCAGATTGGTGTCTGTTCCAGTTTCTTCCTTCTATGTGAATGGAACCATCGGTTGCGGTCATTCATCTCGCATGTTTAGATCAGCGATATGAGCCTCTGCTGCTCAGCCGACATGGATGAATGTTGAGAGAAATCAGGAGTAAGGTGCAGAGGCGTTGTGTGCGCTGTGTGAACATGATGGTTATTGTAGTTCTAGGCTAATGTGAACTTGCATTTACTCATCTCACTTGAGCAAAAACATTCAACATTTCTCAAAATTAATGAAAACAGTGAAATCCAAACTCAAAATATTACACAAACATGTAGTAATTAAATGTTAAATTACACAAATATGCTTACCTATATTTAAATACACTTTATTACCCAATGTCTTTACTGTCTACCTTCCATGATCCAATTCAACCATACTAAGCAAAAATGACTTAAGATAAAACTCATATTTGTTATTGTTGATCTTTTTTTCTTCTGCATCTTATTGTTCTGTAATCCAGAATAGCAGCACAGCTGAAAGTTTTGTTTGAGCTGCGCCCTCTACTGTACAAATGTTAATTTGCCTGAGGCTGATTCATTTCACTTTTGGGGTCAGATTTACTAAACAGGGCAAATTGGAATGAGAGCGCAGTTCCAAAAAAATGCAGATGGAAGTGGAAAGTTCTGCCCGTGATCTACTGACTACGTGCAAATGAAATAACTCAGACGCAGCCGGATCATTCCCATAATGCAATCTACCATGAGCAGCGCAAATTAGCATCTTATTTAAGACGTGCTTTTTTTTCCGCTGTTAAATATTCCGCAAACACCAGTAAATTGACTAGTGCAAACCTTGATTAATCACTTCGCATGATTCATTAAAAGGTGCTGTATGTACGACTGAACTAAAGCATAAAAATACTATAATATATTTGCAGATATTTAGGAAACATGCTGAGTTCACATATTTGTTTCTCTGAAAAGCAATGCTACAGCCAGTTATTTTACTTTGAAATGTGCGTTCCGTGTCGGAATGTCTGTTTTTGTTTTGCTCTTTGCAATACCGCATGTTGCCAGTTTACCCAATTGCATTTCGACACCACAGGTTTCCTGTTGGCGTACACCGCATATTGCAGCCATGGAAGCCAGCAAAAAAACTGGGGCAGAGGTCAGATTCTACCCAACCTAAAAAGCCTCAGTATCCATCTAAAAATCTCTATGAACGAGAGCACATTAGAACGCAGATAAATGAAACTTGTCAACTTACGTAAGTCTCCTCGCCTTCCATTGTCAATAGCGCTTGTTCTTGTTGCGTCTCCTCAAACTGGCAACCTGTGTGAGCGTCGAGTCTGAGGAGGAGGAAGTGGGGCAAACTATATTTTTAATTTGGACTGCATTACCCATTTCTACCACTAGCTGCCATTCCTACATACAGCACCTTTAAATGCTCTCCTTCTATAAATTTTGTGTCTGAAAGGGAAACTCCTACAAATTCATATGCAATAAGGTAAGCCGCAAAAATAACCCTGTCCATACCTTTTCAGCACTAGTTTTTCCTTACAGCAGTTTTTTAACGCCAAAAGAGGGTTTTCGCTCACGCAAGCTGTTAGTAAATCTGGCCCTTGGTGTGAAAGGTCCCAAACATAGAACTTTTTTGTTTGTTAAAAAAAAACAAAAAACAAGACCGTACCAGATGAAAGTAAAAGTAATGCAAAAGTAACATAATACATTACTTTTCATAAAAAGTACCTAACACAATTAACTGTAAAAATAACAATCAATGGATGTAGTGTCCGTGACGTCACCCCTAGGATTCAGAAGTGCAGGTCTAAAGCGTAGAGTTGAGCTGGGTGTTGCCATCTTGGCAGCGCATCATTCCCGGATAACTGACAATAGGCAAAGAGGCGGGACGTAGTTGGAGCTGAGGTGACGTGATGACTAACAGACAGCAGACAAACGGCTATCCAACGGTCATGTAAAAGTGCACCCCCCCCAAACAAACACTCACACACACACAGTTGTCATGAAGGGCAAAATTTGCCGTAAAGACTAAAAACCACAATTTGTACCAGGCTGTAAACATGTTTTTGTTTTTTTTTCTGCTGTAAAGTTGGGCATTTTAACATGGTGCTCAGTGAGATTCTGCTCCCTTCTGGAGCCTGTCCTTAGCGGCCAGTCGATGAATTGCAGTTTAAGTCACTTCCTTATTGGCTTCATGAGAAACTGGGGGAGGTTGCCGCTTGGGAGTTACACAAAATTCTAATGCATTACTTTTAAAAGTAACTTTCCCCAACACAATATATGACAGATGTCAAGCAAAGACTTCTATAAACATTTTTGATGATGCAAACATTGAAGCAAAGTTTTTAACAGTTTATCCTGAATCAAACCTATCAAGTCTAATGCCATTTTTCCAACAGATGTTTAGGTCAGAGACACTGTTAATGTCTAAAATGCTCTCATATGTGTCACAAGAGAAAATTATCTTGAAATGAGTCTAAAAAGTGCAATAAAATCATGTTAGTTTTCAGTGGTGCTCAGTTAATTATTGTGAATGTACCATGAATATAGAAAATAATGATCCGCCCTAGTGCATACTGTCTTATATTTCTGTAAAAATGAACAGGTTTCCTTAATATTTGACTTCATGATGTTTCATGGTAACTTGAAATAGAAATAATGCAGCTAGCATCACCATGACTATCAAACTTTTAAAGTACTGCATGGTAGGTGGCAGCTGTTTCTCAGCATTGGCATGTTATGACCTACATGTGTAGCCCTGAAAGTAATGGAGCATGTTGATTGTTTTCAGGCGCTGGATGTGATCAGTGAAGTAGGCGACCTGCTACAGCTGAAGTATTCACGGCACAAAGTTCTTCCCTCATTGGACCGGCCCTTTGACGAGACCACATACGAGGAGAACGAAGAGTGACGTACTTCCTATCTGAACCAAATGTGCACTGCTCATCTTCTGCTCTCCGAAAGGAGGCAGCGAACCACTTAATAAATACAACTTTTTTTTTTTAAACTTAGGTATATTATCTTTATTTTAACACGTGAAACTCTGATCAACTACAACATATTCTGATGTTTTTAGAAAAATAAATGCTTCCTTTTTTCACTCCCCAGTTCTTCAACTGCATTTGTCGCCTTTCCGTTTCGATGTGAGGTTTGGGGTCTGTTTTTAACTCGTCGTGGCATTCGTTTCGAGAAATAAATACTTCGATTTTTCAGGCCAGCCACAGGGGGCTTTGAGCCGCTCGTGTACTTGCTGAAGCCATATGTCACTGCAGCCCTCAAGACCATTTTGTGTACAAATAAAACAGTAAATGAGAACAGACTAGCAGCAAACCCATTCTGATGATCCTGACTTATGAAAGGAATTACAGGTTCTTCTCATTGCATTGTCAGTACATTCACTGTGTTACCTAAATCAAACTCTAAAAGCTCCACAACTTGGCTTTATAGTTGTTGTTTTTTCACAGATTTTGACTTGCGGCCAGCACCGCTGTCTTGCTTTAATCTGGCTATCGTTTTTCTAGTGTTACCGGGATATTTATTTTTTCATCAAGATACAAATCGCGGAGGGCGATGTTGGTTATGTCTGAGGGAAGTTTAGGTAGAAACCTGCATATTTATCAAATTTTCACCTCCGAGGAAAATTGGATGCTGATTATACGCATTATCGCCAAAGTTGCAGCACAAGTTTTGTGGTAGGATTACAAAAATGCTTAAATGCTTGTTTTTTTATCAATATGCAAAACTTTAATAACCATTTTAATGGTGACTTATAAGTTAAGTACAATGCCATGAATAGCTAATAATATTGCACTCAAAAGAGTATTATAATCTTCCCTCAGTATTGACTGAAGTTTCTATGATTTCCAGCATCCATAAAAGGAGTTTTATGTTATGTATATGTTTCTTTAATGTACATATTTATTTATTATTCATGTTTCATATCTTTTATCGTTGTAGAAGTGTACTTTAATCATCAACGGCAGCTCCAGATGCTCTCAGTGCACATACTACTGATGAGTATTTTGATATCATTTTGTTACTCCCAGCAAAGCATGTGGGATGTAATCACCGGATCGGCTGGTTTATTAACTGTACACACTATGTTTTGTGGCTTCTTTTGCTTTGGTCTGAAATTCTCCCATATTTAGCACAAGCCTTTTACGACATCAAAATCCAGGGATATTTCTTTTTATTTTATAACCTTTTTTCAGACTGAGAGATGTTTTAAAAAGTTCTTAATATTATAAACACTGAAATTTAAGAGAGTAATAATTGTTCCAACTGATACAAAGACTTATTGTTCTGATAAAATGTGATTTACCAGTACATGATTTACTGTATGTGTTCTAATGCAACTTTTTTTTGCTGCCTGTAGCACATACTGTTTTTAAGACCTACTTTTGAATCAAAGTACACTGTGGGCTACATCCTTTTAGGACTTGTTTCACTCTAAGGAAATTAAATTACGATTCCTAAATGTATTGTTAAGGTCTTTTGTTTCTTTTTCTTACTTTACATTTCTTCACGTTTCCTGGCTGACTTCACAATTAAATTATATCGGTAATCCAGTGGCTGCTAGATTACAAGTGTGATAGTTTTGAATTATTACCTCTGAGGTCTTCACATAAATGACCTCAAGACCGCATTAGGGAAAACGTGCTGTACGATTCTTGGAATTGATGTTTGGCAAAGCTTTGAATTACACCGCTCACAAAAAAAGTCTAAACAATATTAAGACATATGACGTTTATATTATATTTAAAACATTTCATAAATATTAAATAATATAACTGTGTATGTGTGTGTATATATATATATATATATATATATATATATATATACACACACACACACACACACACCCATATATGCTACCGTTTTTTTTGTCGTTGTTGTTGTTTTTTTTACATTTTTGATAGTCTCTTATGCATACCATTTGATCAGTATTATGAAATGTTATTACCATTTTTTTAAAAATTCTATTTCATAATTTTTTATGTTTGCACATCTGAATATGAACTTCAGTGTCACATGATCCTTCAGAAATCATTCTATGCTTATTTAGTGTTTAAGAAACATTTATTATTTTTGTCAAATAATACTTATGTGGATTTTTCATGATACATTTACAAAGAATGGCATTTATTTGAAACACTGTCATGTTTGGTCAATTTGGCTCACCTCTGCTGGAATAAAAGTATGTATATACATACCAAACATAATGTCTTAAATAGCATACTCCAAAACCTTTTATCTTCTCTGGGTCTCATAAGGATTGTATACCCCACGCAGCTTCAGTCATTCATTCAGTCAGTCAGTCACAGTGGGTTTATATGAACCCCTCCCCCAGAGACGTCACACGAGCGGAGGTAGATGAATGTCTCATCCAGCCAGTGAATTACTGAAGGTCCTTCACCACAGTACCTGCATGAGGTGTAGACCTCTGTATACATGAGTCAGGAGCGCATCAAAGACCTGCATTTAGGGGTAGCGAGTCTTTGCACCTTGAAGCTTCAGTTGTTCATTGCGCTCCGCGAGACGCGTGATTGAGGAGCTATCCACTGCAGAATCACACTCACAGAAGACTGTTCTTCATATACATATCGACTGGATAGAGGCGAACTCACTACACATGGAAGATCACCTGAAGAACTCCGATAGGAATGTTAAAGTTAGCGAACTGCTGAAATGCGTTTGGAAACCAAGAACATCTCAGAGGATCTGAGGGACACGCGGACATGACTCTTGAAGGCGGTTCTGTTGCTCATTGAGAATTTGCTGAGCATGTTCAATGCATTTCTGACGTTTTAAATGGATTGGTTTTATATGAGGGATGGTCATATAGACAAAGAAAGAGACACAAGTGAACTGAATAGTGCTGAGTGCAGTTCATAGTAAAATATCAAAAGTGGTCCATAATTGCAAAACATTGTAAAAACTCTTTATTGTTATTTTTACGAAGTCATGCTGATTCGAAGCCAAGCTTTACGGTGGGCAGTTTTCTTGACATTTTGTCTTCTGTTGGTGAAGGGGTTCCCTGCTAAAAGACGCAGAGCAAATCACATCAAGAGCAAGAGTGGTGCATCTACAGAGGTATGGTTTCAATGATTGACACTCAGTGATTGCAGAGTTTATCCATGTTTAAATGAATTCCTTCATAACTTGAAATTTTCTTGGAAGGTTCTTGTTTGATCCCATTACCACTTATTGTACATTTTAAAATAAGCTATACTGAAGTTACTGAAGAAGATCAAATTAACCTGAATGACATTAGAATCTATTTCTTTCAACATGTAATGGTTTTAGATCTAAAACTAGATCTGCAGCCACATGGAATAAAAAAACCCTGGTTTCGCAGATAATGTTTAAGCCTAGTCCCAGACTAAAATGCATGTTTGTGCAGTCTTAACTGAAAGTAACTTGTACTGACATATGTCAGTGCCACTGTTTTGTTGCAAGATGCACACCGGTGATGTCTTAATCTAAACCCTGTCTGTGAGATTAAGCCTTAAAGGAGTATTTCACTTTAAAATGAAAATTGTCCCATCATTTACTCATCTTCAAGCCATCCAAGGTGTATAGGACTTTCTTCTTTCCTGATGGGCACATTATATTCATTTATTATGAGTTACATTGATAAATATCCTGACGCTTCCAAGCTTTATAATGGCAGTGACAGGGTCCATTGTGTTTAAAGCTCAAAAAAGTGCACCTATCCATCATAAACTATTGTATAAAAAAGGCCTTCTGAAGCAAATGTGTTTTGTAAGAAAAATGTCCTTATTTAAAACTTTATAATGTAAAATATCTAGCTTCGTCAGACCGTCTTCCGTATTCAACTGAAAGTGTAACGCCTCTCGCAGTTCAAAATGCTTACGATATGTCCTTATCATACACCGCGTCAGTGACGTTTTTTTCTGTAGGTTGAATGCGGAAGGCGGTTTGACGGATATTTTACTCTGTAAAGTTTAAGATATGGATATTTTTTCTTACAAAACTATCGATTCACTTCAGAACGCCTTTATTAACTCCCCGGAGCCATGTGGAGTAAGTTTATGATGGATGGAAGTGCTTTTTTGAGCTTCAAACTCAATGGACCCCGTCACTGCCATTATAAAGCTTGGAAGCGTCAGATTATTATTATTATAACTTCAATTGTGTTTATCAGAAAGAAGAAAGTCATATTCACCCGCTTGAGGTGGGTGAGTAAATCATGGGGTAATTTTCATTTTAAGGTGAACTACTCCTTTAAGCCATCTTGGTCTTGTGCTGAAAACGTATTTATGAATTGCAATATTAGTAGGCCAAAATATACACAATCTACTATGCTTCAAAACTCAATTAATTTAAATGAGTTTTTATCAGGTGTTTGTACCTTTAACAACATATCATATATCATATATCATATCATATCCTATCATATGTATCATAAGAAAGAACCAGAAAAAAAAGGTTTATTAGAGGTCAAAATGCACTGAAAATACAGTTTCCATAGTTAAAGTGTGCTTAATGCCTGAAATGGCGGGGTGGTTAATTTTAAATGTGGTTAAATGATAAACCACAGTTCATGGGTTGTTTTGGGTATTCAATTCATTAATTTCTCCTTCAACAAAAAGTGAGGTCACACTGAATCCTGGGTTATGCTGTGACTTTTTTTCATGGATCAGCTTTATGGAGTGTTAACGCAGAGAGGAAATGCAAGCCCACCCCAGGCTGCTTTTTAATAGCCATTTCCCATCTGAAAAGAATTTTGATGTTAAACTAAGGCCGCTCTTACATGTGCATGTGAATCGATCAATATAACAGATACTTGACTCACTACACACAACCTGAGTGGGGTGTTAAAAACACATCTTTCTCAAGGGTGCGAAGATCTGACAGTAAGCAGAACAGTATGCGGCGATACTCGGGTGATACAAGACTGTCTTTGTGCACTGTCTGAAAACATCACGTCTCCCCCACCTTTTAAGCCAACTGAGAAAGATGTTTTTATTAAAGTAGCCACCGGGGTTTATGCAGGCAGACATGGGAGGGCCATTGTTTCCCCTGCGCAACAGGAAGTCTTTGCTTTACACAAAAACGGACACTTACTAATCAAAACAGCCAGCTGGAATCCAATACGCCACGCTCTTAGAAATTGCATAGAGTCGGGTAGAAGTTCAGCGGCCTTGGTGCTATAATTGATAAGCCCAATAATCACAGGGCTGTTCCTCGACCCAAGCAGACACCAATTCCACAAATGGCGCCAAATTCTTGAGCCCCGTTCTGAAGTTCATGTTGCTGTTTCTTAGCATTGTGCTGGATGACTCTGTGCGGAAACCTCTCAAATGTCCAGTGCTCTAATTGAGGTTAAGCTGAAACTGTAAACCATAATCTGTTTGAAAGTATATAGCATATGCACTGGTAGACGCTGTGAAAGCTATATTCAGAATTTAATGAAGAAACACCAGATAATATTTCACAAAAACCACCAGAACACACACACACCAGCTTGAATGTAGAAATAGATTTAATAACGTGCCTGCATGTTGCTGAGAACAACTATTTTTTAGATCTTGGCCCTACAAAACATGTTGTGCAGTACCGAGATCTGATTATAAACATCTGAAGCTCGTAAAAGAGCAGATATGTATCCAATACGCTTCTCTTTTCTTTTTTGAATTTAGAACATAGAGTTGATAATAATGTGTACAGTACCGCTGGTATATTTGGCACTTGCTGGTAATCGAGTGTCAACAGCAATTCTCCATGGAATGTGACTTCTGAGGGATACATGACATTAATGAACAGTTTTAGACACAAGGCATCTGACAGAAGCCAGACATGGATCTGTGTGGGATATATCCATCTAGACATTATATCACACAATGTATTGTGCTGCACACAAAGGTGGTTTCTATGGATTCCCACTTCCGTAGAAAAAACTATCCAGGTAAATGAGATATACAATTTTAAATAAAAATAAAAAATCACATTGTGAGATATAAAGTCATAAGTACAAGAAATAAAACCACAATCATAAGATAAAGTTGAAATTGTAAGACATATCCTACAGCCTAAACTGTGAGAAAATTAACTCACAAATTTGACATATCAAGTCCCAATTATGAGAAAGTTGCAATTCTAAGAAATTGAGAACTATAAAGTCACAGTTATTATAAATAAATATGCAATAAAGTTGCAATTTTTAGATATAAATTGGAAGTTTAAGGGGCCGTTTACATAACACCATTTTCAACTAAAAACTGAAAACTTTTTAAGAGTTTTGGGGGCCTGAAAAAGCAAGCTTGAAAACAGGTTTCAAAGTGCAACGTTTTGAAAGTGATACCTTTACCGTCTCCATGTAAACAACAAAAATGTGAATTTGTCTGAAAATTCACGCCAAACTGCCTGAGCGGCAGGAATTGCGGTAGCTATATGTAAGAAAAACATGGCAGACCGTACAGGGTTTATGCTCATTTACTATCAATTCTATTGCCAAAGGTGCTTACTCGTTGCTTATTTGAGGGGAAAGGAGGAGAAAAAATGGCGCATAAGGCAAGAGAAACTGTTTCCTTTTATTTTACATTATTTGTATATTTGGAAATGTATTTGGTATTAATTTATTCTTTCACTCAATGGACTGAAAACTAGCTAACACTAGAAAAGCTGCTGATAGGCCTAATGCATAACATTTGCGGATAAATAACGTTAGAGCAATACCTTAATTTAATAATGACTTCCATAAACACTGCATCCGTAGGGGTTGCCATTGTTGTTTTTCGGGCTATGTGATGTCAGAACTCGTAACTGGGAGTACATCGATCTAGTGAGTTCACGGGTGGGAAGTCACGGGTTTGACGGCCGTTCCAGTGCATTTTCACGGGTAGAAGGAAATGGACACAGCGACCCCTTAATTTCGACAGGGGAAAGTGAAGTCAGTTAGAAGCGCTCACTTCCTGATGGCTGAGCGTACTGCACAGACTCAGACTGAGCTTGACGACGTAGATGTGACGTGAGCAACCTGTCTGACTGTTGGAAGTCCTCTAGTAGTTGTGGAAAGTAAAATCTTAACCACGTTGTTGAAATAACGCAAATAATTTGTCCCGTTGCTTTTGGCTCTCTATGGGCTTCTCCCCATGCTTCTCCCTTGTGTTTATCGGACTTAATGCCTCCACGTCCCCCCCGATTGCCTCATAGACAGTAAAAGATTGCCTGCGAGCTTCTCCTCCTGTCTATACAGTAATTTATCTACTATGCGACAAGAGTTGCGTGGTTATGACGTAATCGTTAGCCTATTTTTTTACAAAAAAGGCTTCTACGGGGCGATAGTGTAAGATACAAGGTAATGGAGCCTTTTATACATTGTCAAGTTTCTTTAGAAATAAACAATGGACAAATAGAGTCTTTAAACACCTCAGATGTAAAGTTATTTGCTGTCAAAGTGACGCCAAAATGAATGGGAGTCAATGGAATGCTAACAGCAGGTGATGGCTTGGTTAGCAATGGCCGCCTCTATGGAAGGTACGCTTTCCGGGTGTTGGATTACCCCCTTGGGAAAAATACGGGTTACGGGTTGCCTGGAAATCGGCATAAGCATAGACTGAAATAGAGGGCTGACACCCTTACCTCTGCTGTGTGAATGTGGTGTGACATCGCCAACTACTGGCCTGGCAGCAGAATACAACTTTTTTTAGTCGTATTTACAGATCCGTGTGAATGGTGATCGCTTTGACAATTGTCATTTGTCTCAGTTATCTCAAATTTAGTACATCATTGCCATGTAAACATACCCTAAGAAATAAAGAGTTAATGAGAAATAAATTAGGGCCAGAGTTACCTTTTTATTTTTTCACACTGAGGTAGAAATGAGCTTCCATAGTTTTAACTGCGTGACATGTCGGCAAGGAATAAGGACTTCTGACCGTGTGATTAATCCTTGACTCAAAGAAAAAACTTGTTTTTACCCCTTTTTTGGAAGAGAATAATCAAGTCCATCCATTTTATTGAATTATGAATAAGCCGCTCAGTTTTCCGTCGCTAATGCGTCCCATTTGCTTTCTTTCTAGGCGGTCAGAGGTAATGCTTTGTGAGGGTGTTGGGGAAATCAGACTCTAAATGTTTCATGTGCTTTGGGACTCTGTTGCCTCTCCATCTTCAATGCCCTGATGCCCTGCCCTTGTTGTAGTGGCACCTCGGCTCCAGCATATTCAGCTCAAAGCAGCCCGAGACCATGTGTGTGTGGTATTTATTTTGGCAGGGGCGTATTCGTTTATTCTTTTAGGTCTCAGCGCCCGTCCAGATGGCACGTCCTATAAAACACAATAACTGTTTGTGAGAGGAGATAACACATGGTACACTGATGCTGTCAAGGCATGCCAAGAGAATCAGATTGTAACATGGTGGTATGCTGGAAGAAAAAATATAGAGAAAGAACAACATAAAAGCATGAGGACAATGATGGTCTCTGCCAAGATCTGGGCAGGATTCCATCCTAACCATGTCACTCTGCTCGTGAGTGGCTTTGCTCTCTTGCCTCCTCTGTTTCTGTTGGCGCCCTTTGTGAAGAGTCAGGAATTCTGGCTTCAGGGACTTCTGTTCAAGTCAGTTTTTGCGAGCTGAGGAAAGTATTCTTTAAAGTTCCTTTGCTCGTATTAACCTGTAGCACTGAAATCATAGCCATCCTTTTCGTCTCGGTTTCACCCATGTGAAGAAAGAGATTAATACAAACGGCAACGCTGAGTGAGGAGCTTATCTTGGCGTGACTTTTTCTCAGAGGTTTGATTATAGAATGATTGAAGGGAAAGGTCTGAAAGATCTCTGGAAGGCACACAAAGTGATGAAACACTTGAAATCCTTCATTGGACTCATTGCATGCAGGCAGAGAAAACTTTGTGGATGGTAACATCCCATTGGTTTTCACACAACTGTAAAAAAATGGACAGTAGTTCCCAACTGCACTCCAGCTGTGCACTTCCTAAAGGTTCATTTAACTGACACATTTACTCTGCTCTAAATCCTAGTGAGTTGCCTTGATGTCTTTTAAATGCCCTTTACGTCAGACATGAATATTCCGCACAAACAAGATTTAAAAAGAATCAATTGATTCCAGGCTTTGGTATATTCATACAGATGAACATACTGTTTTTCTTCATTCATTGAAGCAAACGCGCAAATGTTTTTTTGCGAACAATGCTCCTGCAGTATGATGTAGGCTATGGGAGAATTTGCAATGCCCAATATGGTGAATAAGCCTCGCCTTCTAAATAAAAGAACCAATCGTTGATTAGTAACGTCATTGCGTCACTGCAGCTGCAGTTAGAAGCTCTGGTTGCTATAGAAATAGGCAGTGTTCTGAGAAGCGCATTTAGGTTTGCGCATTAGTTTTGTTTTTTGCTGGGTGTTTTTGTTTTTGTTCGTTTTTTTCATGATTCAAGCATTTAAAAACAAAATTTATGAGACAGTTGTCAGATTTCATTGGTGATTTCAAATATTTAATCATAAGCTTGGCGAACAGTTTTGGAGAATTTGATGTTTCCCCATTCAAAGAGATAGGAGCTGCACTTCCGAGAGGCATTTCAAAGATGGCCGCCAAGTGAAATGACTTATCTTATGCTGGGTATACATGAAAAGATAATCAGGGTGAATTTTGGCCGATTTCTCGCCTTCCAACAATCCTAAGTAAAGTCCCGATTATCTTGATGGTTCTACAGATATCTTATCAGATTTTCCTGTGGTGTGAGTGTTTGAACCTGATCGGAAGAACGTCAAAATCAGAAATACTGACGGGTGGGGGGAACCCCGAGGACACAAGTGCGTGGCGCATGCTCTGGAGATTATCATGTGAAACGAAGCAATACCCAATCAAAAAGCGAGCTGACGAAGACTCACCTCCAGCTCGCACTGTAACATGTAAAGTTCATTTTCACACTGTCTCCATGACTTCATCTAAACATTTTCCTTTTCGCCCCACAAATTGTAAAAAGCAGTCCATACACTATAAACGCAATTTCTTCTTGCCTGTTGTCCGCCATGTTTGTTTACTTTAAAGTCACGTTTGAGATGTTTTGATACGAGAGATTTTGTGGGACTCTGTTATTTGTGGATGGAATCTGTGTGTGGTGTGCTTTCCTGGTCATATCTCAGCACTCCGCACACTAATGGAACAAAATCTATGATATCAATTTGTCATGTTTGTGGTCTCTCACATTTCAAAACTCTTATAAGAGGTTTAAAATCTTTTTGTGTTTACCCAGCATTAAAGGGACTTTGACTATGTTCTCAACCGTTTAATGTTTTGTCTTCCAGCATTGGAGTCCATTATTAATGCATTATTTCACATATTTTAGATTAATGCAGCTCCTCTCTTCCCAGTATGTCTCCTTCCAAAATACAAAATATGTTCTGATTGGTTAGCTGGCCAGGTGTATTTTGTGGCACCTCTGATGGAAATAACATCACAACTTTTATTTTCATCAAGAGGTGCATCAATTTTTGCTCACAATCTTGTATTGTCAGTGCAAAAGTCAAGCACTGTGTCAAGTCTCCTCCAGCACATTCCAAAGACTTTCAATGAATTTAAGTCTGGACTCAGTGGTGCCAGTTCATGTGTGAAAATGATTCTTCCTACTCCCTCCTAAACATTCTTTCACAGTTTAAGCCTGGTGAATCTTGACATCCTGGAATATGGCCATGATATGTCTTCCTACATTGAGTGCATTATACGCTTCGTCTTTTTGGTGAAATAGGTGCATCATCTGATCTGGCTATTTGAAGAGGTATTTGTTTCCTTGTTTGAATTTTCGGTGTGAACACACTACTCACGCTATTTATACTACAACATGGCATAGAATCGTGCAAAAGTATGTGAACAGGGTGGAAGCTATAGTTTCGTGAGGTGAATTTTGGCTGATTTGTAAAAAAGAATCAGTTCGTAGGAGTCATTTGTTCGCATCGGCGGTCACGACTAGTTTTGACCACTTATTCAAGGTTTGGCGGTCGCTAATCCAATTTATCTAACGTAATCTGTGCAGGACAAATCCCAATAAAAAATAAATAAATACTGAATTAGGATAGAAACTTTTGTTGCTTGGATGTCAATCATTGTGTAAAAATCGTTAAAAGAGCTTCCTTTCCTCCCCACCTCCTGTGATGATGATGAACTTGAGTAGAGCGCCAGGGTAGAGTTTATCGTCTGGAGCAAAGGACATCTGTTTTTGCGTGTGGGAGGGAGAGAGACACAGGCAGTGAAGTGAGACAAGGCAGGCCACGCATGATCAGCAGAGAGAGGCTTTGATCAGACAGACCCCAACTCCCCACCTCTCTCCTCTGCTGCATAAGAAGGGAACATTGGGACCATCAAACCGAGTCTGTAGATGTGGAAGAGCAGGGATAACACATGCGCCATGGTGATCTTCTGAATCTGTGATTATTGAAAGTAAGGGTGCAGAGAAGGCTTGCAGTATGATGTGGTCATGATGAGGACATATGTGTCCCTTGCGTTCTGAGTTATGTTTGTGTATGTTGCTGTTCTTTTGAAGTTCCTGGTGGCTTATAGACAGGGCCTCAACTAAAAGTCTTTGAAGCGCAGCATGACCCAAAATGTAATGTCTAAACTGAGTTTCATTTGGTGCTTGCTGCATGTTGGAGAATGCATGCAGTTAAAGACAACATGAAAATTCACCCCATTTACTTATAACACTTAAATGTCCATGATCTTATTCTGCACAATTAATCAGTGTACACAGTATTCTGTGCAACATATATTCTATATTCTTATAGTTCTACGTATATTCTTATCTTCTACCATTTTCTTCAACATATAAATGTAATAAATTATTTTTACATGTATTAATAAATCAATTCATTAAAGACCATATAGATTTACTGCGTACAATATGAATAATAATTAGTTGTTTTCATATTTACTTTATGAATAATATTTAGGACAGTGATAATTATGGAAGCTTGTTTCTGTCACAGAATTAAAAAAAGTTTGTATTATCTTTTATTACTTAATATCTCATAATTTTGACTTATATATCGCAATTCTGACTTTATATCACAGAATTCTGACTTAATATCTCACAATTCTGACTTTATATCACGCAATTCTGACTTTATATCTCACAATTCTGACTTTATATCACAATTCTGACTTAATATCTCACAATTATGACTTTATATCTCGCAATTATGACTTTATATCTCACAATTTTGACTTTATATCACGCAATTATGACTTTATATCTCACAATTCTGACTTTATATCACAATTCTGACTTTATATCTCACAATTATGACTAAATATCTCACAATTCTGACTATATCACACAATTCTGACTTAATATCATGCAATTCTGACTAAATATCTCACAATTCTGACTATATCACACAATTCTGACCTAATATCACGCAATTCTGGAAAAAAGCAGCAGAATTGCGAGATGTAAATTCACAATTGTGTGATAAGTCGAAATTTAAAATGTTTTATTCTTTGGTGGAAACAAGCTTTCATAGATAATACATCTTTATACATATTTAAATAATTATATATTATTGTAATATTTAAATAAATTATCATTTTTAATGAATAAATGTTTAAGCACATTAAAATGACTTAGTATTTGAAAATCACCTGCGTCATTCTTGAGGCTTGAGACTTTAGGTTGACATGATTAGTAACAAGCAGCAAAGTGCTTTGGAGTACTGTCATGGTTTGAGGACAACAGGAAGCCTTTTTTTTACTGCCACAGACTTCATGTCTCCATATTAAAGTAAACCAGATGAAAGAGATACATATCCCTTAATGTGTAATCATTTACCTGCATGCACTGTCCCGACTCCTGAGTCTTCCTCCAGGAATTCACAGCCCCTCTCCATCCACTGAACGCAGCATTACCCGTAATGTCAAACAGCTGTCAAGAGAGTGAGCCATGACTGTCTCAGACTTAGTGAGAAAGAATGAGCAAGCGTGCAATTTCTCTTCCTTGTTGATGTTTCTCTGCTGTCTGTTTTGTTATGTTGCTAATGGTAACCCAATGGAGCATCGATTGACAGATATGCAGCATGGAAATCAAAGAACTTGAAGAGCGCTCTTGTATACGAAACCCTTAAAAGAGACTGAAGGAGTCTTCCAAAGGTCTGGGAAACAGGCTTATCCTGGATCATTAAAGCAGAAGAAGGGTCTTAAATTATTTCCATGATTCCTACTATTCTTGTTCCAAAATCCACCTGATATGCTGTCATGTGTTAGACATTTCACTCCAGATGGGTTTATTTGAAACTCAGACATCTTTTTCATATGGGCTATAAGGTCACAGCTGTATAGATTTGATATGGTGTTGAAATAAGACAGATCCTCTAACCATCTTTACGTGCATGACGAAATTTCTCAGAAGTATTTGTCTTTGGGCCTTTCTGGGGGCTTTATACATAAATAAATGCTGTGCTTTCATCTAAATAAAGCTTGTTTGATCACCAGATGTTCCTTTTATAAGATACTATGTGTTGTCTTCTCAGGTCAGAGGTCACAGTGGCTCCAAAGATGTCAGACAGTCACTGCACGACATTCAGCGGCAGAACCAACTAAGGAGTGTGCCGTCTTCGCCTCGCCGTCATAAGAGAAGATGGTCGCAGATTCGCTCAGACGGAGTCCTTCCCAAACCTGCTCCACAGGAAGAAGACGAACCCTTTATTTTAGACCTGAAGAACTTTCCCGAACTTGCCAACGCAGATCTGGGCTCCCAAAACCCCAACATTCAAGTAAGAACAGGCCCGATCTCACCTTAATGTCATTTTCCCTCAATTGCCTCAGAATCAAGTTTCTTCCTGTGTATACATGCTTTTAAAGAAAAAATACAGTGTTTACTGGCTCTTGGACCACAAGAAAATGAGGTGAATGAACTGAATCATTCATTTCGTGTTGTGGGGGTCTTGGGTTTCTTTTGTTGTATGTCTATAATCTTGGCATTAGTTCTTTTAAAGACAGTTGTTAATATTATGGGGGTAGTTTGTTATTCCAGATATGTTTAACATCTCACCGTTCCCAAAACCTTGTCATTTCTTTCCTTAGGGTGAACTAAATCACTGTATAATGAGCTGGGTAATGGATTGATTTTACTTGGCAACAGTTTGTGGTGTATGTAATTAACCTATGCACTCATTGTTTCACTGTTATTGCTGCTGTGATTGCAGTAGGGACTTCAGGTTTCTGCGCTGTTGCTGGTCATGTCACAGCTGCTCCTAAACCGAAGAGGCCTCTTAAATTACCCCTAGCGAGACCTTTATACTGGTGTAGCTCATTTCAGTTATTCCGCTCAAACTTCTGCACAGTGTACCAAAAAGAAATCCCAAGAAAATCCAAAAGGTGAAAGGCCACAGTATTATTTTAACAGCCACTTTTAATGCTCCCTCCAAGAGCAGATCCCAATCTTTAAATGTTTTTACAACACCGGTAAAGAAGGGATTTCTATATTTTTAGTACTGTTATGAAGTTTATGCGTGTAAGTGGACTTGAGAGGAAACGAAGTTAGACTTCAGGGAAAAAATACACAGGAGATCCCTGGTAAGCAAATTGACTTTTATAATAGGGAAAATTCCAGAGTCTTCCAAGTGGGACGGGTCCATCTTTTCTACTTTTTAGAAAAAGGTATTTTGTTTTTATGTGTCTCTAATATGGCGGCAGCCAATGTAAATGTATGTTTTACTGCGTTTAGCAGGTAATGTGGTGAATATTTTGTTTTTAATACGTCAGTATGCAATAGTCGCCTACGGAACACTTTCTTACATTTTAAGTAATTATCTCTCATGTTATCTGCCATGTTATCAAAATTCTCAATGACTACCCATTCATAGTGGTAACAAATTTGATAAGAACTTGGCAAAGTAATGCAGTGGAGATTACTTAAACATATTTGTTGCTATTGAACTTAAAGGTGCAGTATGTGATCTCTTAGAATTGCTGTTGAACACTGCAACCTCTGCGTCCGTTTTCAGGCCTTCCTGCATAGGTCTCTCCAGCGCTGGAAAGCTTTTCTAATATTAAAGCGGGTCCTAAGGCTCTTGCCTGATCATGGCCCTTCTTTGGCCAGTGATATTACTCTGAGACAATCTTTTTGGATTGTCTTTCATCTCTCTTTTAACAGTCTTTCTTCAAATCTCCCTCTTGCGCACTCTCTCTCCTCCACCATCATACGCCCCCTAATGCTGATTGGCTACACGTTTGTTGTGGTGCTCGGCCCAACCAACTTTTTAACAGCATTTTTGAAAAATTGCTTACTGAACATTTAAATTAGCCATTTAATGGACCTCCAATGCTCTAAACCTTGGATCTTTTTGTCCATAAAAGCTATGTGTTTTTTGTTTTTTGGAAGTATGAGAGTAGCATACAGTCATGATTAGTTCAAGAAGGAGGTGGAGGCCGACTGTTGTAAACAGGGCAGTTACAGTAGCATAATCACCCGCTCTAAACTGCTCCGTGCCTTTATAAACAGCTGCTGCAGCCATCAGATTGTTACGCTGTAGGGGAAATAAACAACCAGTCCTTTGTCTGGAACACTTGCTATCGTTTTCCTGGTCTGCCTGGCTCGGGCACTACGAGCCCAAGCATGCAGAGAACAAATCTGTCACCTCAAAAGATCCTTCGAAATAAACAAACAGGAGGAAAAGGAAAAAGTTGAAAATATTCTGAACATGTATAACAGTACTCAAGGGGGGTGATAGAGTTACCTTCAGATGTCTGTGCCATTAAACCAAATATGTTGTCATTCTGGTTAACGTATACAACACTGTGCGTTCAAATGTTTGGGTTCTGTAAGATTGTGTTTTAGAAAGTGAAAGTGACATGTGAAGGCCAAGTATGGTAACCAATACTCAGAAATTGTCCTAGAGCTGTTAGTGCAAACACATTAGGAGTAGAGAGTAGTGAACACACAAATACACTGCAAACCGTGTCACACTGGCCCTGTCCCAAATGGCACCCTTAACACTTGCGGTCTTTCTACAAGTCCACACTTTCGTGATGTAGCACTGCTTTGACTGTCGGGAAGAAGTCTGCTGCAGAGCTCACTTCAGTGAGGGCTCGGCAAAAGTGCACATCAAGGGCGCATATCAACCACAAAGGGGGTTCTCACCCTTCTGAAACCTAAAATGACAAATGGGACACTCTATGGTTTCATGGACTTAACGGACAGGCGGCAGCATTGTAAGTCCACAAGACCGAAAATGCATATCAAGTGTGCCATTTGGGACAGTGCCACTGCAAACCATGCCCTTGTTCAAGGGCACATCATTAATTTCCTTGCAATTCCAAAAATGAGCTTGACCACATTAGCTGGGTTTTGTAGAGCTACGACTTTCTCACATCCATTTTTTTGCAGATCAGCTTAAAACTTTTATCTGTCCAATAGGTTACCATTGAGGTTGTGGACAGCCCACAGATGGAGATTGAGATGGATCTGGCCAAGGAGAGTAGGAATGACTGGTCTTTGAGCTCGGAAGAGTGGCTAGGCCATAAAAAGCTCTTTTGGCCATTGTTCTGGGAATACCATGACTCCAGTCAAGAAGGTCCCGGGCAAGGCAGTCTGGAGGAAAACGAGGAGGACCTCAGCTATGAGGGAGAAGATTCCCTTTTGAGTGGTGTGGGTGCAGACTGGAACAGACGATGGAAGGGCTGGGACTCCATGGACAATTACGGTAAGAACAGGAGGTTTTGTCAGAGAGAGTTTGGACGTACATCCCTGTGACTGTGCAAAAATGAATCTTAAAAATCATAATAATTGACCTGAATTAAAGCCTTTTCATGTATTCCCAACCGTGTAATCGGAAACCATGAGTTTTTTAGTTTTTGTTTTTCTTCACCCTTGTTATCGGAAGTATCAGCGCTTATGTTGGGGCTTCTTGGAACGCCGGGGCACATATACCGAGCTGATTTCCTCAGTAATGCGGGCCCCAGCCTCCTCTCTAAGTCTTGACATTATGATTTATGCTTTGAGGGGTGTACTCAAGAACTGCTACATAAACATGTCATTCCTGTCGCCACTTCCAGAGACTTTCTCTTGATGCCTATCAGCGGTAAACAGTGAAAGGCGACCCAGTGCTGTGAGTCCTAATACATTATCACAATATTAGTTGTGGTATGCATGTTATCTGGCCACTCAACTGCTTCTTTGTCGGTTAGGGAGATCATTAGCTCACAATGTTTAGATAACGGGCAAAGCGTAGTGCTGAAATACCATTTTAATTTGTATCCTTAAAAAGCAGAACACAACCTATCATCAAGTGCTCTGAACCTTTTCAAAGTAAACGGTGAAGAAAAGATCACATATTGAGAGTATTGAATAAGGGATTGCAGGAGGAAACTCAACGCTACGTCTGGTTCACTTTAGTGACAGCGGTCTTGAGCATCAGCTTTGTGTGTTGTCTTTGAAGTTGACACTAGTGCTTGGAAAACGTAGCTGTTTGAAAACTGAGTCCAGACCCTTGCTAAGAGCATGGGGCCTCTTCACTGGCTAAACAACTAATATTTGCGTTCAATTAGACAGCAGATTGAAAGAAGGGCCAGCATGCTCGGGCTGATAAAGAAAGCGACTGCTGTGTTTTCATCCCATGACTGGCGCGTCGCTGTGATTCACACGGCCTAGCCCTTTGAGCTCTCCCAAGAATTTGTGGCAGTTCTCAGGCCTTGGAATGAAAGTGTGTGTGTGTGTGTGGGGTTCATACCAAAGTTATATTCATTGCCTGAGTTGTTAAATCATTCAGTCAATGTGCTTTTATGTGCGAGACATTTAAAAAATTGGCAAACATTAATAACTGGGAAGTATAATATTGTACTCAAAGCTTTTTGGCGTTTTTCCTCTGCTTTTTGGTGTCGGCAATTAATGATTGAAAAAGTGCTTTCCAAAGGTTGTGTTAGTGCTTCTGCAAACACATAAGATACAAATGTTCACAAGTTTGGGGTCAGTTCGATTTCTTTCAAGAAATTGATCAAATGTGACAGTAAAGACATTTAAAATGCTACAAAAGATTTCTATTTTAAGTAAATGCTGTTCTTTTGAACCATCTATATATTGAGAATCCTGAATAAGTATCATGTATTAAGTAGAAGAACTGTTTTAAAAAATGTATAATAAGATTTGAGCAGCAAATCAGCATATTATAATGATTTCTGAAAGATCCCGTGCCACTGAAGACTGGTGTAATAATGCTGAAAATTACGCTTTGTCATAACAGGAATATATTTCCTTTTGAAAAACATTAAAATAGAAGGTCACACTTTAGATTAGGGTCAATTTCTTGTTATTAATAGCTATTAACTATGACTTTTGCCTTAATAAACTTCGAACTACTAGTTATTAAGGTAGTTGTTTAGGTATTGGGTGGATTAAGCGATATGTACACTTTAAAAAATGCTGGGTTGTTTTAACCCTGCAGTTGGGTTAAATGTTTGCTTAAGACAACCCAGTCGCTGGGTTAAAACAACCCAATGCTAGGTTAAAACAACCCAACTGCTGGGTTAGTCTATATTTGACCCAACATTGGGTTCATTTTTAACAAGGATTTCTTAGAGTGTAGAATATGGTAATGCAGAATAAGGCATTAATGTGTTCTTAATAATAAACAGCCAATATCCTAGTAATATGCATGCTAATAAGCAACTAGTGAGAATTGGACCATAAACTACAGAGTAGAAAACAGTTATTTTAATAAACAAAATAAAAGTTCACAATATTACTATGAATGCAGCCTTGGTTATCATAAGATACTTTCAAAAACATTCCAACATTTTTTATTCAACCCAAACTTGTGTGTATTACAATATTATTATTTTTTTGAAGTGATGAAGTTAAGCAACGAGGTGTTTTCACGAGTTTGTGTGCCCTTATAATATTAGTAAAAGTGGTAAACAGATTTGGCTTGCTGTCTGCTATAGAGGGGCTCGGAGGGGATATTCTACCCGAGCTCCGATTGCCCCCCTATAACAGGCAAAATTGTACAAAAAGGAGGAGCAGGGGAGGAGGAGGGATGCTGCAAGAACTAACAACAGGAAGAGGTAAGCTGCTGGTTTTATGCCTTGGTATTAATTGGAAGATTAGATGTGCATACTCTTCACGAAATTACGTTTAATAACTTCACTAAATAGGTTCTCTTTAAACTTTGACACCAAAAAACTGTATATAGTGTAAGTATATAAGTATATAAATATATTATCAGGGATAACAGAACGTTTTAACAGAAAATCTTCACACATATAAGCTCTTATTTGGATTGTTAAACTACAGTTTATGCTGCAGCGTTGGACTCCTCCATAATCTACATACAGTATATGCTTCTATCAGCTTTATTTTACAAGGGCATTTTTCAACTCCATCTGTCATTGACTTTCAGGGTGATCCTCCACTGAGGTTGTGTTGCACCATGTTCTGTCAGCATCATTAGAGGGAAAGCGCATTGGTGGTGTGTGGTCAAATCCAACACCCAGCCAAAAAGAAGCAATTGCTGCGTGCTTGCTGCGGTCATGTCAGCAGTAGAGCCTCTGAGGATGTGGGTACGAAACCGAACCGGCTTCTCTCTGTTGCCCCTGTGGATCTAAAATAGACTTAATGAGTGTACTTGGAGTAGGAGTGTGTTGTGTACAAACAAGCTTGAATGGGAAACCGAGAAGGGCAAATGAGCCTCAATATTAATGATGTGGTCTATGCTAGAGGCGTACAATAATGAAGCGCTATTCTGCAATTATGGTGAGCCACAGAATTACAGGAAGGCCATGTTCGGCAATGCTATAGCTTAAGGTCGTTTTTTCCTCTCCGCTGCCCTTATGAAAATTATTTACCATGGTTTTTCTATAGTAACTTATTGCAGTGCCTATGGTATTTTACTTGAAGCAAAATTCTAATGTATGTCTATTCAATGTGTGCTGTCTCGAACTCTCGTGTTGCTAGAATTGGCCAGCTCTCATTGGAAATGAATGATGTCTGGTCACTTTGTCTCTGCAAACCAGTGCCATTGTGTGACACAACACAATAACAAAACATATATTATGTTTAATATGCAGTTTTGTGCAGATTTGACACTGGATGGGGCTACGAATCTCAATTAAGAATGCTTCTCAACTGCTTGAATTGAAACGAAGCGGCCAACAAAAATGTCCTGATACTCTTGTTGCAGTCATGGCTTATTAGAACAGAAACTCAGATTTACATGGAAAAGTTTGTTTTATCGTTTGTCGTTTTATTATGCCTGGCCTGGACACAGAGTTAGGCGAGTGAGGCAATCTGCTTTTTTAGATGTAGTCATATAATTTTTAAATATACACTACTGTTCAAAAGTTTGAGATGGTAAGATTTTTTAAAATTGTTTTGAAAGGCTTTTGCTTATGTTTTTGTTTTTATGTGAAGTTTTGAGGCAGGTAAACCCCAAATATGTGCTCAAAGCACATATTTGGCACAGCTATAACAGTCTCAAACAAAACTATGAATACTAAAGGTTAAGTTAACTTGACATATGTCTGAAATATATCAGAGGCCAAATATTCTGATTTGTTTTTTTTGAGCACCAAATCAGAATATTAAAATGATTTCTGAAAGTTCATGTGACTCTGAAGACTGGAGTAATGATTTGCATCACAGGAATGAATTACATTTAAAAATATATTAAAATAGAAAAATAGATTTTTAATTAAAATATTTCACAATATTACTGTTTTTACTGTATATATTTGGTCAAATAAATGCAGCCTTAGTGAGCAAAAGAGTCTCAATTGGAGAGATATTTCTTATAGTATTCATGAATCTAATACAATTTTGTAAAGTGTATGCTTAACATTAGAACTACAAAGGCAGTCATTTTCTCTCTATACGGCTCTGGCCATAACGGTCAAATTGGCCGTAGGCATAACAGACGTGATGATTGCCGTTATAAAATATGACGACAGCCGCTTTATTCTAAACCCTCGATAGACGCTTCGAATGTAAATATGACATGACAAAAATGACATTCAGTGCAGTCTAGTACGAACGGTCAGAATGACTGCTATGGCCATTATAGTAGTAATAGAATTCTGGTAGTTCTAGTGTTAAACTGGGAAAGATTTATGACTTCTCTAAAAACAAGCCTTATCTTACTCAGTTTTATTTCTAAAACAGCAAATGATCTTCATTTGAATTAAATCTATCTTGTTTTGGGATGTTTCAATTTCTTTATGGGAAAACGCTCAATACCAGTTAAGCTGAATTATTCTACACTAAATTATTTCAACAGTGAAGTTTTGTTTATTTTTAAATATTAACTCTCTTAGAAAGTTATTTGAACAATTTACATTAAACTCCACAAGTGGGTATACATTGTGTGTGTGTGTGTGTGTTTTTTTTTTGACAGTACAAGTGAACATCATCATCAGAATGTTGACTCTCAATTAGCAACAACACCTGGTAACCAGCAACAACGCAGCCAAAATGCATTAGCGAGGAAACAGTGCACTTATTTCTCTTTCAATCTTCTCTCTCTCTCCATCACTACTGCCATGGAGTGCTCTGAAACTTTAATCTCTTTAGCATGGTGGTGGAAAGAGAGCATTGTTGGAAAGCGTCTAAGCTATTTGGCCTTGCCTTCCTGCTGAAGTGTTTGTATTGGCTTAGTTCTCACAGCTGTAAGCGGCTGACTTTGCCTCTGACATATTTATTACCAAAAAAAAAGCAAGCCTGGCCTGCCAGGAAAGCCCACATTTTGTTCATTAGAGAGATTATATTTTACAAAGAAATACGCAATATTAATTTAGCCGCGCATCATTAGCTTTCTAATGCAAACAACTGAGAGATGCACTTACCATCTTGGCTGTCTTTGGATTTTTTTTCTTTTTCAATCCCATTATGTCGGACATTACACAGAGTTCAAATGCAAGCAGGTACTTAAATAGTAAAGTTGAAGGTATAACTTCTAAAGCTAAAGTATTTTTAAGATTTCATTTCCACAAGCTTGTTATGTGGGGTAAAAAAAAATCCTTTACTGTTACTCCAACTCATTTGTGGTCTGACCTGCATTGCAGAACATCCCCACATGCTGTGTAAGGAATTCTTAGCCTCAATTTATAGAAAAGGTCACCTTTTATTTTTTTCATCTACAGAATATGAGGAGGAGGAATGGAGCGACTGGTCACCATGCAGTGTCACCTGCGGACACGGGAATCAGAAGAGGATTCGTTCATGTGGCTACGCCTGCACTGCCACAGAGTCACGGACATGTGACTTGGAGCGTTGTCCTGGTGAGACCTGTCACTTCTACTCAGGCCTTTTCAACCCCGCAATGGACTTCAGTGCATAAATTTAGCAGTTAGCACACTGTTTATCAATGCTCTTCCCTAAAACGTACTTACTGCTCACTCTTGATCTTAATTCCATCCGGCTCCTAATTATGCTGATAGTGATGGAAAACTCCACTAATGCCTCTCATTCATCTCTGTCAAGCATGCAGAAGTCGAACAAACACCAGGGCCACCAGACTCGTGTTAGAAAAGGAGCAGTCTGGACTTCTGTGTGTGTACTGTATACACTATGAAACTGCTCTTTGAGAGCAGCAGGCGTTTACTTGGCTTCAGTATGACAGCTCAATGAGGGCTTTCAGTTTAAAAGCCCCTGATACAGGGCGGTCCGCAACCTGCCGTGCACAAACGCGCATACACAAAATGAGTTTGCATACAAACTCAAATACACTTAGTGAGGCTCTACAATGCTGAATCTACATAAATGCCATTGAATTTCATTTTAACATTTTGAGCTGCTGACAAACAACAGCCATCAGATAAGAGAATAAGCATTCCTGAAAAATAATTTCTTCCAAACTAAATTGATCAATGAAAAAAAACAAACATCTACTATACTATTATAAAATATATTTCCAATGTGTGGGTTGCTTGTGAAAACTTTTGTTGGAATACACCGCTAAGTTTAAAAAGGCTGTCAAAAGAAGAAAGATGATTGGACATCTATCAGCAGGGAATAACCTTAGCACCCTTGAGTTGGACCAATTTAAGCTGGTTAATGTTGCAGGCAGACCAGCTTAACTAGTGTGGCCATAGTGGGTAACCAGCATGAAAGTCCTTAAACTCAGAATAGTTTTCTAGACTTATATCAACGAAGCCAAAATATCCCAGTAACTGTCACTGCCCATTACATCGTTCGGAGCCGAATCTGCAGGTCCCACCCATACTCAATAGCAAGCACAGTTTTCAGTCATGGCTTTACACCCGTTTTTATAGCATCAAATAATGAATTAAACCAAACTAATTGGAAAACGAACATTTGAACATGCTCTGCGTGATAAGAACTAACCCTAACTAACTCTAACCTAAAATGACAGAAACAATTGGATGTGTAATTGGATTATTTAGTTTGGCTTGCGTCCCATTGGATTACATAAAGATGGCAGGGTTTATGACCTATACTGCAGCCAGCCACCAGGAAGGCAATCGACGTCCACTTTTCAGGACTTGTGCGGCACACTAGAGCTGCGTTAACTCCACTTTTAGAAATACACTCGCAAACTTCCCTAACCACTTTCCCTCGGGGGAATCCCACAGCCATTTTGAATTGCGTTCAACTTCGTCAAGTGGACGAGGGAAGTTTATTTGGACAGAGCCTCAACCCCTCGATTTTGACAGAGGGAGCGAGTCTACTCAGCATGTACACTTCAGACAGATCCATAGACCGAAATTAACCACATCACAGCAGATCGCGCTTACCCCCACCCCGCACAACTCTAGTGTATGATATTGTGTATGAGTATTAATACCGCATTTAATACTTGTTGTAGCTACCTGGTTTCATATGGTGTTTTTTTTTGTAATTTCATGTTGATTTTAAATATCTTCTATCTCTCTAACATCTACAGATGACATAATTCCTGTGACAGAACCAACTCCTCATGAAGTGGGAAACAGCACAGAGCTTTTTGACACAGGTTGGTACACTTTATTTGTATGTACTGTGGGCATTCAACAATTCAATATTCTGGTTTTATATGTACCACTGTACAGAATGATCACCATATTTATTTACTGTGGTAAATAATATTAACATTCATTACAGTATCAGTTTTTTATACTTTTTTGTTAGCGTAAGGCCATTGCCGTTTATACAACTGGTATTTTTAAGATATAGGCAACATTATACTGCACTACTGAATCTCTTAATAGAAGGTTCAGCTAATTGTCTCCCAATGTGCTCTTTTATTAGTTTAATCAAAGATTATTGATTTGTCTTAGCATTCGTTTAACTTAATGTCTTGTTCAAAACCCATTTAATCAGCATCATAGTAGAAACTGCTCCTCTGAGACTGCAGCGGGAGGAACTCTGTGGGAGTCCTGTTAGACTGTAAAAGATCTGACGTTCACATTTTTCACAAATGCTCCACAGAGAGTGTTACTGAGACCACAAAGTAAAGAGTCCTCTTCCAAAAACCCCCACTATTTGCTTTGGAGTTTTTTGTTGGTCTCTCATTTTTGGCATTGAACATTGAATGTAATAGCTCTTTTCATTTAACCGTAATCATAACTAAAGTAGTTTAAAAACATAACAGAATAAAGTGTTTTTTTAATCTCTTCACAATGGAACATAAATGTTAATAACAACTTTGTTTCAGCATGACCGCTGCTTGCAGCACATATTTTTATGTATCTTTAGGTTTTGGCAGCAAACAGCGATAACCCCCATTGCGTGTTAGGCCATGAATCTCAACATGGCCATCATTTTTTTGGCATAGTATATGAGAATCGAGTATATAAGACTTAATATCTTGAGTAAATGTTTGAAGTTTTAATGAAGTTGAGATATTTTTACCACTAATTTATTTTATATATTAGTATTATATTTATTTTTACTAATATATTAAAATATATCTCATTAATTAAATATATTACATTTTTATTATAGCCTATATTAAATATATTTATAGTAATGAAAAATATCTCAAAATATTTAAAACAACAGATTTACTTGAAAATGATGAAAATCTTGTTTTTTAGTTGATTTATCTTGAAAAAAATGTCTGGAAATGTATCATGTCTTATGGAGGGTATAAAAAAAAACTGAGAAGAAAATATTTTCTGCCACCCTTATTACATTATTCTAATTACCCCATAGATGTTGACAGCTGTGAGAAGTGGCTGAATTGCAAGAACGACTTCCTTCAGAAATACCTACACCAGGTCCTGACTGAATTACCTAACTGCCCTTGCATCTACCCATCCGAGGTGGTCTACAACGCTATCAACATTTTTGATAGGAAGTTGCAAAAGACCTATCGCTGGCGAGATGCCAGCGGCCCCAAAGAGAGACTGGACATCTACAAGCCCTCTGCGAGGTTCTGCGTTCGCTCGATGCTCTCTTTCGACAGCACCACATTGGCTGCACAGCACTGCTGCTACGACGATCACATGAAGCTCATCACTCGAGGCAAAGGGGCCGGAGCCCCCAACCTCATCAGCACAGAGTTCTCCCCGGAACTTCATTACAAAGTGGACGTGCTCCCGTGGATCCTATGTAAAGGAGACTGGAGCCGCTTTCATTCGGTTCGGCCTCCCAACAACGGTCTACAGTGTGTCGAGAACCCGCAGGAAGACGTCTACATGAATGAACTAGAAGAGGCCAGGGAGTACTGATCCAGGTATTTCAAATCAGCCAGCGTTCGCTTGATTCTGTGGTACAGTATTAGCACCCCACCATTCTTGAAGGCCTTCTACTTTTTGATTGGGCGACAGTTTTACAGATCCTGACTCTCATTGGTTAAACTTTTTAGCTAATACTAAATGGAACTGTAGAGAGATTCATTTGGAGACTTAGATACTGTCACAAACTGTTGCGTACAGCTCCACTGCAACAACACTGGTTGAACATGTTGGACCCAAGCCCAGATTGGAAGACCATGATGCAATTTTCTGTGATCTTTCTTCTTTGACGTTACGTACGTGCTGCAAACAAAGTTCAGCGACAGTTCTTCAATGGCATTCTCTGGAGTAAGTTCACTGTATTTTCATTGGATGCATGTTTGTTTTTCTTCAGTGTCCTCAAAGACTCTGATCCACCATTTAAGGAATTCCAGTAAAGCTGCTAGGATTGTGAGATATTCAAAAATCCAACAGAATGCCGATTTTGTTGTCTTTAGTCCTGAAGCTCACTCCTGGCCTCGCTTCAATCCGTGCGAGATCGGTCCAAACAAATCAAACACAAGCCACACCGTTCGCAAACCAATTCAACACATTTCTGAGAATAGCTCTTCTCTTTAGAGCTTGTATATTGTTACTCCAAATATGCACAGACCTTGTGTCATTGGACAGATATTTATGCAGGATAATTTGACCTATCTTTTCGCACAGAACTGAAATGAGGGAATCTGAGAAACGTTAGGAAACAATTTTTTGAACTTGCCTTTGAGAAGACGTCCCTCAGCAATGGGAGGCTTGTTTTTTAAAATCTGAAGCATAATTGGATCCCATTCTGTTTTCTTTTTTGCCTTTCAACACATCCCAGCTTTGTACTGAATGCAATATGAGACAGTCGCCTGACACCAGTGCAGGGGGCTGTCGGAGCTCAGTTGATGGATTGAAGTCTTCCTCTAAAGGTGAGGTGGAGGTGACACTTGTCGTAAACGAACATCTCTTTAAATACAATGGCCCTTTCAGTGTCTCTGTTCATCCTTGAGTCCCATCAAAGCCTGGAGGCTTACATGGGATGTAGTTTGAAGGACCTAAGCCGCCCTTTTCAGCACAAGTGTTATCATGATCTCTTTGTGAGATGTTGGCATGGAATGCTGGTGATTTGATTCCTAACTGACAGAATGACATGTTGCATGTAGCAATAAACACATCCACCTTTGATGTCTTACTGTGTGATTTTAAGCACAGTACAGTGCTATCAAATCTGCTTTTTTACTAGAAAAATGAATAAGATAAGAGTATTTGCATGGATTACTGATGCAGACGCACATTGAGTGATGTTGAACCTGTTACTAAAAGGTGCATAGTTCAAATCCCAGGATAGAGACTGCAAGGTAAAGACTTCTACAGGTCATTGCAAGGGACTTTAATACAAACCCATGTAATTGCCGTTTTCGTTGTAGATTGGATCAGGCAAAATTCTTGATTTAAAAACTCAATTATCAGTGCACTCATCCAGAAGCTTGCTCGTGGTTCATACTAGGTTCATCTCAAGATCTACATTCCTGTAAAGTTTAGTTATAACTCTAAACTTCTAAACTGAAAAAGATAATCTTCTGAAAAATATAATCATGGTATTTGCATTTGCTTGAAAAATACAGATAGGTTGCAACTAACACTAAACTTTACAGGAAAAGATCTCCAAGTGTATGACAAAGCCAAGCACACATTAGCATCGCTTATGATCCCTGTCAGACCTGAGCAAAACCATAAAGATATTTTGGTTGAGATCGCAATAAAGGACAGCCATGAAAACATCATTCATTCCAGCTGTGAGAACGTAAAGCAGAAAGCATAATAAAACATTGCCAGAGTCATGTTCATCTGTTTAGTGCCACTCACTGGACATTTCACTTTGAAAGAAAGAATTTCACTTTGAAGGAATTTTACTTTTGCCGAAATGTCGCCACAGGCACGTACAATATTTCTTCTGAGCCGGGGTTGGTTCTGTCACAAGCAACGTCTAACTGCCCGAGTATTGACTTTGGCTTTGTGTCACAATATTTTCAGTAAATAAACTGATGAATGAGGGTATTTGGTTGATTAGAAGGGGAAACTTTGTACCTTTTTCTAATTTGCAATACTGTCTATTGAAGTTTACGTACAATACTCTCTTTTCTAGGTACATTTGATAGTAAGAGTTCACCTTTCAGAGCATCAAAAAGAAAGGCACTTTATTTAAATATTGATAATGGAATTATATGTACTATATGTGTATATAATCGTATATTGAATTATACTTGTACAATTTACTGATTTAAAAAGAAATTGTTATTGTAAAAGGAGGGAATGCTGCATTGTTTAATGATATTGTATTTAATGTAAAATTTTGGCATGTCATTTTTAACTTCAAATTTATCATTGTACAGTATTTATTGCTTTTGATTTTGTCACACATTGCTATGAAGTGGATAATCAAATAATTCTATGCACTATATGAATCTGAGTTATTTGTCTTTTAGGGGATTTCTGGTCTGTGAAAAGGAAAGTGCCATACCACACACCGTTCTACTTCAATAATGCTTCTAAAGTCATCTTTCTTTGTATTAAACACTCTGTGACCAGATATAATAAATGTAACTTTAATAATGTCCTGTGTGTTTTAATTACAGTGTCCTGGAAATAATTAATTGGAGTTTAGTTGAAGAGATTTAATTTAATTTTTATTTTCTATTTTTTGAGTAAAATTTTTTTTTTTTTTTTTGTTCTTTCAGTCTTTAAAGTAAAATGTTTCAATAATGGGAGCATGAAGTTGTCCAAAATGTCTTGGTATGCTGAAGCATTAAGAGTTCCCTTTACTGGAACTAAGGAGCCAAGCTCAATCCCAGAAAAACAACCCCACACCATAATCCCTCCTCCACCAAACTTTACACTTTACACATTGCAGTCAGGCAAGTACTGTTCTCCTGGCAACCGCCAAACCCAGATATGTCCATCCAACGCTTTGCATTGCACTTGGTGTTGGCTTGGATGCAGCTGCTCACCCATGGAAACCCATTCCATGAAGCTCTCTACTCACTGTTCTTGAGCTAATCTGAAGGCCACACAAAGTTTGGAGGTCTGTAGCTATTGACTCTGCAGAAAGTTGGCGACTAATGCGCACTGCGCCTCTACATGCTCTGACCCCGCTCTGTGATTTTACATGGCCTACCACTTTGTGGCTGAGTTGCTATTGTTCCCAATTGCTTCCACATTTCAATAATACCACCAACAGTTGACTGTGGAATATTTAGTAGTGAGGAAATTTCACAAATGGACTCAGGTGCACAGGTGGAAACCTATCATGGTACCACACTTGAATTCACTGAGCTCCTGAGAGCGACCCATTCTTTCAAAAATGTTTGTAGAAGCGTCTGCATGCCTGGGTGCTTGATTTTATACACATGTGGCCATGGAAGTGATTGGAACACCTGAATGTTAATGGGAACTTCAGAACTATCATCTCAATTTTGGTCCACCCACACCCTTCTTACAGCCACAAGTTGTCTTATTTTTATTAATACCCTCAAAAATGATGTGTAAAATGGTTGCATATACGTTTTTAAATAGCTCAAAAGCATGAAGAGTGGACAGCTGTCACAGCAAGCAGACACCAGCAGTCTTTTTTAATTTGAGGATGATGGAGTTAACAGTACGATTTGTGTTCTCATTTTCTGCTGGAGATTAGGTTGCCTTGAACACATGTGTTGCCTCCTTTTCTCAATTAAAAAGAAGAACATTCTGTTTTTGATGAAAATAAGTATTAGCTTTAAGTCTAGCTAATGCAAAATGAATTGGACAACTGGCTTGGTAACATGTCTTTATTAGAACTGTGCTCAATGTTATGTATTGGGTAACAAAGCTGAGAAAAGATTGAAGCCCTGAAGGGTTTTTGCAGTGCTTATCATGGAATAGCAATCTTGCTATGTAACTGCCATCTGCTGCTCTAATAATCTAATTGCCTTCATATTAAGTATCGCTTGAATGTCTCAGCCAGGACACAACCTGAACCAAGTCCAAGTCAGGTGCTGCAATGGAGGTCAGTAACCTTTCCCCCTCCCCTTCTGTTCTGTGGGAGCCCACTTAGTGGATTTCCTCGGCTTTGTCAGATCTGCCTCTGATGCATTTTACTCAGACATTGTTGCCTGCCCTTTTCCCCTTCCGTCTTAAATGGGTGTCGATAACGATGTTCAGGTTGTCTGTCAAAAGCCTATGTACAAATGTGCAACAATTGCTATTACTTTTCTAAGTAATTGGAGGATTTTCGCAGGTGGATGATAAAACGAACCATATCTAATCATATTTAGCAAAACCGTAACCATCCAGAACCACCTAGCAAATGCAAAGCAACGACCTGACAGCCACCCACATGCAGGTATGAAAATAATCGATTCTGTTCTGTTATGATGTTTATATGATTCTCGTTCTTCAACAATTTCAACCCTTTTGTGCTCTTTGGTCATTTTTGAGAAGATTGTTGTAGAATTTTTTACTTCATTGAAATGGTCTGAAACTTGGTAAAGGTTTTGTCGCTTGCTATGTGAACAACATGGACATGATTTTAAAAGGTTACATTTTCCTGAATAAAATAGTCACACTTGTACTCCTCTCGGTCAAAAACGACATTAGAAATTAATGGGAGACAAATTTCATCTAGTGGAAACGTTTGGAACTGCCCCCAAACAAAATCGTACTGAAAGCTCATTTTTTAAGATATCAAGCTCAAAATTGGAACACAACTTTTTTAGATTTATGGCTTTGATTTCCTTGCAGTTTTAGAGTAAAACATGTTATTGAAAATATATTTCATATAAAAGTTGAAAATAGTATTTTTGAATAGTTTTTCATAAACAATAACAAGTTGTTCATAACAATAAACCTACAATTCTGTAACTTTTTAAAAACTTTTGTCACTTCAGCAATTATCTGCCACGTGTCTTTTTTGAAAAGAGATCAAACTTAAGTCTGTGCTCTAAAGCATTCAAGATTAACAACAGTTAAAATGGGAAATTTCATGTTCTAAGTGTCAAAGGGTTAAGGAAATATTATGAAAAAATTAATACAATTCCATTGTTAAATGATAAGATAATATTAGTAGTAAGTGAATTCAGAACCATTTTTGCAAAATGAGTGAATACACTGACTTTCAATAGTTTTCAGTCTTTTTACAGGTGGCTTCAGAAAAAAGAATCGACTCAAGAGTCATTCGGACTGCATTTGTCACGCTAGACGCTACATGTATTTGATTCACTAAAAAGAACTGAGGAGACTGGTTGAACTGAACGTTTTTGAATCACTTACAAAACTGGCTGTAAATAATTCGTACACAGATTCAGTTGCAGTAAGATGACAAGAAACTAGAGAGTTTATACGGTATTCCGTCCACATCTGCGGAAGAACGCATAACGTACTACAGTTCTTTTTTTGTAATCTGAGATCCGGTTCTGATCACATTTTATACTTGAGTTACCAGGGGGCGGGCGGATCAGTGGCTTTGGGTCAGAAATGCTTTAAAACATTTGCAAAAAAGCAATAAACCATCAGATAGAGTTAGTGGAAACAGTCAATGTTTTATTGTACGTGTAATATTTTCAATTAAATACCAAAAAGTTGTTTAAAGTCCTTTGAAGTGTGCATGGCACCCTCTGGATCTCCCACAGCTCTCGTGGTAATGTTTCTTTTCTATCAGGGGAAATAACAAGCAGAAATTACACTCACTACAGAGTTAAAACAGAATATTTATTAGAGGTCAGCCCTTCATGGCTCCCACAGTGAGCTCAAAGCTTGGCGGCTTGAAGCTGGGAGCAGGGAGTCAGGCAAAGATAACTGTACCTGTTTTTGGGGCTGTTTGCACAGAAAACACCCCCCTCCCAGAGAACCCCAGGAGGCCAGATGGACGCCTGCTCTTTGTCCCTCACAACGAGAGGAAACAAAAATAAATAGAAGAGTGAATGGTCACAGGACATTGCTCAAACATAAAGACCCGGCTCTAAAGACAGACAACCAAATTGGGTTATTTCATGTACGGCTATGGCCTTTGCTCTTGCTCGTACATTATGAATAATTAGGAAGCCTATTTCCAAGCATATGTCTTCTCAATGTACTGCAAACCATTAATGCATTAGGAGGCGTAATTACCATTGAGCACACAATGGGGAAATGGTTTAGGAGCTCATGAAACAGATCCGTTGGAGTGTGCTTAAGCTTTATGTTTTTTACTTAAATAGAATTTGATAGATTTTTTACTATTACCTTTCAGTTGATTTATTTAGTCACTGAACCTCATCATACCAAATCTAGGGCCTACAGACCATTTTTGGGATATTTTATTTGTGATGAAAGTAGCAAAATTAACGTGACGTTTTTGGGTTTATGGTGACATTCCTGTCCCTAAAAACTGCAGTAAATGCTGCTGAATGGCAGGGCAAAAGTATCACTGCAAGCATTGGTGAATGAGAACATTTGAGAGGGGCTTGTTTTACAACCACTCTTGGGGCTATAAATAAGAGAGAGAGAGAGAGATCCAAAACAGACCTGAGAAAAGTGAGTCCATATGGGTGCTGGTGGAATGGTCCGTGATGAGCCAAGATCAAAGCCTCCTGCTCTGAATGAGTACAGCTCCCAGCACAAACCATACTGCACCAGTCTCCGTTTACTAACAACGCATGCTACCAAATAGAGAAGTCTGTGTTATGCTATTGCTTGATTCTGTATCACTTCATTATATTAACTATATATTTCTATCTTCTAAGGGTGTGTTCACATTTGTAGTTTGGTTCGCTTGTTTCGTTTGGTCCGGACCCAAAAACCCCAAACATTAAGTCTTGATCAGGTTAGCGTTCAGATTGGCATTTTTATTACCAAACCTAAAGGCATAGGGATACTTTCACATCCTGACTGGTCTCAACTTCCTGTTTTTGGTTCGTTTACATGTCTTTGGTCCATGTTGCTTTCATATTTCATTCGAACCGCACCAGAATTTGTTTGGAAATGGACTGAGAACCATCTTTTCAGCAGTCTCGGTTCACTTGTTTGGTGTGCACCAGGGTTGGGATGGCAGTGTTCACACATATTCAAATTAACCGCACTAACAGAGCAGTCACAACAGGGTTTGTTCTATCTATCTATCTATCTATCTATCTATCTATCTATCTATCTATCTATCTATCTATCTATCTATCTATCTATCTATCTATCTATCTATCTATCTATCTATCTATCTATCTATCTATCGATCTATCTATCTATTGATCTATCTATCTATTGATCTATCTATCTGTCTGTCTGTCAGTCTATCTATCTATCTATCTATCTACAGTATCTGAACTGTTAATATTCTTACACATAACTTACAGAAAATGTTGCAAACTACACATCTGTTGGGCAGAAAATTACCAGCCACTATTAATCAACACTCATAGGTTTATACACTACACTGGTTTGCTGGGTGTGAAATTCCAACCATTAGCATATTGCTGTTTGTTTGCATTACAGCCTCTTCCAAGAACTGATATAATTTATTCCCCAGCATGTTGGGAAAGGTTCCAGGGCCGCTCTGAATTGGCAACTACAGATAAAATGAATGACATGTGCCTGAAAGCTTTGCTCTGTTACTTCCACTGAATGTCGCTGCATGAAAAGTCCGCTTTTGTAGTGAAGCATCAGACCACCAAATTTGTGACAGAGCATTAGAAAGACAGGAACACAAGCCACATTTAACATCTGATGTGAAGAGAGTCTGAGCAATGGTGCGTCATTGCTAATTCATCACCAATTAGCTTTGAAAAGGGTCGATCCAAATATGATTTGATAGAACTGCCTGCTGGTGGACATCTGCATGGTGGCATAAAGCACATTACTAATTCAGAGGGAACTGGGGCTAAATGGACAAGGAAACACGGCCAGACATATGTAGACCACATTGAAGTCCTTGGAAAAGATGAGGAATCACCAGCAGATGTGTAAATCATCAAGGGAAAGTGAGTAAAGGGAAAGCAGCGCAGTTAATTGCATCAAGATTTGTTGTATGTCATAGTATATGATGAACATCCAATGCAAGCTGGAAACTCATAAATATTTTTGTCCTGATGTTTAGATAATGCTTAGATAGGCTCGGTGTCTTATAATGCACTTTAGAATTATATTACACATTGATAATGAAACATTTTAAATTCCTGAGTGACCTTTCACAATTGGGCCTTCCTTAATTTGGCCTCCCACCTGCCTAGGAGACATATCCTTTCTTTTTTTGCAAAAAAATTAGCTTTAAGTCAGAGTTTATGTTACTTTAGCAAGTTCATGAAAGAGGAGCTACTGTATGTGTACAGACAGCACGGGCACCGGTCCGTTGCCCCTGGCCTGGTGGTTAATGCCATGTTTACTCTTCCAGACCAACAAGAATCCCATATTTCCTCAGTGCTTCCTGCAGGGGAGCCACAAATGCCTATGAGTGATATACTGGCAACCAGGTATCTGTCCCTCACAAAAGAGCAGTGTACATGGATATTTGTGCTTGTACTGTATGTCAAAAAATCCCCAAAAAAACAGGCTTATGTGGCGAATAAATGCATAAGAGACATATGCTTCCAGATTGCTGGATTAAATCAAGGACGTATGTAAAGCTATATTGTTAGGTTAACATTCTCATTTATCATGTGATTTAATGTGTGCTTTAAAATGCCATCTTTGCACATGGGCAAAATATTTTTTGACTATTTTTTAATTAGATCTTATTATCACACCCAGGACGATTACGGTATACTGGTAATATTCTGGGACAATAACAGTAATAATAAAGATATTGTTTTAAAGGCAGGGTAGGTGATTTGTTACAGAACCATTGACAGGTTATCATATCAAATGTTGAAAGTGAGACATTTTGAAATGTCATGCCAAATATTGGCTCATTTTGGATTTCATGAGAGCTACACATTCCAAAAAAGTTGGGACAGGTAGCAAAAAGAGGCCGGAAAAGGTGTCAAAGTTGTCAAAAGTCAATTGGCAACATGATTGGGTATAAAAAGATCCTCTCAGAATGGTAGTGTCTCTCAGTAGTCAACATGGGCAGAGGATCACCAATACCCCCAATGCTTCGGTGAAAAATAGTGGCGCAAATATCAGAAAGGAGTTTCTCAGAGAAAAATTGCAAAGAGTTTGAAGTTATCACAGTGCATGATATCATCCACAGATTCAGAGAATCTGGAACAATCTGTGCGTAAGGGTCAGGGCCGGAAATCCATACTAGATGCCCGTGATCTTCGGGCCCTTAGACACTTAGGCACTGCCTTAAATACAGGAATGCTAAAATAATGCTATATAATGCTGTAATGGAAATGGCAACATGGGCTCAGGAATACTTCCAGAAAACACAGTGAATACAATCCACTGTGCCATTCCCCTTTGCTAGCTAAAACTCTATAGGTCAAAAAAGAAGCCATATCTAAACATGATCCAGAAGCCCAGGCGTTTTCTCTGGGCCTAGGCTCATTTAAAATGGACTGTGGCAAAGTGGAAACCTGTTCTGTGGTCAGACGAATCAAAATTTGAAGTTCTGGGACGCCATGTCATCCGGGACTAAAGAGGACAAGGACAACCCAAGTTGTTATCAGCGCTCAGTTCAGAAGCCTGCATCTCTGATGGTATGGGGTTGCATGAGTGCATGTGGCATGGGCAGCTTACACATCTGGAAAAAGCCATCAATGCTGAAAGGTATATCCAAGTTCTAGAACAACATATGCTCCCATCCAGACGTCGTCTCTTTCAGGGAAGACCTTGCATTTTCCAACATGACAATGCCAGACCATATACTGCATCAATTACAACATCATGGCTGCGTAGAAGAAGGATCTGGGTACTGAAATAGCCAGCCTGCAGTCCAGATCTTTCAACATTTGGCGCATCATAAAGAAGAAGACAAAGACAAAGAAGACCTAAGACAGTTGATCTACTAGAAGCCTGTATTAGACAAGAATGGGACAACATTCCTATTCCTAAACTCGAGCAACTTGTCTCCTCAGTCCCCAGATGTCTGCAGACTGTTATTAAAAGAAGAGGGGATGCCACACAGTGGTAAACATGGCCATGTCCCAACTTTTGAGATGTGTTGATACCATGAAATTTAAAATCAACTTATTTTTCCCTTTAAATTATACATTTTCTCAGTTTAAACATTTGATAAGTCATCTATGTTGTATTCTGAATAAAATATTGAAATTTCCCCATTAAGTGTCCCAACTTTTTTGGAATCGGGTTTGTATATACATATATTATCTGTGGAAGGTGTATGACCATAAAATGTCCAGTCATTGCATTCGGTCCGAATGGATTACTGGATTACTGCAGTTCCAAACTCCAGGCAGCAGAACATGAATTTGCAATTATCACCAGTATGTATTGCATCATTTTGTGTCAATATGTCATACCCTATATATTGTATTTTTTTATATTGTATTGACAACTAATCCGTTAAATATCTACCATCTTATATTCGGCATGATTGAATGTTTTTAATATATTTTTACCTACTGCCAAAACTAAAAAGTTTTAGTGCTGGACGAAATAACAATATGTAAAATTGATATAAGTGATCACCTGGATTGAGAAATATTTTATTTATATAAAGCATTCACAGGCAAACTTGCTTTACGTATTTCCTCAGCGTTGAAATTAGGCTCATATAAATGTCAGGAAACACGATTCCCGGCTGCATGTCAATATCCATGGAACACTGGATGCTGGATAAGTTGTAAGGAACATTTTATGGATAATTGTTTGTATTATTCACGTTTTCGCAGTTTCCCCTAATAAATCCAGTCATGCAGCGGGTTCTTTTGCCACTCAGTCCGGTGGGATTGTTGGAAAGTGACGTCAATGGCAGAGGTCTCCAAACTCGGTCCTGGAGGGCCGCTGTCCTGCAGAGTTTAGCTCCAACCCCAAATAAACACACCTGAACCAGCTAATCAGTGTCTTACAAGGCCCTAGTTATAGTTATCGTTCTTGGTGTGAACGAACCTTAAGACTCATATATATTTATGAAGAAGTTTCAGCACAGCAACACAATTTCCTATTGGTGAAACTTGACAGTTATTATGATTTCTTTCCTCTGTGGATGTGTTTGATATGGCATGTGTATTTTAGCCGTGACCCACAGCTAAGTTCACAGCTGAGTTTGATTTAGGTTTTATCAGTTGGGGATTTCAGCTCATGTGTTACGCTCAGGTTCATTCTTCCACAGGCACAAATGAAACGAATAACAGACAGACCAATGATGTCAGCCTTGATTATCTGCAACTATTCCTTTACACTAGTTTTTGCCCTGCGACTGTCATTTCCTATTCTTTATTTAACATAATTCTGTCAAATAAAAAACAAAGATTTCAACTTATAGGTTACCTCAAGAACTCAAGTATGAATATGTCCTACTGATGAATGGGTATATTGGCCAGACCAACTCATCTAAAACTTTTTGGCCTTGTATCAGTTCCAAAATCTACTGACAGCCTTTTCTTCTTTTTTGTTTGTTTATTTAAATATATATTGTGTAAAATAAATGTATATAATAAAAATATAATAATAATAATAATTTTCTTTCTATTTTATATCTAATTTTCTAAGAGCTGTTGATTTAAAAGATCAGCCTCTCCTCAACCTGTATATTTCACCACTCACCAAAAACGAAAAATATCAATATCTCTAATTTCTAAAGTAACTCTAAAGCCACAGTCCCTTACAAAAAGTATACTTCGATTTCATTTTATTAAGTATATTTAAGTAAAGTTCAAGTATATTTTAAGAATACTTCATGCAGTAAGTATACTTATATCAATGTACTAGTAGTATACTTGTTAGTGTACTATTTCAATATTAGAGATAAATTGGACCACTTTTTAGTGTATAAAGTAATAAACAGTAGTAAACCTTGAGTACACAACACAAATGTTTTTCGTTTGTATACTGCAACTGTAACAGGTCTAAAAATTGTACTGTTAAATATATGTATTACAAAATTGTTCATTTATATATGCCTAATGTGGCTGCCTGATCAAAATGAGTGTTTCCCCTTTAATTGTTGAGATGTCATGAGCCATCATAACCTGTTCTGTCTCTGTCTCTTGTCTTTTCCATTTACAGTGTAACTTTCTGTAATTATAGTGTAACTATAAAGTAAGTATGTGTAGGTATAAGGGAACAATATGTAATATTGGGGGAATAAAGGGGTAACTATCAGGAAAATTAACAAATTATTACTGTAAGTATTTTTTAATTAAGGGGTAATTATCCGTGTAGTCACAGAGTAAGTACTAATCCGCGGGCTGTAAATTAAAGTGGTTCTTGTTCCCCTCTTGTTTCATGTAGTTACAGGGTAAGTATGAATCTGCGGGCTGTAAATTAAAGTGGCTCTTGTTCCCCTCTTGTTTCATGTAGTTACAGGGTAATTACGAATCTGCGGGCTGTAAATTAAAGTGGCTCTTGTTCCCCTCTTGTTTGGTTCTTGTTCCCCTCTTGTTTCATGTAGTTACAGGGTAAGTACGAATCCGCGGGCTGTAAATTAAAGTGGTCCTTGTTCCCCTCTTGTTTCATGTAGTTACAGGGTAAGTATGAATGAATCTGCGGGCTGTAAATTAAATTGGCTCTTGCTCCCCTCTTGTTTCATGTAGTTACAGGGTAAGTACGAATCCGCGGGCTGTAAATTAAATTGGTTCTTGTTCCCCTCTTGTTTCATGTAGTTACAGGGTAAGTATGAATCCGCGGGCTGTAAATTAAAGTGGCTCTTGTTCCCCTCTTGTTTCATGTAGTTACCGGGTAAGTATGAATCTGGGCTGTAAATTAAATTGGCTCTTGTTCCCCTCTTGTTTCATGTAGTTACAGGGTGAGTATGAATCTGCGGACTGTAAATTAAAGTGGTTCTTGTTCCCCTCTTGTTTGGTTCTTGTTCCCCTCTTGTTTCATGTAGTTACAGGGTAAGTACAAATCCGCGGGCTGTAAATTAAAGTGGTTCTTGTTCCCCTCTTGTTTGGCTCTTGTTCTCCTCTTGTTTCATGTAGTTACAGGGTAAGTACGAATCCCCGGGCTGTAAATTAAAGTAGCTCTTGTTCCCCTCTTGTTTCATGTAGTTAAAGGGGAAGTACGAATCCGCGGGCTGTAAATTAAAGCGGCTCTTGTTCCCCTCTTGTTTGGTTCTTGTTCCCCTCTTGTTTCATGTAGTTACAGGGTAAGTATGAATCCGTGGGCTGTAAATTAAAGTGGCTCTTGTTCCCCTCTTGCTTCATGTAGTTACAGGGTAAGTACGAATCCACGGGCTGTAAATTAAAGTGGCTCTTGTTCCCCTCTTGTTTGGTTCTTGTTCCCCTCTTGTTTCATGTAGTTACAGGGTAAGTATGAATCCGCGGGCTGTAAATTAAAGTGGCTCTTGTTCCCCTCTTGTTTCATGTAGTTACATGGTAAGTATGAATCCGCAGGCTGTAAATTAAAGTGGTTCTTGTTCCCCTCTTGTTTCATGTAGTTACAGGGTAAGTATGAATCTGCGGGCTGTAAATTAAATTGGCTCTTGTTCCCCTCTTGTTTCATGTAGTTACAGGGTAAGTACGAACTGCTGGGCTGTAAATTAAAGTGGCTCTTGTTCCCCTCTTGTTTCATGTAGTTACATGGTAAGTATGAACTGGGCTGTAAATTAAAGTGGTTCTTGTTCCCCTCTTGTTTCATGTAGTTACAGGGTAAGTATGAATCTGCGGGCTGTAAATTAAATTGGCTCTTGTTCCCCTCTTGTTTCATGTAGTTACAGGGTAAGTACGAATCCGCGGGCTGTAAATTAAAGTGGCTCTTGTTCCGCTCTTGTTTGGTTCTTGTTCCCCTCTTGTTTCATGTAGTTACAGGGTAAGTATGAATCCGCGGGCTGTAAATTAAACTGGTTCTTGTTCCCCTCTTGTTTCATGTAGTTACACACTCTCAGAAAAAGGTACAGTGCTGTCACTGGGGCGGTACCCTAAGGTACAAAAGTGAAAAGGTACATCTTTGTACCTTACTCACCCCTAAATGGTACATATTAGTACCTTAAAGGTACATATCAGTACTTTAAGAGTGCATATTAGTACCTTAAAGGAACATATTAATACCTTAAAGGTACATATTAATACCTTAAAGGTACACATTAGTACCTTTTCGGTTTTGTACCTTAGGTACCGCCCAGTGACAGCAATGTACCTTTTTTCTGACAGTGCAGGGTAAGTATGAATCTGCGGGCTGTAAATTAAAGTGGCTCTTGTTCCCCTCTTGTTTCATGTAGTTACAGGGTAAGTACGAACTGCTGGCTGTAAATTAAAGGGACTCTTGTTCCCTTTTGTTTCATGTAGTTACAGGGTAAGTATTAATCTGCGGGCTGTAAATTAAAGTGGCTCTTGTTCCCCTCTTGTTTCATGTAGTTACAGGGTAAGTATTAATCTGCGGGCTGTAAATTAAAGTGGCTCTTGTTCCCCTCTTGTTTCATGTAGTTACAGGGTGAGTATGAATCTGCGGACTGTAAATTAAAGTGGCTCTTTTTCCCCATTTTTTTAAACTGATTTACAACACTTATTCATTTCTTTTGCTAGGCTTCATCCTCCTCTTGTTCCATCTTAAGAGGGAATCCCATGTCTCTAACTATTATTCTGTATTATGTAACTGTTACACTGAAAATACATTGCACGCAGAAATGTCCTCACCGTGATGTATACAACTTAATTTTTTCATATGAACACAGAAAAATAAAGAATCTCTGCTAATGAAAACTCATTTGGGTTTCTAAGAGTTGAAGCATCAATCAGCACATACAGCAATTACTATAGTGAGCGGGAGAGCTTCATTTCGATAGGAGTGGGGAGTAATTATACTAAGTGTTTTTTAATGGGAAAAGCATAAGAATATAAGAAGTCGCTGGTTGCACGCCACGTTACTACGGGTAACGTTTAACGCGTAACAGACAGCGCAAGATACGTGTCTAATACAGGGGGAGCCCATTGGGGGACATTGGTGTATCAGCACCTCTGTAAGGGCACGTCTCTCTGGGACGTGATCTGTGTAAGACGGGTCCAGAGAGCGCTGCAAACCTGCTTTATCTCTTCCATCTCAGACAGGGACGCCCCGAATTTAGAAGAATCAGACAGTCAGGAATTAAGTTATTAGTTAAACAAAATAAAAATAGATACAGGGTTGTTTGCCGGAGATGCACTTGGAACAATCCCAAGGAAAATAAAAACTGTTATACCCCTAACAGTTTTGGTTAAGGTCAGGCGAATTTGCTGGCCAATTAAGAACAAGGATACCATGGTATTTAAACCAGGTACTGGTTGCTTTGGCACTGTGTCCAGGTGTCAAGTCCTGTTGGAAAATGAAATCTGCATCTCTATAAAGTTGGTCAGCAGCAGGAAGCATGAAGTGCTCTAAAACATCCTGGTATACAGCTGCGTTATCCTTGGACCTCAGAAAACACAGTGGACCAACACCAGCAGCTGACATGGCACCCCAACAGACGCTGTCTGTTGTTCAAGAGTGGCTTGACACAATGAATGCAACAGCTAAAACCTCATGTCTTGCATATGTCTGTGCGTATTGGTTCTTGAAGCGCTGACTCCAGTCCATTCTTTGTGAATCTCCCCCACATTTTTTAATGGGTTTTGTTTCACAATCCTCTCCAGGGTGCGGTTATCCCTATTGCTTGTACACTTTTTTTACTACATCTTTTCCTTCCCTTTGCCTCTCTATTAATGTGTTCACAGAGCTCTGTGAACAGCCAGCCTCTTTTGCAATTACCTTTTGTGTCTTGCCCTCCTTCTGCAAGGTGTCAATGGTCGTCTTTTGGACAACTGTCAAGTCAGCAGTTTTCCCCATGATTGCATGGTGTAATACTGATTGAGATACTGATTTTGGGATTTTCCTTAGTTGTTAGTTAAAATCATCAAAATTAAAAGAAATAAACATTTGAAATATATCAATCTGTGTGTAATGAATGAATATAATATACAAGTTTCACTTTTTGAATGGAATTAGTGAAATAAATCAACTTTTTGATGACAATCTAATTATATAACCAGCACCTGTATATTAGCAGCCTTTTTTTTCCGTGGTATGAGATAGAGCGTTAGGACCCGGAAGCGCTGCCGCATGATGCGAATACTGATAACAACCGAATACTGATATTTTACTAGTTAAATACTTGTAGCACATTGTTTTGTTTATGAAAATACACTTTGAAGTGTACTCTCAGTAATTAAACTACTATTTTAGTAGTTTTATACTGCAGGTATACTTAAGTCATTATTTTTGCACTTTAAATATTTATGTTCCTATTTAGGTATTTGTTTTTATATGTTAAATATCCATATAAATGCTACTTTAAGTAGATTTTAAGTAAATGTATATGTATACTACCAGTGGACTACACAAAAGTCACATACTCAGGATTAGGAACATCTTTTTTCAGCTTTTAACCTGTGGTATTAGAGAGAATTCACTTTCTGAGCGGCTGGAACTTAACCTCTTGGGGTCAGTCTATTGTGTGCTACACATTTGGGTCTTCATAAAACCTATAGTCAAGAGATTTTATCACTTGGGGAGGGTATTTTAGCTATTCTCATTCACAGACCACAATAGTAGAAGATAACTCACCGGGCCATGCAGACAACAGAATGGTATGATTGCTGCGGATGGCTGTAAAGCCAGATCTCTTATTGTACAAAAGGAGAGTTAACCAAATGTTTGCTGCTGGCTTTATACGTGCGGCGCCACATCTGCTGAGCTACGAGGTCCTTATGACTGTTTTTTTTTTTTTACGGATGCTTTTCTGTGTTTAGCTAGCTTTTACTGCCTCCAAAGGGCAACCCTTCAGACATGAACCTGACCACTCAAAAAGTGTGTGTAGCTTTTGAGAACTGGGAAGGAGGCTTTTTCAGTCAACCAGAAAGCAGTGCAAACTAGATTTTGCTTACTCATGCCAAACTCACCTCCACAATGATAGGCTGTTCTGGGTGGTTGCTAGGATGAGCAATAGTAATAGAGCTTTCCTTAAGGTGAACGGTTGAATATAACATTTTTAGCCCATCATGGTTATGGCAGATGTATTTATCAAAATGTATTAGTTTATAGGCAGCCTGTATCTTTGCCAGCTATGCAATGTTAACCTGCTGGTAACTTGATGGAGGGGTTGGGGCCAAGACCCTTTGTGTGTAGGGAAAACTCGAGAAATAAAGTCAGAATTGTTTATATCTAATTCTGGCTTTTTACGACAATTGCGAGTTTATATCTGTTTATCTCGCAATTCTGATTTCATAACACGCAATTGTGACTTCATTTCATGCAATTCTGAATTTAATGCAAGATACAATTCAGAATTGTGAGATATAAAGTCGCAATTACGAGTTATGGTCCAGTTCTGAGGAAAAAAAGACTGCGAGTTTAATGCGAGTTTGTCTCACAATTCTGACTTTTTTCTCCGAATTGTGAGTTTATCTGTTAATCTTGCAATTCTCAATGTATAACATTATGACTTATAGCTCACAGTTGTGACTTTATATCATGCAATTCTGAGGAAAAAAGTCTGAATTGTGAGATAAAAAAGTTGCTTTTACCCTTTTCATGTTTTATTCCATGGCAAAAACAAGCTTCCATTACTCAGGGTCTCTAGAGGGGGCAGGTCCTCAGGAAGGCCTCAAGCTGTGAGTAAACAGCTGTATGTAGGATCGCCTGCCGGTCTGGAGCCAGGCACAGACCTCTAGTCCCACTCACTGACCCGTTCGTGTCAGTCACCCCAGTCCTATTAATAAACAAGACCTGCAGCCATACACTCACTTCTAAATGGAAACCCGTTAGGCATGACAAAAATGGACCTTCATCAGATCTGTGTTTCATTCTTTGGTAAACCACTGGATCTAGTTTAAAGGCAGCAAGAACTGATGATAAAATCATTTCCGAACAAAAAGTATTTGGACATGCCACAGTATTTGTATAAGTATTTGAAAAGTTTTATAATGATAAATAATGATAATATTACCATTCAAAAGTAGGGGGTCTGTCAGATTTTTTTAAAAGTCTCATGCTTACCAAGGCTGCATTTGATCAAAAACCTATATAAAAAATATCTGTTTTATTTTAAAATGTAATTTATTCCTGTGACAAAGCTGAATTTTCAGCATCATTACTCAAGTCTTCAGTGTCACGTGATCAGAAATAATTCTTATATGCTAATTTGGAGTTCAAACATTTCTTAATATGATATAATGTAGCCTATGCTTTTGTTAGTTAGCAAATTCATATTTATTCTGGGAGGACAATACTTCTTTAGTTGGCCTACATGTGATGATGTGATGAGCAGTGACACACAAGAGTGATAAATGTTCCAGCGCCTCTCCAGAACTGCAGGATCTGGGTCTGTGGGGCGGAGATGACCAACCTTTTGATAAGACAAGGGGGAAACTTGACAGGAAATGGGATTTGTTCAGGTTCAGCGCTCCACTTAAAGCGTGCTGGAGGAGAGCACTCACTAGTGTCCCATTAATTGGCCATAATTAACAGGAAGACTAATACGAGATATGAAATGGGTTCATGTTGGGGTGACATCCACACGGTCCATCCTTTATAGGGGAGGCAGTAGTCAAACTTTCAACATTTGTTGATTTTTGCATCATGTAATAATCATTGAGTCATAATCTGTGTATTCCAATGTATTCCACATAGAAGGCAGCTCAGTTTTCAGTCAAGAAGTTTTCCGCTTCAGATGACGTTTGATCCAATTTGATTCACAAGGAAAATAAATACCATTTTAAACACAATGACAGGATTTTTGAAATGCACACTTTTAATGTTCTTGACAAGGGGAGAGATGAGCAGTAGCACCATATGGGTGCCAGGGTATTATTAATATTTAATTACATGACCATTAATGGCAGTTTCCTGTAATATATGACAGTTGCTCTTTCATATATTACACTCATTAACAGTGTAATACATCCAGTACTAAACAGGAATTAAAATGATTTGTATTTACTATAAAAAATAAACATTAAAATATATGTTAAAATGCTCTTAGTAGTAAAACCGAGTGTTGCTGAACTGTGCATATTGGTTGATTGCATTTGAAAAAAAAGGTAGGCCTGCTTTTTTATGTTCCACCGAAAAATTAGGGCAGTGCAACACTGCCATCTATTGGCATGACATGTCTACACTTACTACACAAATGTTTTTTCCCAAATCAATTCACTTACAATGCCAGTAGGTGTCACTCTAACCCCACATTTCATTTATTAAGTCTAGATCTAGCACTGATTTAAGAAAAAAGCCTCATATGGCTGTTGTCAAAACAGCACATCATACATGACATCTTTTGTGCATTATTACATGAGGGATGTTACTATAACCACAATTATATGGTGCCTGGAACCTTAGAATATGGATACTGGAATATGGAACTTTAGACACTAAAAGTATTATAGCCAATGATTTATCAGTTTTTATGAAGCGTGAAAACGAAAACTCTTTTGACAGCTAATGTCAAATTAATAAAAATAGAATAAGAATTCAGGAAGACCTGCTTTGTAAATGATGTTTTTCTGGAGGCAGAGAGCTAAATGACTGTTCAGAGGGATGCCAATTTTGGAAGGGAAGCTGGCAGAGATGGCTGGCACTACCTACGTGATTGAATGCTCAGCATATCAATGACCTCGTTCAAAGCAGAGCTGGAATTCAACACACAAAGACATCATTGAAATGAGAACAATGTCATCTACCCACTTGGATAACACACTTTATTTCGTTTTTTATGTGGATTTTAAGATGAATATATCAACTACAGTCAAATCCTGTTTTGTTTTTTAGACAAACCCCTTGATTTAAAAACTTCTCGGGTAAGCTAGAAATGTATGTACGAATATAACGCATAAAAAGCAAATGCATTTCGCAGTACATTAATATTATTTTACGCTTCAATGTAATTAGAAAATGTAGCCATAAAAAGTAAAACAAAAAACAAATAATAATAATAATAATACCTTTTACTCACTCTTGCTTATTCACAATTAGGCTACTTTAAAACACACCGTCATCGTATGCTAAAATTTAGCTTCGATGAATTATGTTATTCTTATACTAGACAGTTTCTCTACACATTGTATAACTTCACAATATAACCTTTACGTGATTTTAAAAGCTAGAGAAAAGGATGAAGGCCCCAGCGAGGATCGAACTCGCGACCCCTGGTTTACAAGACCAGTGCTCTAACCACTGAGCTATGGAGCCAAGATGTTGTATGCTAACTGGCTAATGGCTAATAAATATACAAGTGTACAAGATAAAGCATTATTACTACGAAAGTTAGTTAGACATATAGTATACAGTAGCCTACGATAAAAACGTAATATTCTTCGAATATATTTTTCTTGTATTTAATAACATATCTATATATGTTATCCTCGTATTTAGCTTTAAATGTTTATCAAACGTACGGTATATTCTAGCAACGGTGTAAAATAACCTATTTGCTACTCAAACAATATTTACTAGCTAACAACTAGCATAGTTTACAGAGAAAGGTTATTGTTTAGAGACAATTTAAAATAAAAAAAACCCAGCTGTATCTCTAAAAGTAGCCTGATAATCATCTATTATCTAACCTAGTTTACCAGTTGTTGTTGTGGTTCCTATTCTGTGAAGTTGTCATTTGATAGCACCAGATGGATAACCATAGCCTGCTCTGAAATATTATACAAATGAGTAGGCTACCAGAATACATCATAGTTTTAAGACATTAGATGCTGATTTTGTTTCTCATGTTATGTGTTTGGTTTAAAATAATCACAAAAATTGTATCATATCAGATTTATTTATGTGAAGCTAAATGAACTGTTACAAAAGTTATTAAAACATTTGTTGATTCAGACACTGTAAAACATCCACAGGTCTATGAATATGCAGCATAAAAATCAACATCAATGTTTTGTTATGATTTAAACTTAACTAAAATATCACGTTTTACAGTTTTTCTCAGCCGCTTTTGTGCATTTCTCACATCACAACTGAAATTCTCAAAACTACTCGTTCAATCTCCACATCACTAGTCAACTGTACACATCATAAAGCAATTTTTAGTTTTTTGAATGGAATGAATTCAATGTTGTGGTACATTCATGCAACTGATTTTGTCAAATTGTCTGCTGTTTCCTACATCATGTCATGTTGATCATACTGGTTCTCTGTTCTTATCCCCCAAAACATCTAGTCATTTCATTCCATAAATCAGTGGTTAAACTAGTTGTCATAATCTGTCAAGCATAATTTCTATACATTTCTTTTAGACTTTTGTTTTTTTTTAGTTTTTTGCAAATGTGTCCCGAATTGATGAATTGCGAAGGTGATTCTTGAATTTCACTGATGAAGATAATGTAAAAGATCAAATAATGTTCAACCAATTCTGTAAAATACCTCAGAGGTGCATCTCATGAAGCTTCAATTTAGCAAGCATATAGGCAGAGGACAACACAGTGTTACAATATCTGAAACAAACAGGGTAAACAGCCAGGTAAGGATGCATAATGGAAGAGTAGGGAGGCAAAACAGAGGTAGAATTCTAGAAAAACTAATCCATATGAATCAAGTGGTTTAGTCCAAATTTTCCGAAGAGACTCAATCACTTTATATGATGAGATTGAATTCATGCTTTTATTTATTTGTTTTTTTTTCCAAAGGGAGAGTAATTAATGACAGATGTTTTGGGTGAACTCACCCTTTAAGGATGATTTGGGAAATGTACTAAAGCGACAGAGAAAAACTGTATTATAGTCAATATGTCTTCGCTCTTGCAGTTGGAAAATATGAGGTATGTGCTACATCTAACAACAAAAAGGTTGTTTCTGAAATGTTTCAAATTATTCTAGGCCTGAATCTGAATTTCCACATATCACTCCTGCATCTTCGTAGTGAGCGCAGTTGTGTGTGCCGATCCCAGCATGCTGACAATCCAAGAGGGTTTCCTCAGTCCCCTCACACTGCACATCATCCAAAATAATCTTCAGGCTCGTCCCTTCCCCAAACTCAGCGTGCTTGGCAGCCTTAAGTGCATGGCGGAACCCGAGCTGCCGGCAGACCACTACGGCATTCTTGGTGTTCCAGAGATCATCACAAACGGTCCCCCATTCCCCATTAGCGTATATTTCCACTCTTCCCCGATCCCTCTGACCCTCTTCATCCCCGACTAATCTCACCACTCCGTTCTTGTGCTTGCCCTTCCTGCGTCTAGCCTTCCGCTGTCTGGATGTCCTGAGGGGCTTGGGTGTAGTTGGGGTGAATGGTGTGGTGGTGATCTGCCCATCCTGCTCATTTAAGATGTCCAGCAGCTCTTGAAGCCAGCCTTTTGAGCCATCGTCAGGAGGTTCCCCTGCATTTGAGAGACTGGGAGGCTTGGTGGGAACATGGAAACCTATCAATGCTGGAAAAAAGAGGAAATGTATACAAAAATCAGTTGTTCCTAAAACCTTTTATATCTTTTATTTTTATTTGCCCTCCAGTCCTGAAGTCAATGGGGTTTTTTTGTGTTTTTGATTAAATGTCTCAAATAAGGTCTATGGTTAACTCAAGCTCAAGATATTTTCTTGTTTTTCAAACAAATCTTGAAAAAGTGGCTAAATAGGACAACATGGTCTTTAAACATCACAACAAAAAGGACAACTTTTCTACTTACTAGTCTGCTTCCAAAGCCTCAATTCTCATTGTTGACGCAGCTCCGCATCAACACGCACCCATGCTAAATTTTCTATATACCCTAATCATTGTTAACAACATGTATTATTAATATTAATAATAATACTCCGCCTCGCATCATGACCGCATCACCACATCGGGTGTGCATTATGTTTTCTAATAATTCAATGGCCCGTCGTCAATTATTCCTTACTTCACTTAGCCCATTGTTTGTGCCTTAATAGCCTTTGTAAATTAGCCTTTTAGCTAACTGTGTGCTTTGTATATGAACATTTCTGAAATACATAACTTGGACACTGTCTCCTCTGATAACAAATCACTTTAAATTGTAATGTAGACACATCCATTTTCTGTGAAGCAGCTTTGAAACGATATGTCTTGTGAAAAGCGCTATACAAATAAATGTGAAATGTGATTGTTTTTATACTCATGATCTTGAAAACTATTCTAACTCAAACTTTCCAAATTGTCAACATTAAATAAAAAAGGAAAGAGTTGTCGGAAGCTTATGACATTAAAGTTGTGCGTACATGGTGTAGTTCATTCAGACCATAACTTTCGTTTTTACTTCTTACAATTGCATTTAGTGAGGATTGTCATGATGAACAAAACATGTAAGAATCATAAACTTTTGTTGGTCGCTGATCTTATTTTCTGCCATTTTGAGGGAACCAAGGTGACGCTAACTTCTGGGTGGCACACTTTATTGTGGTACTCTATTGCACACTTGGTTAAAAGAAGCATAATCTGATGGCAAAAACAGTTTTAGATGTAAAAACTTTCTAGCTCTCTTATAAAGGCAGCAAACTTACTTTCCTTTGGCTTGAATGGTATAAGATTGCTCTTAACACGAACCGAAAGGGGTTGATAATTACATTTTCCTGGAGGCGCACGTCTGTAATTAAGCATGGAGAGCATGTTTAAGTTTTAATGAATATTCTGGGTTCAATACAAGTTGAGATCAACAACATTAATTTCATCTTGTCCGTCGTTTTCTTTTACAGAAGCAAAGATCTAGGTTACGGTGAGACACTTATAATGGAAGCAAACGGGAGCCAATTTCTGGAGGATTTATAAACCAAAATGTGAAGCTTTAAATGTTATGTTATTCTGTTAAATCTTGATTATTATTTGAGCTGTAAACTCTTTCCCGTCATTGTTGTAGACGTCATGTTGTCATAGTTGTAAAAGTGGATATAGCTTTACACAAAATAGGTTACTAAATCAATTGACACACTTAAATCATATTAACATGCATATTGTTTATATCTTGTGGCCATACTTTTAAAACAGAGTATTATAATATTTATGGATTGGCTTTATTTACTGCCATTATAAGTGTCTCACTGTAACCCTGGCGTTTGTCAACAAGTTTACTGTAAACAAAATTACTGTCTTGATTTAATCTACGTCAAAGAGAGAGAGAGAGAGAGAGAGAGAGAGAGAGAGAGAGAGAGAGAGAGAGAGAGAGAGAGAAAGAGAGAGAGAGAGATAAATAGATTACTGCAGCACATATTGCTGCCAACACAGCATTTTGGGAGTAAAGTCTGTTAAGAGGCAACACAAGCTGATCTTTGCACACCCGAGACTACATTATGAGTGATGAAAAAGAATACCTTGAAGGGTCAACAATCTTGTACACAACGCCTGTAGGAGATGTTGCACTTGGTATTTCGGTGGACATGAAATAGAGTTCACCTGGTCCCAGAGAACACAAGTTTAGTCACATGAAATACTGATCAAATTAATATAAAACTCTAAATATGTTTGTGTCCACTAGGAGGCATTAGCAACTAATTTATGCAGCATATAGGCCTGGTTTCACAGACAGGGTGTAGATTAAACCAGACCTTAGGTTCATTAGGACATTTAAGTAGCTTTTATAAACACTTCTGGGGCCGCATTCACAAAACATCCTAAAGTAGCTCCTAACTTGCCGATTTAGAAGAACTCAGCGCTAAGATAAAATGTTTTGTGAATATGGCCCCTGGTGTGCATCTTGACACAAAACAATGTCACTGATATTTTTTTAAGACATGTCAGTGCAAGTTGCTTTCAGTTAAAACAGCTCAAACATGCATTTTAGTCTAGGACTAGGATTAAGCCTTGTCTACAGTATGAACTGATAAAGTGTGTAAAAGAAACATATAGCCTTTCTTGTACACACCTGCTTCATCCTCTGCAAACGAAATGATGTAGGGATAGTAATTGTTGATGAGCCCTGGAAATGAACAAGTCAGACCCACACCCATGCAAATCTCACTGTATTCCCAACTGTGTGTGTTTCTGTTTTCCTTTAAACTCATCAGGCGTCTGGAAATTCATACAGTTCACATTTAAAACAATGTTTGTCATTTAGAAAAAGAGAAATTACTTATGACCTCAAGTAGTATCACAACAACATACAATACCATTCAAAAGATTTCAATTTTAATGCTTTGAAAAAAAGTTCCACACCTCACCATGGTTGCATTTATTTGATCAAAAATACAGTAATATTGAGAATTATCATTACAATATAAAAACTGTATATATGTGTGTGTGTGTGTGTGTGTGTGTGTGTGTGTGTGTGTGGGCATGTTTTTGTGAAATATCAGGACACAAATGTGTATAATGACATGGGTATGACATAGGTATTACAAAAAGAGGGTGAAATATGAGGACGTTGCCCATGTCCTCACTTTTCAAAATGCTTATAAATCACACAGGATGAGGTTTTTTTCACAGAAAGTAAACTGCGCAGTCTCCTGTGATGGGTAGGTTTAGGGGCAGGGGCAGTGTAGGGGGATAGAAAATACGGTTTGTACAGTATAAAAACCATTACGCCTTTGGAATGTCCCCACATTTCACAAAAACAAACATGTGTGTGTGTGTGTGTGTGTGTGTGTGTGTGTGTGTGTGTGTGTGTGTGTGTGTGTGTGTGTGTGTGTGTGTGTGTGTGTGTGTGTGTGTGTGTGTGTGTGTGTGTGTGTGTGTGTGTGTGTGTGTGTGTGTGTGTGGAAAAGCTTTTGCAGCATCGTTACTCCAGTCTTCAATGTCACATGATCCTTCAGAAATCATTCTAATATGCTGATTTGGTGCTCAATAAACATTTCTTATCATTATCAATGGTAAAAACAGCTGCGCTGCTTAATATTTTTTGTGGAAACCATTATTTTTGTTTAGCTACTGTAAAGTTCAAACTGCATTTATTTTAAATATAAATATTTTTTAAAATTTTAAATGTCATTTTAATGCACTCTTTCTGAATGAAAGTATTAATTTCTTTTTTTTCCTATAAAAAAAAAGAAATCATTACTTACCCACTCATGAAGTCTCCAAATATGTACAAGCCATTTAAATTAGGATTTTCACAGCCTCTGTAAACATATCCACCTGTGACTGATTTACCTATTTTGTGTGGATATGCGTAAATCGGAAGAACATCATCTAGAAGTAAAAGAGTATATAGCGTAAAAGACTTTATGGTTTGAAAAAGACACTAATTCATCCATCCATCAAATAAAAATTAATTCAAAATCTTAACACCAAGAATTTAAAGGACTCTATTCCCACCTAAGGAGCTGTTGGCACAGAGTTTTTTGTCGTAACAAGAGAAGCCCTCTTTTGCTCTCCAGCCATAATTCCGGCCCTTCTCCACAATGTCTACTTCCTCATACTTATTCTGGCCCACGTCCCCACAGAAAATCCGTCCTTTTCCTTCCTTGGTGTTCGGATCTCCTCTGTCTACCGAGCATCTCCACATGTTCCTCACTCCGTAGGCATACACCTCTGGACGAGCGCCGGGCTCATGTACAAACGGATTGTCCGGTGGGATTCTATACAGCGGCCCCCTTTCGTTGTCATCTACATCAATGCGAAGAACCTTTCCCAAAAGGGCAGATCTAGCAGTAACATCCAGATAAGAGATGGAAAATGATCATAACCAATCTGTCATTCTTGTACTAAACTGAATTTAGCTTATTGTACAAAAATATTCAAGAGATATCAGAGTTGAGTCCCAAACTAAACTTACTTGTTCTGTGCATTTCCGAATTTCCCAAATGGATCTCCTGCCATTCCACCATCCCCGGTGAAGATGTATAAGTATCCGTCATCGGCGAAGAGAAGTTGCCCACCATTGTGATTAGAAGCAGGTTCATCGATCTCTAAAATGATTCTGAGGGTTCCATGAAAAACCTTTAACAACTATTGATCCTTTCCATTGCTCAAAAGGTACTTCAGATTATTAAAATCTTCTTCACAAAAATTATTTTAAGAACTGTTTACAGTGAAATGAAACCCCACCTTTAGAACCTTTATTTTTAAGGGTGTGTTCACACTTGTAGTTCGGTTCTTGGTACAGACCAAAATCCGAAAATAATGCATTTAGTCCTGATTCACCTAGCATTCACAATGTCATTTTTAACGCAAACCTAAAAATACACAAGAAAAAAATGGCTTTTTTAACATACATATTTCGCAACGGAACATCCAAAACAATGCTGTGTGCTGGGCTAAATGTGCACACTGTATGTGCGTACATTGTACATGATGGAGCTGACAACTCATAAAGAGCTTAATAAATGTATAAAGGAGTCAAAACAGCGTCAGGACACACACTGTCACACACACAAACGAAGATCTCATGTGGAGTTGCAGTTCTGATTCCTGTACCTAACTGTGATGGGCAACATCGCGACTATGACGAGAAAAAAAACAGGTATGCGTGAGCATTCTGTGATTTTTAGGGTCGAAGCTTGAGACATCATGTCCTGTTTTTGGTTTGTTTTACATGGCTTTGTTCCAGGTTGCGTTCATATTTAATTCGAACCAGAGAACCATTTTTTCAGCGGCCCCTGTCCGCTTTTTTTGTTCGCACCAGGGTTCCACCAGGATGGCAGGGTTCAAATTAACCGCACTAACAATCCAATCGCACAATGATTCGTTTTAATCAAACCAAACTTGTCAAGTGTGAAAGGGTGAATTCACACTTGTAGTCCGGTTTGCTTGGTTCAGACCAAAAAACCCCAAAACATTTAGTTCTAGTCAGCTTAGCATTCAGATTGGCATTTTTATCACCAAACATAAAGATACTGAACCTAAAAGCATATGGATACGTTCACAAACTGATTGGTCGGCTTTTATGACCTACACTCACCTAAAGGATTATTAGGAACACTATACTAATACTGTGTTTGACCCCCTTTCGCCTTCAGAACTGCCTTAATTCTATGTGGCATTGATTCAACAAGGTGCTGAAAGCATTCTTTAGAAATGTTGGCCCATATTGATAGGATAGCTTCTTGCAGTTGATGGAGATTTGTGGGATGCACATCCAGGGCACGAAGCTCCCGTTCCACCACATCCCAAAGATGATCTATTGGGTTGAGATCTGGTGACTGTGGGGGCCATTTTAGTAGAGTGAACTCAACTCATTGTCATGTTCAAGAAACCAATTTGAAATGATTCGAGCTTTGTGACATGGTGCATTATCCTGCTGGAAGTAGCCATCAGAGGATGGGTACAAGGGATGGACATTCATTCTGTTTGCGCCAAATTCTGACTCTACCATCTGAATGTCTCAACAAAAATCAAGACTCATCAGACCAGGCAACATTTTTCCAGCCTTCAACTGTCCAATTTTGGTGAGCTTGTGCAAATTGTAGCCTCTTTTTCCTATTTGTAGTGGAGATGAGTGGTCCTTGCTGGGGTCTTCTGCTGTTGTAGCCCATCCGCCTCAAGGTTGTGCGTGTTGTAACTTCACAAATGCTTTGCTGCATATCTCGGTTGTAACGGATTATTTCAGTCAAAGTCGCTCTTCTATCAGCTTGAATCAGTCGGCCCATCCTCCTCTGACCTCTAACCTCAACAAGGCATTTTCGCCCACAGGACTGCCGCATACTGGATGTTTTTCCCTTTTCACACCATTCTTTGTAAAGCCTAGAAATGGTTGTGCGTGAAAATTCCAGTAACTGAGCAGATAGTGAAATACTCAGACCGGCCCGTCTGGCACCAAAAACCATGCCACGCTCAAAATTGCTTAAATAACCTTTCTTTCCCATTCTGACATTCAGTTTGAAGTTCAGGAGATGGTCTTGACCAGGACCACACCCCTAAATGCATTGAAGCAACTGCCATGTTATTGGTTGATTAGATAATTGCATTAATGAGAAATTGAACAGGTGTTCCTAATAATCCTTTAGGTGAGTGTACTGTCTATTTTGAGTGGAACTTACCAAACATCCAAAACAATGTTGTTTGATAAATTGTGATAAATGAGCACATTGTATGTGCGTATGATGGTATTTTGACCAGTTGAGAACTCGCGAAGTAAAATGTGCAAAGTAGTCAAAACAGTGGCAGGAATCCCTCTGTCACACACACACAAACGATTTGCTGCGAGGAGATGCGGTTCTGATGCCTGTGCCGAACTGTGATGGGCAACATCGTGACTATGACGAGAAAAACAGATGTCCTTTTTAGGGTCTCATCTTCCTGTCTTTGGTCCGCGTTGCGTTTATATATCATTCAAACTGCACCATAGTTCTCTTGGAAGCAGTGCACACTCTTGTTTGGTGTGCACTAACAGAGCAATCGCAACAGGGTTTGTGTTAATCGAACCAAACATGCCAAGTGTGAACACACCCTAAAAGTGTTTGGTCAAAGAAAAACAGCAGCTCACCTCTCTGAACCGTGGTCAACCACGTTCATATCCGTAAAAGATATACGGAACTCACTGACACGGATTCTCTCATCAAAGCCCACCTCAACAGAGTAGTAGACATACAGCTTCCCATTGAATTTAAAGCGGGGGTGAAAGGTGAGTCCCAAAAATCCTCTTTCATCACCTTCCCATGGAGATGTCAACACAGCCTTTGTGATGTTTAGAAATGGCATTTCAAGCTTTGATCGATCTGGAAGGTATACCCAGACCAGGCCAACTTGTTCAGCAACGAACAACCTGTGCGTGCCATCATTAGCGTGAACCATGGCAAGAGGATTTCTGAGTCCATTGGCTACCTCCTCCAAACACAGCTGCAAGCAGCCCTCAGAGTCAGATGCAGTGCGGCCCAGATTTTTGCTCAAGCGTTCATTGCTCAGCAGATGAGGATAGCAGTAATCTGGGTCATCCAGCTCTAGGTACTGACAAAGCCTGCGCTGGTCATGCTCAAGTTCTGGAAGACGTGGATCGTCAGACAACAAGGTCAGAAAGGATCTGCACTTGGAATGGAATTGAGAGCAATAGTCGGGGCAGAGTCCAGGTATGGTCCGTAAAGGTGTGCTGGGGTCTTCGGCATCAAAAAGATGAGCAGCATATGGAGAGCATTCCTGAAGAACAGAAACAGGAAAAGTGGGGGATGTAACTGAATCAGGCCGGCCTCAAGCAATGAATTTGAATAGTCATGTCTGCTTTCCCACATTCAACACTCTGTGAAACCACAACTACTTAAACCTCAAATGTAGTGTTACAGTGGCCCAGGGTGCACTGGGGAAAAAGCAATCCCTCAAGTTTTTGTGACCCCCAATGAGTTTAAAATAGGCAGCTATATTTAGCAATATGTTTCTAATTTGGCCTGAATGGTTGCTAGGGTGTTCTGGCTGGTTGCTAGCCATTGCCAGGGAGATTTGAAGAAAGTAATACTTTTACTCAGCAGGGATGCATTAAAATTGTCAAAAGTGACATTTATTATGTTAGCCTATAGGCTTATATGATTTCTATTTCAAATAAATAATATTCTTTTGAAGTGTCCGACTTCTCTGATCACTCTGGGTGTTTATTTTGCTATATTGACTTCATTATATACGTGTTTACGTTTTAGCCTATGCATTTTATTGTGAATGTTTTATGTTGTTTTGTTTTAGCCATGAGCTTTGTGTGTTCATTTACATGAGTGTGCATGTATATGTCTATTTGAAATATGTGCTAGGTTCAGTAAGTTAATATTGGCAAAAAAAGAGATTCCTTTAGTGACGTCATTTGGCCCCTCACCAACCAACCATGTTTCAAATCATTGGCAACACTGGCAGACAGTCGGACATCATCGTTTATAATTTATGGCTGCAAATTGCGGTATACGTGTTGAGAGGCAAACAAACAATGGTTCGAGTAGGCTACATTTACAAAGTAACAAACTAAACAAAAATATAGTTTTATTATTTGTGCAGTCAACCAACTCACCTGACAAATCAGATCCTGAACGTACGCGGCACAGTTCGAATATCCATAATAATCGAAGTTATCCATTATCCGATAGTATTTTGCCATCAGCTCTTGGTCCCTGGCATAGTCACAGCAGCCGAAGTATTTGTACGTTTGACAGAACTGAAGCTCTTGTTGAGGCTGGAAGGGGGGTTTAAAATCCAAACACTGTGGATGCAGGAACGCAGGTGCGACCCAAAACGCCAACAAATGAAACAAAATAAACGGCGAATGCCATACACGGCCGAGAATATCGCAAAAGTACCACATAGCGCTCAAATCCTGGTGCCCAACTTCAGATACATGGAAGTAAAAGTTATGCAATGGCGAGGATAGCCTACTCGACGTGTGTCCTCACTGACTTATGTAGTCGTGCACTTTGCCCTGAATTTAATCATCAACCATCCCCAAACAAATTCACGTCTTATTTACTGTGTAGCGAATCGCAAAGCGGTTGGACCTCTATCATAACCCATCTCCTTGTTTGAGTTACGAGACGCGTCTTACATCCTGAGCAATAGTGAGACACACACGGGTCCAAACAGCAGCTCTCCGACTGTAATGTCATGTCTACCAGTAATGTTATGCTGCAGTTACCCATAGAAACGATAAAAGGCTCATTACAACAAGTTTAGTTTTTGGTTTAACCCTTTACACTCCCCTTTAACAGCTTTATAATGTTAACACATGGCTTTTGCTGGTTTAAGGAGTATTTCATGTTTCAAAAGTCTTAATGCTGTCCTTACAAAAAAAAGAGAACTGCATACACTGAAGTAGCCTATACTGCAGTAAACCTACAGTAAAACTGCAGTAAAATGAAGAACACTTGTATATTTGCAGTATAGATACAATATAACTGCATGTACACTGAAGTTCAACACGAGTAAGACTGCAGTGCAAAAAAAAAGTACAACTGCAGTAAAAATGAAGAACAATTGTATATTTTCAGTATAATGCAGTATAGGTATAACTGCATTGAAGTTCAACAGGAGTAAGACTGCAGTACCAAAAAAAGTACAACTGCAGTACAATGAAGTACAAGGGTACACTGTAAACCCGTAAATCAGATAAGAAATTTAAAGTTTAAGTAAGCATATTAATTGCTCTGAACTTGAAATATTTGAGTAAGCTTACTCATAGCCTACATTTAACTTAAAAATATAATGTAATCTCAAATTTTTAGTAGTGGAAACTTGACTAGCTTTAACTAACTAATTCAATAAATGCCACCTTGCTAATTGGGTACGCAATGTTTTGGTAGCATTAGTATAGCACTTGCTGAAATTATGACAGCAATATAATATATAGAACATATGTGTTCTCAAACTAAACTCATGCTCCACTCGTCACCATGATGGTAACTCTACAAAAAAAAACAAAATAAAAAACCTAACAGAAACTCTTCTAAACTAACATAACAAAACATTAAAGTCTCCAACTAAACATTAATCTTGCACACAAACACACAAAACACATAATGTAACATAACATATAAAAATATTTTGGCATCTATCCCTTTGGAGTGTCATGGCAAAGCATGCTGCAATCCCAGCCCAGTTTCAGTAAAATTTAAGTTAAAAAGTTTTTAAGTTCATAAAACTCAAACCAATGAAACAATTCAAATTACTTAAAATGTGTCAGTTTTGAGAACTCAAAAGAAAAAGAAAGTTCTAAATACTCATAAAAGTTCATTTGTTTGAACTAATTTGTTGACTTTGATTTGGTTCTACTCAAACAAATTAATTATTTTGAGGGTTAGGGTTTACAGTGGAGATTTACAGCATAATTAAGTATAGATTACTGCTATTGAACTTCAATGAACTCCAGCTTTTGTAAGGGTTGCCTTCATATCGGAATTATCATATAATACTATCATATAATACGGAAATAACAAAATAACACAAGTTCATGTCTGGACATCAAGTTTTTATACGTCAGATTAACTAACTACTAAACTAGAAAATAATGGATTAATTGTATTATTATCAATAATATTAATTATTATTATCATCATAATTGTATACAGACCCCAAACAGAAAGAAAGTCAACATCAACAGAACATAAGGCTTAAAGTAAGAGCACTGGCTTTGAATGTACGGACACTGAACAATAATCTTTGTTCCATCTGTTCTTGCTGTTATGCAATCCCATTACCAGTCTACCATATTTCAAACACTTGGATCACGTTGTGCTGTTTATTTGATCTCATGTTCTGTTGAAATTGGCTTTGCTTCCTTTGTTTGGTGTATCAGAGTAAAAACTATTGTTGCGAACCTCAGGATTATGTTTATTATCCAGGATAGTAAAATTGTTGTTCGGTTTTGAGTCAATGTGACCCAAGCAAGTATGCATATAGAAAACTATATTAAAGCATATTTACAAACTTGCATACTGTATACACAAATCAGATGGAAAAAAAGCATGTGAAAATTAATCGTAGGCCTGTTTAATTACTTAAAAAAAAAAGAAAAAAGGAATGAACATGAAGTTGAAGTTTTGTTTGCTCGGTGTATGAATGACTTTTTAACCCTTGTATTGGAAACATTTTGGAAACAAAAATAGCAGTCATGTGCTTCATACTGGCTAATGGCTGTTAATGTACAGCGCAATGGGCGGAATCATACTATATATTCCCATTTTAAAGAATAGCGGTGTCGATATTATGCGCTGGAGTCCACAGTTTTATCACACATAAGTCCTTAAGTGATTCCAGCTTATTAATGTTTGCCTGTTATCATGTTGATGCCATGCTATAATTATTGTGAGCAATGTTAAATCATTTTATCCACTAGATGGCGGTGTGTTCACATCACAACCCTTAAAAGAGTCCTAGTTCAGTATTGAGATCATTTGATATTCAAATGTTCTTGTTCATTCATTCACATTACGTGATGTATTAACATATGAATAGCAATTTACCGATGTTGTTCTAGTCTTTAATATCCACTGGAATGTCCCTGTTATAATTCACCATTGTTTAAAGATAGGTCAGAAATTAGAACGTTATTATTAACGAAATTAAACCCCATCTGAATGCTCACAGAAAGCTTGGTGGCTATTTTTGGAACAACATTCACATGAAAATGATGAACTGCTTTTGGGAACAGAATTTTATTGATTCCCTATTGGCTGAAACATGCCTACTCTTTTGCTTATGTTCAAACCTATCATTTGTCATTCACTCATCTCAAGTGGTGAAATCAAGCACTTTGTAGTGCTATAAATGCTACCACATTGTTGGCTTTATATACTAAATGTGTTGCTGACGTTGCCTAGTTGTGCATTTTTTTATTTTTAGCTTTTTAATCTATTTGTATTCTTCTTATCTAGATGCAGTAATGTCTTTCAATTAGGATCATGGTCCTGTGAAGCCTGTGGGTCTTTGGAGACTGCATATTTTGTTGTTCTAGTGGCAGAGCCCTTATCTTACTTTAAACTACATGGGCAATTTGGCTTAAACAAACTGTAAAATGTTTATTACATAGATAGGCTTACATTGGTCCTAGTAATTGGCTTGCATAGTATGTGCCGAGGGGCCTGGCAGCCTGATCAGCTTGTGCTAATTTTTAGCTCATTTGAATTAAATCAGGAACTACAGGATGAAATTCAAATCTGCATCCCTGCTGGATGAATTAGTGAGTTCATACCGGGAAAAAAAGCCTAAAATAAAGAAAAACTAGCACTTAATAAAACATTTTGCATACATCTTAATGGAACAAGGGAAAGGACCATAGTTTATGTGATTCGTATTCATAACAAATTAATTTAAGTTTAAGATTTATATTTGAACAAAATATTTTATTAAGTATAGGCTAGTTTTTTGTTTTGTTTTGTTTTTACTCATTTAAAATTCTTAATTTATAATAAGAATAATATGTAAGGATTATTCAATTTGATGGAATTGTAGGCTACTATATTAATTGAAATGCTTATATCTTGAAAACAGGCTTAAAATATTTTGAGTGTAGAATTAGCCAGTTTCTTTCTTTCTTTCTTTCTTTCTTTCTTTCTTTCTTTCTTTCTTTCTTTCTTTCTTTCTTTCTTTCTTTCTTTCTTTCTTTCTTTCTTTCTTTCTTTCTTTCACAAAATCATATTTAGTGCACTCCCGGTTTTGTGTTCCCTTTCCATTCTCTCTATATTTTATAAAATACAAATGATTTATATATAAATATATTTATTTTAACCGATACAAAGGCCCATGTAGTAAGACAAAAAACGTGATATTTGAATGCAGCTCAAAGCAATTCGACTTTCTGAGCCGTCAGGCGCCCCCTATAGGACATTAACATTAGCAGGCAATGCAGCGCGCGCGTCGCGTCCAGCGCTGACGTCACTGAACGCTGAGCTGAAGCGCAACTACAGGCGCATTTCTCGCCATTCATCAGTCTCAGCGGCCGGAGAGTCTCATCACTAGGCACAGTGTCAGAAAGAAGGGTTTCCAGCTCAAATAAATATGAAATGACGACATAAACGGGATTTATTTAACACACGGCTTAGCGTTTACTTATCTCTGGGTCACTTACGTGAGTTTTGTTTTCGTTCGTTACGTGAGTCCGTTTTCATCTCTCGAATAACTGGATTTAATTTTAATTATGAGTTTTAATATTGCTCGCGACGTTTTTGCGAAGGAATGATTAGGAAATCGTGAACAGATCTCTCGCGTCAGATCACTTTTAAAAACAGGGATATGGCAAAAAATATTATAGACGTCCCAAGGGATGATTTGAGTAAGGTATCCGATGAAGAACTGCTTAAATGCAGCAAAGACGAGCTTCTTAGGAGACTCCGAAAAGTGGATAGTGAAAAGATGAACTTGATGGTGGAACACGGGAACATGATGAAGGACGTCAACCGGAGGTTACAAGTGCATCTTCACGAAATACGGAGCTTGAAGGAGGTCAACCAGAAACTGCAAGAAGACAACCAGGAGCTTAGAGAGCTGTGCTGTTTCTTGGATGATGATCGACAGAAAGGGAAGAAGCTGTCCAGGGAATGGCAGAGATTTGGCAGGTACACTGCCAGTGTTATGTGGAAGGAGGTTGGCATATTCCAGCAAAAACTGAAAGACCTAGAGACCAACCAGGAGAGTGTGATGAGAGAGAATGTGGAGCTCAAGGAGATCATCCTCATGTTGGACGATGAGAGGAATGGAGCTGGATCCAGGAGCTCCATAGACAGCCAATCCAGTCTGACCAACCTGAACGGAAGTTCTGCCATTGTGAGGGATGTTGGAGATGGGAGCAGTACCTCCAGCACGGGCAGTGCTGGAAGCCCTGACCACCACCACAGTCATATTCACAAGCCTTCAGAGGGAAAGATAGTTTCTATAAGAAGGTCTATGGACGATCTATCAACCAACCATCTTCTCAGAAGCATACCGAATGGGCTCAATGGTGAGTTTGGGCTTTTAATATGAGGGTTTCATAGAAAGCATCCCATGTGTTTCCCAAATGTTGGTGTTTTAGCAGATCCTTAACATGAAGAACATATATTTAATGGAGATTTGATATGCAGGAATATGGGTATCATATTGATAAAATTAACCTGAAATAGCATGTAGAAGTGGGGTTTTTCTGGGACCTTTTGGTGCACTTTTAACTTTGAAAGTCTTATGCAATGCACTAGTATCCAAATATAGAAAAGGATGCTGGCTCATAATTTTATGCCGATTAGTAAATGCAGTCATTGAGACATCCAGAGGTTTCCAGGAAAACACAGACTACACAGGATCACTGGGACTTATGGCCTCAGGTTTGCTTCACGTATGTGACAGTATTAACACATGGCCAGCAACTTATCCGAACAGGCTGGAACTACAGATGCTATTCGCACTAATTGCCTGAGTCTGAAGTCAGATCTAATGAGGATTTAATGCTGTCTTAGCCTTGTGGCTTTGGTACATGCTGTCAGGTCTGTCAATAGACCATCAGACACCTCATTCAGAAAACAGCCATTTCATTCCAAAAAAATGTCTGAGAAACTCCATTGTGGTGGAAAATGATAATACACTACTGTTCAAAAGTTTGGGTTCAATAAGTATTTTAATAGGTTTTGATAGAAGTCTCACACTCACCAAGGCTCACCAAGAAACATTTCTTATTATTATCAGTGTTGAAAACTATTGTGCTGCTTAGTATTTTTCTGTAAACCATCATTCAGTTTTTTTCAGGGTTCTTTGATAAATAGAACAGTCAAAAGAACAGCATTTGAAATAGATGAAGATGGTATTGTGTAACATTATAAATGTCTTTATTGTCACTTTTGAGCAATTTAATGCATTTCTTCCGGATAAAAGTTTTTATTTTTTTTATCGTAACCCTAACCCCAAACGTTTGAACCGTAGCATATAAAACAATATGTAATCTTTTTTTTGGAGGGTATTATTTTTTTAACTGTGTCTTTAGTGTCTCTAACCTGTGACCCAACAGGGTGTGTATCTGCTATTACGTCATGTACTTTATGTGTTTACATTTGGTTTGCATAGACAGATACCAAATGATCTGATGTCATAGCCTCACATTTGAGTCTGATGCACAATGCACATGTTCCAGTGTAGCTTGTTTTATTCATTTGAATTCACAGCTACTTGTATACTGGTTCTTCCACAATCCTTGCAGTAAGTTGTACACAGAGGCAATAAGAGCTTTACATTTGGATTTAGCAATTTTAGCAGATGCTTATTTCTTAAGCGACATAAATGAAGAATGCTACAATGCAATTTAATACAAAGTTTCAAAAATTCTCTGAAAGGTACAAGCTATGTGCTATGATTCACTCAGCAGGTCTATTCAATCGGTAAGATTCACTCAAGACTAACAGTAGGGTTCTCAACTCATTCCCGCCACATGACAGGTGATTTATGACAAGCTCACCTCTAGTGCAGCACATTACTGTAGCAGAAAAATGCCTGTTATTTACTGCTGATAGTGTCAGCTGGAAGCGTCTGGCATTGGTGAAGATGTGGCTTTTATGCTTATAGACTCAAAAGTGGTATGTATACATTTTTAAAATTATTTTTAAAAGTACATTTAATATCCAGTGTTACAAAACATTTGATTCCCTTTTGCTATTTATTTAAATACTTTTGCATGCTATTGAAATTGTTCTTCATGTGCCGTCATTGGCTATAGTGAGCAGTCTAGTGCAAGTTGACCTATGCCTGCCAGGATGCTTTCATGTGATTGTTCAGTGATCCTTAGTTTGTCTGCTGAGCCACAACTCCACCTCCAACCTTCCTCCCATCATGACATGCCATAGCATCCATGCTGTCAGTCTAGTCTATGGAGCACAAGTCATTTAGACAGAAATTAGCCTTTTTGGATTTTCTTTAGAGTTTTAGTACATTGTTTAGAATGTACTAAATGTACTGACGTTTGTTTCCACCTAAGAGTGAAATATAGAGAGAGAATATATATATATATATATATATATATATATATATATATATATATATATATATATATATATATATAAAGCTATGCAACTATATCTTGCAGTCGCATTTGAGTTTATTTCTTATTTTAAACTTTATCTCACAGTTACCTTTTCACTTTTTAGTGAAAACAGGCTTCCATAAGAATTAATTACTTCTACTTTTGAAAATAAGTCTCATAGTTGTGCAAGTGACCAACACAATCTCTTAAAAGTGCATATTTATAGCACAAATTGTATTTTATAGGCAAAAATGAGTTTTTACGTGCATATGATATGCACTGTAAACACCTTGGGTAGGATTAGTGGTGTGGGTTACATGCGTATTACACACCATAAAGTGCGTATCATATGCATGCGAAAACTGCGTATATATGGATGCAAAAATTGACTAAATTTAAAAACTCAGAACACCTTAGCAGCCACATAGCAACACCCTGGCATCATGTCGGCTTATGTGTAGATTAGCGTTTTCTTTAGAAAATGTTGAGAATATGTTGAAAAAAATCCTGTGATCCTTTCCAAACCGTGAAGCATTCTCAGAATTGCCGTAGTGTTGTATGTAAGCCTGTGTTCGGTTAGGGAGGGAGATTAGGCTGGCCGGCGTTCTCTTTCCCAGGCCTGACCCCCCGATGAGTTAATCTGAGCCACAGGTTGCATCTCTCCTTGTTTACAAAACTCAAAACAACCAACTTGGTCTGCCAACCAACCAGGAGCACATTCCTGCTCCCCACCACATTGACCAAATGTGAAGGATTTCCAATTATTTCTTACGTGGCTTGCATTAAAACGAAGTGGGAGAAAGCAGAGAGAACCAAAACAGTTTTGGTTACCATTGACTTGACAAAAAAATACTGAGACATTTTTTTGAAATATTTTCTTTTATTGCACAGAAGAAAGAATGTCATTCAGGTTTGGAAAAACATGAGTGAGTAAAAATATGAAATTTTGTAATCCACTCCTTATTATTATTATTTCTTTTTTAAATATAGTTATATAATCATTTTATGGTTAAGCCATCCCGAGACCTAACTTTGAGGTATGTATCTGTCCATTTGAGATAAAAATGCTTCTGTCTTTCATGCTTTGAAAAGACTCTGGCCCCCCAGCAAGCCACCAATGGACTGATAGTTTAGTGGCTGGGGTCGAGATTCTGTTTCAGAGTTCAGATAACACTCCTCCCTGACTCTTCCCACGGCTGGAGTGAAAAGGCCTTCAGTTGCCCCCATTCAAGACCCTCCATCAAGCCTTTAGAGCCCTTCTGTGGCACTCAAAGGTACAGATGCCTGGCTTGTCATAAAACAGATCCCAATTTACGAGTGAAGCTTGTGGAGGTCACCCCTTCGAAAAAGCCCCTTATTTTCTTGGGTTTGATTGAACCTAAATTAGATTAAAAAGCATTGTTTTATTATTCATTGGCAATACATTCTAAATTCAGTTAGCCTACAGTAATTTACCAATGATGGGAACTCATGAATTCCCTCAAGTAATCTGTGAGATAATTGAATTGTTCTCCTGGGAATGCCAAATATAGGATAACATGGCTGCACCTTTTAATTCCCCATGTCAATTCTTGTTTAGTCATGCTTTACCTAACAGTAAAGATCAAAGCAATATTAGTTAAGTCGAGTGACTCTGCAAGTGTGTGTCCTGGTTGAGGCCGTCTTGTGCTGTTGGTGCAAGGCATTGTTCTTTTAAAGACAAACAGTGATGGAGTGAAACTCCCCAACTGCTCAGACTTGTCAGTGGGGGTCTTTGGTTCTGCTGAATCTAAAGTTTACCATGTTATTGCTTGTTCCCTGCCGCTCGTCTTTGCCTCATAAAGAAAATAATAATCTTACGAAGCATGCAAAGTCCCTGTGAGGCGGTTTTGCCAGAGCAAGCTTTAAATGGGCCTGTAATTGGGCTGTCCCACTTCAGTCCGCCGACATTTACAAAATGGTCTCCTGGGACCAGCAGCTCTGAAGTGCTAGTAATGATTATGGCTGAGAGGAAAATGGTGATTAGTTTTGTGTTTTAAAGAAATATTATGGGTTCATTTTTTACATTATTACATATATGCCTGGTTTCACAGACAAGGCTTAAAGGTGCTGTATGTAAGTTTCTGACTTTACTAAAGCATAAAAATACCATAATATGTTTGGAGATATTTAGGAAACATGCTGAGTTCACATACTTGTTTCTCTAAAAAGCAATGCTACAGCCAGTTATTTTACTTTGAAATGTGCGTTCCGTGTCGGAATGTCTGTTTTTGTTTTGCTCTTTGCGATACCGCACATTGCCAGTTTACCCAATTGCATTTCGACAGGTTTCCATTTGGTTGAAAACACAGCATAATATTGCTGCCATGGAAGTCAGTAGGGCTGGGCGGTATCACCAAAATGTTATATTACGGTATTTTTCTAAATTATACCGGTTTTGTGGTATATGACGGTATTTTTTACCCCCTATGTATGACAGGATGTTAACCACATTTTCTACTGATTGAGGGAGGAAATACTGCAGTAGATTGACTAGAATGCCCTAAATTCCACACTAGATTTAATACAGGTTTACAAAGCCCCATAAATTGATGATGTGGGGAGACAACAACCAATAAAACACAGACCTGCAACACACTCATTACAGACACATGAATATTACATTATGACCATAGAGAGAGTGAGAGTTGAGGGCACCCTAAGCATTTTAAAAATCTGACCCTATATAACAACAAACTGCCAAAAGGAGGAAGAACATTTAAAAGGTCTAAGGATATTTTCAATACATTTAAGAGCACTACAGTCTCTAAACAAATGACACACGCAAGTTTAACAGAAAGAATAAAGCAGTTACTTTTTTGCCCATTCTTCTTTGAACTGTCAGTCTATTAACTTACATCATTGTCTTCAGTGTAGCAGAATAATCCATCGTGTCATCGCAGTCGTGATCAGACGTACGGCTGTAGTATCAGTGTCCTTGTTTGCACATATATTTCATTTGAAGAATACGTGATTAAATATGTGAGCATACACGCTGCTGGTTCATGTTTAGAGCACTAGAGTTTATGAAATGTGTCCATAAAAAACTTAAACACGCTCACTCCGGTCTGTATCGGATCTATATGATCCAGGTGGTGAGCGTTGTTAATTTCATTGCGGCACTCGATGACATTAACATCTAAAGGAGACATTAGTATATAAAGGAGAGTTTTTTATGCAATGTTTCGTGGTCACTGATGGGCTGTGATTCGTATTAATCATCTTGATGGGTTTATAGCTCGGAGTTGTGCTATGATAAAGATCAGAAAGCTTTGACCATGTCTAAGTGTGAATTAGGAGGATGAAAAAGTGCAAAATAGCCTTCTTTTCTCTCACAGAAACTGAGCCTCTTTACATGTGGAGAATCCTCTCTATAAACTCCTTAATCAGATTCTAAAATTAATGAATATAATCACACCTAACTTCCTGCGTCACTCCAGTCTTTAGCAAATTGCCAATTTTTAAAGCTGTTCCTGGAAAGAACCGTCTGCTTGGAATGGGGAGTATTTGAATAATCTTTAACAGAATTGCTATTCAGGAAAGACAGAAGTCCATTGATGAAGAGAGCATTTTCCTAGGCTTCACTGTGTTTCTACAATAGAAACCTAGGCTTCATTGTGTTTCTACAATAGTTTACCTACATTTGAACGTGGTGTGTCAAGGTGCATCATGGGAGCCTTGACGTCATTGAGGTCAAGAGACATATAAGAAAGAATAACTTTGTCATTTTGGTGGGAAGCATCTTGACGCCACTCTCAGTCTGTTTCTCACCTGAAGCTGTCATATGTCTTCAGAAATCTTGGAATATAGTTTATGAGTCATGTTTACTACTTTTATGTTACTTTTATTTTTTTAAACTTGGCATCCTAATTTACTCTTTAATTGTATGGACAAAAGAAACAGAGACATCCTGTAAAATATCTCCTTTGGTGTTCTTCGGAAGAAGAAAAAAACAGATTTGGAATGTGTAAATCTGAGTGATCCAAATATTAAAGTTGTGTTTTCCGTATTTTCCCATAATGCTTTTGAAGGTTTAGCTGTGTGATAATAAAAAAATGTAGCATCCCAAGTGAGTGTTCTTTTCTGAGATATTTCCACTTGTGCGTATTAAAAAAGTTGTCTGTCCGGAGTTACTACATTCCGTGACAACAATAGTGGAAGTTTCACATTGTTACTGAGTGAATACTGCTGAAGGGGCGGAGGGGGGTAGAGGGGTGTCAGGGTTTAACTGTTGAATTCTGTTGTATTCTGGATGCGCAGTAAGTAGAAAAGCCGTCAGCTGTAGTCAGCGAACTGGTTAACCCTGTCAGAGTGTTGAACAGATGTAAGGTAATGAAGTCACTACTAAATAATAAATACATTTACACATGCCTACATGAGCCTGAAATTTCTGCCCACCGAAGCCGAAGAACGTCCAGATTGAATTAATTAACCAGTCATATGAAAAAATTAGATTTTTTATAGCTGACTACCTCAGTTCCTTCTCTTTTTGCTCTCCCTCCATTTCATGTCCCCTCCTCTCTTCTACCCAGTGGAAAATATGAAGGCAGTAGATGGAAAAGGGGTCACAGGGTGGGTGCAGCACTGGGTAGGTGGTGAGTGCCATAGCAACAGTAATTATCAGCTGGTTGATTGATCCTGTAGAGCAAGATAGGGACGGCACTGTTTGTATTCAGAGATAGTGGGTCAGGAGACTGGAGGGCACCTCGGGTGAGATGATTGAGAGGAGGTATGTTTGGATTTCTGGACCACATAAAGGGAATGCAGTCAGCATGTGACATTTGTGGAGGGTTTTGGGTCTGTTTTCTCATATTTGATGGATTTAAAAGGGATAGTTCACAAGTAAAATCATCATCTACTTGCCCTCATGTCACCAACTCAATATCCAGGCTGCTCTTTTACAACAAAACAGTTCGCTGTCAAGCTCCAAAAAAGTCTGAATAATGAAACTTATAGCTGTCATATGTTGACTATAATAATTATTATAAACATGTTTTAAAGTCCCTGTAAAGGCAATTCTGAGATTTGTTTCTAAACACATTAGAAATGTTAGAAATGTATTGTTGAAACACATTACAAAGACTGTGAACTATCTAGCACTGAATTCAGAAGTTAGACCGTTAAGAAGTTTTTCACCATTGCTGTGTGCCAGATTTTTTGGGGCGGGGTTAAAACGGTGGCTCGATGACGCACTGGAGCCACAGAGCACATGGCACTTCCCCCATTACTAAAGCACATTCGCAATTTCGCATCAGTTCGCCCGCTAGATTGCGAGTTACTGTCAGTACCATTAGTTACTACAGCCTACAACTTACCAAACAGCCTACAAAACAAAAATACGATCTCAAGAAGAGGTGGATTAATTTTGTGAACAGCTACCTTGATGGAGAGCTGAGGATCACCACCAACACCTGCCTCTGCAGTGTCTTTACAACGGATAGTTTTACAAACTTTAATCGGCAACTACTGGGATTCACTGATAATCCTCTGCAGAATGGGGCCGAACCGACTATCCCTCGCCCCGACCTTCATCCTCCCGTCCCTTCGACATCTGGTGCCGTTGTGACTCGTGAGCTGTACTTGAGTGTTGTCTTATGTGCTTACGGTCTGCAGCTTTCCCGCGAGTGGGCGTGGTTTCGGCGCCGACAGCGGACACGCCCCCAGCGTTTGAGAGCAGAGAATGCTGCTTATTTTTTCAAGATTTCGAGAAGATATTTTATGTACTTAGCAAATTTTTTTATGATTCAAATTTGGCTAGGTGGTTAATAACACATTTATCTGTGGTGTGAGCAACTCAGAACACATGTTTAATTTTGACTTTACAGGGACTTTAATGTTAAAAAAACATCATTTTTTACATAATGTACATTATTTCAACTCCTCTATTCCCAGTCTGTCTGAAATGCGCTGACTTCTACAAAGCCCTTTCTTCCAGCTCAGAGTGCTCTGATTGGCCAGCTGACCCAGCGCGTCGTGATTGGCCAAACACCTCAAGCGTGTGTAGGAAATATAACACCCCTTTACTAGAATCATGAGCTTCAGCTTTCAAGGCTTTAAACAACTGCCAAAAAAACAGTTAATAATGTTGTCGGTAGCGGCGACAACAGCCGCGTCCTGAATTCGAGTCCCGGCTTCGTGGACCTTTCCCGATCCCGTCCCACTCTCTCTGTCTAATTTTGTTTCCTGTCATCTAACTGTCCTGTCATAAAGGCAAAAACAAAATAATGATGTCGATGTCGGTTTTACCATATCAGTTGGAGCCCGAAATACTGATGCCAATCGATCGGAACCAACTTTCAAGCACGACCTGTGAAGAACATTTCACAGTGGGTTGAAACAAATGATTATTTTTAATCGATTATCGTTAGCGATTAATCTATTGTTTATTATCGTTATTTCTACCCACCATTAGATTAACTTTTAGATGCATAAACCCAAAGAGAAACAATGGTTGTCAATAGAATAAAATAATCATGATTTATTTAATGATTTCCTGCCAGTCTTTATAAACAATTACATTTTTAGTAGAAATTAATAAGTAATTATGTCTTAATTGAACTACAATTAATATTTGATGAACTATTATTATATATTTGTATTTACATTTTGTACATTTAAGTTTTTCTTTGACTTGCAGCCTTAATGTAATGTAAAACAGTAATGTTATTTGAATGTATTTTATTTGATATTATTATTACATTATTTAATTTATGTATGTTTTTTCTTTCCATTTATTAACACTGTTTTTCTCTGACTCACTTGCGGCATTCCAGTTTGAAAGTCCCTGCTCTTAGGTACAAGTACTATTATTAGTGCCCATCTTTTTTCTGTAATAGCTCAGAATGCATGTGAATTGATGCTCTTTTAATGGGACCACTTTTCCATGGCAGCTCTGAAACGGCTCAGTGTTTTTTCCAGAGAGCAGCCTGGGTCCTAAAGTTGATGTCAAATGGAAGGTCAGATTTCAGCTCCATTGCACTGATCTTGTTGACTCAGGTTCCTTGTCTTGGCATGCTACCTCTGGTGGAAACTAGCCAAGCATGAATGAATCCGGTTGGATGAGTCTTTTTATTGGTTAATTATTTTTCTTTGGATAATGGTCCAGCCAATAATTTGATATTCCAGTGACTTATGTGACTTAGTTTTCTTCCAACACACACCTATATAGTATGTAATTAAACCATAAAGGATTGCAGTTTTATTAGTTGTGCTTGCCGAGGGCCATATTCATTTTTGACGTTCATTATCAATTTTCTTTGTGCAGAAAAGCAAATATTTAACTTTATAGTTTCTCATCCTATCCTTTGTGTCTGTTTTAATATCAAAATCTGTTGCCTTTTCTTCGCTAATACTTTATATCATGTACATGTACAGTTGAAATCCAGACCATTGCAGAGCACATCTCCAGTTTTAAACTGCATTAAAGGTGTTTAGATGGATCTTTCCCACTATTGTCCTTCTATGCTGTCCTCTAGATGGGGGGAGTGGGGCTGGTGGACCCCTGCCACTGTCTAGAGGGGGTGTGAGGTTGTGTGCCCTCGGTTCGCTTGAGCCATCTGTCCGACAGTATTGTTTAACACACAAAGGGGAAAGAGCCCTTCAAAGACCTCTAAGTGAATAGAGCCATAACGTCATTCTGCTTGAGCATGAGAGCGTCTTCTTGTTCTGGAGCATCTCTGTTTCCTGTTCTTTACTTCCTGCCCCATTCCTACTTTATTTTTTATTCCAATCAAGCGCTTGCGATCCACATTTTAAACTGTTCTCAATCCCTCGCCGATGAAAGACCTAAGTGACAAGTGTAATCTTTCCTTCCGCTCTTCTTGTGAGAACATGAAGTCGGGTGACATCAGTGTATTTGCTCTAAGAAAATATTTCAATGGTATGTTTATGAATTGTTGAAGAGGTTTAAAGTCGTTGTTAGGCAGCAAGTGAAGCGAATCAGTATTCAATGCTTGATTTCCTGGGTTTTGTGAGTCACAAAATCATGCACTTCACATTAGCACTGCATTTCTGGTACTGCTGGGAACACTTAATAGTGTAAGCATTATTCCATAAAGCTACATTTGTACTTTTCTGAAGAAAAGTGGTGAGTGGCGCTTGACTGTGCAACACTTTGTGTGGTTTTTAGGTGGTTGCTCACTGATTCAAGTCAGTGTTGTTATTGTAAACTAAAACCTAAAGTAAATAATTACAAAATAATAAATTAAAATTAGAAAGGTTGCCTTGGCAGCTAACTGAAAAAAAAAAAACTTTTACACTGTAAAATGTGAGGAAAAGTGAGGAAGCTTGCTGCCTTAAAACTATTAAGTAAATAAACGTCATGTATAATTAAAAAAATTAAGTTATATGAACTCCACATAACTACATTTTTTTCAGTTATGCATGAAGTTTATTTTCTTAATTGTTTTAAGGCGACGGGTTTCCTTACTTTTTAAATTGTCAACTGAATAAAATTACTAAAACTGAAATAAAATGAAGCTATATAGAAATGAAGAAAATATATTATGCTAAAACAATTACTAATCTTAATCTTAAACTTAAATTAAAATATAAATATTAATATGTACTGTTATATAGATAATATAATACTAAAATAATGCTGGTCCAATTTCGAAGAATGATTTTGGATGGATAATTGATATTAAGGTGTTTTTTCTTTACATTTTACTGTCAAACCCAGGCAAAAAAATCTGATCACTTAGAAAAGTCAGTAAGTCACAGTATTTGAGGTCTCATTGATGGGACAAATTACACACTAAAGTTTAATTCTAGCCAGGGCACTGATCAGTGAGTCGACCATTTTAAGGGCTGTCTCAATCGCAGAATCCTTCCAGTGCACTGAAACAGTCACTCCCTAAAAAGTCCCACAATGCACCGTGAAAACCAGGGAGCATAGATATTCACAAAGTTCCCTTAACAGAAGTTCTGAAGAATGAAACATAAATCAAGTGAGCCAATTTGCACATAATAACACAGATTATATTTCAGACATACATCGCTAGACAGGTAATGACCATAATCTAGCTAACATTTATAATTTATTTAAGACTGAAATGTTGCATGTAAATGTAACAAGCAAAGTATTTTTCATAATGTACTTTAAATAACATAAATAAATACAATAAAGATATCAATTCTGCTGTTGTTCAGAAAAAACAGCAGTGATGTTGTGCAATGGGGATATTGCCATGTCGCTGGAAATAGTCATCAGTGAAATGTGTAGTGAGCCAGGGTCTTTACTGTAATTATCTGTGCCTGAATTCATGTAGATATACTGATTCATGACCTCGGAAGCTAGGGAGCTGATTGAAACACACCCTGTGTGTTTTCGGTGCCCTCAAACTGTCAGGTCTGTCTTATGAGATATCTTTGAAGCTGTGCCAGGTGAGGTGTATTTGGAAATCACTGTCTTCAGCACACCTGTCCACAAGGAACCTTTAACAAATGCTGATTTCCTCCACTGAACACGATCCAACAGAGTTAAAATAGCGTGAGTTTTATAAAGATTCTCCAGTGGCGGAGTGACTGTAATTTCTCACAGGCCAGTTTGAATTACAGCTCATAACCTTTAGGGAGAAACTTTACACTTCATGGGAGGGAAAATAGCACATGTTTACATTGCCTGTATGACATACTTGTCCTTGTTACAAGTTTTTGTTGTGGGCAGTAGTAGTACATAAACATGTCACTCTTGCCTCAGTAAAGTGAAATGGCTTTTTCCACCACAAAATATGGTTTAAAAATTCTTGATGGCATTATTAAAGGGATAGTTCATCCAAAAATGAAAATTAGCTCATAAATACGGAAGGTGGTCTAGAGGAAGCTAGATATTTTACTTTATAATGTGTTAAATATGGATACTTATACAAACGTGTCGCTTATATCAGTAGGCCTTTATTAACCCCCTGGCACCATGTGGATTACTTTTATAATGGATTGATGCACTTTTTTGGGCTTCAAATTTTGGCTTCCCATTCACTGCCATTATAAAGCTTGGATTAGCCAGGACATGTTTTAATATAACGCTGATTGTATTGATCTAGAAGAATGTCATATACACCTAGGATGGCTTGAGGGTGAGTAAATCATGGGCTAATTTTCATTTTATCCCTTCCTGTTTCACTGGCCAATTAAATATAGTTTAAAACTCACTAATCATTATTTCTTTGTGTTGCATGTACTTTTTACACAAACTGCTCACCTTTAGAGATGAACATCTTAAACGTATCTCAAATCATTCCTCTACCTATTTAGTATGCAGTTGGAAGTGTGCGGGTGAATTTTTAAAACTCCCACCCTACTTCCAATGCATGAAACGCTTACTGGCATACAAGTAGAGGAATAGTGTTTTGTAATAGTGCTTTGAGATTCCACCTTCATTATGGGTGTGATCTGTTTGCCCGATAATCATGTGATTGCTCAGGATAAGATGTGCAATCAAACAGTGAGTCATGTGTACAGCAAGTAGATCACACACGCAACTGAGAGTTTCCCTGTAAAAGAATATTTGAATAAGAAAATACCAGAATAATGCTGTTTTCTCTTCTAGTACGAGCTGCACTGCAGTCTATGCATGCTGAATTCATGTGTGTGTGTGTGGAGAAAAGCAGAGAGAGAGTGAAAGAAGGAAAGAGAAAGCTCATTTGGCAGAGGCTGGATGTGTAATACTAAAGCACTGGCAGGCCCTTTAGTCAAACGCTAGGGCTTGTTGCTAGGATACATTCTTATCAATACCTTGGTATGCCGTCGATCTTCCCCACACGTTTCTCAGAGCTGCGCTGCGCCACTTGCTTATTCACTGCTCTATTTTTGAATCAAGCCAAGTCTGCAGCAAGCTGGGAGACCCCAAAACCCCTGTGTTGACTTTTAATGTTGACGAGATGCCCCATGCATTCTGAAGAAAAAATAACGTAGATAATTTGTGCTTGATTTATAGAATGCGTCGTTATTTCTAATTTTTCAGAATACATTTTTCGCAACCAGTTTTTAGTCCCTATTAATGCATTCTTAAGATCTTTTTCCTCTTCAATTCGTTTCTTTTCATCTTTGTACTGCTGCAGAGCAGAAAGAAGACATAGATTCTGCGAATCACTGTTAGTTGGATTGAACTTTATTCATGTCTGCATACTTTCAGAGGGCGTGTGCTCAGTCATTTCAGTCTGTGTTAAGACGGTTCTTTTGTCATGTGTAATGCGTCCAGACAGTTGTAGATAATAAATGGTTATCCTTCAAGTAATTGAAAGCATTGCACAGTTTCCATATTGCATGGTTGTATGCAAACAAATGTTTTTTTCTTCCTTTGTACGATGATTGGCAAGACAAATGAGAACAATGCATTAGCTACTGTGAGCAGAAAGTTGATGATGTACAGCAGGGGTCCCCAAACTACGGCCCGCGGGCGGATACGGCCCGCCCCCACATTTGGACCGGCCCTTTGAACAATGCCAGAGACAAATTTTTAAAAAATGTAATTTTAAAATTATATTCATATCTGTATTTGATTATAAAGGTTGCCTTTTAAACTAAAATGTCCCTTATTTTTTTTTTACTTTTACAATTTCCCTTAGTAATTAACTAAAATATTAACATAGCTTAGCTTAACTATTTGTTAGATTCACCCACCAATAGAATCGCACATTCAATGAACGTTTCATCGTGATCGAGCAAGTGCGCTAGCCAGCAAGAAATGACTAGAACTACAAGACAATTGGATAATGCTTTTTTAAAGTAATTCTCTTTTGTCTGTATGGTGCATAAAATAATAAACAAAGCATTAGGAGGCATAATAAATACATTTAAAATCATAATAAAACTCCACAATAATAGTCACTCTGGCCCATGTAATTTTCTGTAACCGACCCGGCCCCCATTAAAGAAAATAACAATAACGTGGCCCTCACAGAAAAAGTTTGGGGACCCCTGATGTACAGTATACCATACAACTCCTCTAGGAATACTGTAGTACTGTATGTGCAAATCTTCTGCATGTATGGAATACCTGGATGAAGTATTTCATGCGCCAAAATGTGCATCCCATAATGTACAATTTCGTCACTAAGACCAAATCACTAAACAATCATATGATGGATGTTGCTGAAATCCGCCCAGAGACACTATAATACAACATTGAGGCAATAGTGATAATTAACGTATCTTTAATAAAAAAATAAATAATGTCAGATTACCTGTGGCAGTTGTTTTTACAAGTTCACACTTACAAATGATTGAATAAAGTAAAACAATATAAGCGTATTTGACGTGCTGTCCGAAGCGATTGAGGGCTCCCAGCTCAAGTTCTGCCCCGTATCGCTGACCGAGAGTAAGGAACGGGGTGGCGGAGGGATGCAGAAAACTGTCGGGTAACTTGGTGAGTCGGCTCTTGGCGCTGTGTATATACCTCCTCTCGCGCTGATTAGATAGACAGTTTAAACGTGCTCCTCATGAACTTTGTTTATAAAACATCTTTTTCGCTTGAATTCTGCAATCTCACGAGATGATGACATGTAACAGGGCTGACAATTAGCTGATCATATACTAGATTAATTAATGACACTTAGCCTACTTTTTAAAATCTTTCTTTGTGGCAACATTCTTATTTTAAACGTTTTATTTGAATATAGCAACATGAAACCTCTTTAACAAAATATTTCTATATTTAAATCACTGACAGAGACTCTTCCCCTATCAGCCAATCACTGTTGTCATAGTTAGTAAGCGTGATGACATCATCCATAGCAACGAGGTCAAACACCCCTCCCCCACTCTTAGCTTAAGACTTCTCTCTATTCCTTAGTAAAAGTTATTCTCAGCAGCTTTGTGAATAGGTTTTAAGAGAAAACTCGTAACTAAGAACTTTTACTGCCATTTAGGAGAACTCTTAGTCGTGAGAAAAATGTTTTGTGAATACATCCCCAGGTGTTTAATAATGTTCTCAAAATGTTAGCACAAAAACATTATCAATACATTGTTCGTGGAGTGGTGTTTTTTTTTCTGAAATGTTTTAGTTGGAGGTTCGTCTAAACATTTTAAAATGTTACTACTTTTTCAGAATTTGCAGAGAATGTTCAAACAATCAATTCAAATAAAATTTTTCCTTAATGTTTGCATAATCAACACAAAACACATTTAAAAAACTGAATGTTTCGAATGTTCAGAGAACATTCAGAAATAACGTTTCATAACTTAATGGGAACATTCTTGGAACATATTTTTATCTTTTTGTCTGGGTATCATTCTGTCTCTTGTAACCATGTAGCATACTGGTATTTTTTAAACGTTTATTGTTGCATACTGTACTGTTTCACATTCTATTTGTAAAACCGCTAGGCTGTAAGCAGTGCATTAGGATTGCATTCTGAGCATGGTAGTTAGTTGTGATCGTCTCCATTCACAGTCATGGTAAGTGAGGTGTCAGCAGATCCTCAGAGGACTGTCTGGAGACATGCTCTGCTTTTCCTTCACCGCCACTGAGTGATTTTACTCCCTGGTGTTGTTTCAAAGCCCGTAGATAAGCGATAAAAAATAACCATATGACCAGATAAGCCCGTAATATGGCAATGCCGTTGGCACATTTATTGCTGTGTATTTTCCAAAGTCACTCGCAAAACTCGTGGTGACAATTACCTGGCAGTAAACACACACTGTGCAATCATTCTTCACCAAGAGAACAGCGTGATTCACTATTATGAGTTCAGTAAACCAAAAAGATGACCCGGGACAATTTACACCTCTTTAAAAAGACAAACATCGAGTTCAAAATGAAGAGAGGGCAATAGAGCAGAGAGGGAGAGAGGGAGAGACGGGGACATTTAGTGGGAGAGAGCATATGCCCCTCTGCTAATCTACAGATTTCAGCTGTAAGATGATTACTGCTTTCAGAGCCTGCTTGAAAAAACGCAGTGGGCAAAATGGCTATAGTCCATCCTAAACGACTTAGTAACTGTGCATTTAAAGAGAATTCTGCCCCCGGCAGAGTGAAACTCATTAATTAGACACTCAGCACAGCAGTGGGTTGTTCCGCAGCAGCAGCACAGGGTCAAACAGCAAAGGAATCTTTAAAAAGCTGATTTTATTGTTTCTCGCCTTAATTGTGTTGCTTGCTGTTATTCAGCCGCTTTTCTAATGGACTGTGTAGATTGATTTGCATTTTCTAACTGTGGGATGTGTAAAATAGTGCATTCAAATATGAAATTATGTCATTGTTTATTCAGCCGTATGTTATTCCCAAATAACAGCATTTCGTTATGACCAAAAAGCACCATAAAGGCATTTGGAGAGACTATATCTACAAACTATATCTATATCTACTTCTGACTTAATATACACATAGACTAATTCTATGAGAAATGTTTTCTTCTTTTTTGAGGTTGGTCATGTTGTTTTATTTATATTTATGGAAAATAGCTGCACGCAAAAGCATTAATATCTTTTTTTTTTTGTTCAACAGAAAAATTTTATGACATACAGGACTAGTAAAATGAGTAAATAATGACAGACCAGGCATTATTTTTTCAGTCTTCAACTGTTCAATTTTGGTGAGCTTGTGCAAATTGTAGCCTCTTTTTCCTATTTGTAGTGGAGATGAGTGGTACCCGGTGGGGTCTTCTGCTGTTGTAGCCCATCCGCCTCAAGGTTGTGCGTGTTGTGACTTCACAAATGCTTTGCTGCATACCTCGGTTGTAACGAGTGGTTATTTCAGTCAAAGTTGCTCTTCTATCAGCTTGAATCAGTCGGCCCATTCTCCTCTGACCTCTAGCATCAACAAGGCATTTTCGCCCACAGATGATGTAATTTAAAACAAAATCAGGCCTAAATGAAGTTCGTTTTGGGAGTTTGAATCAGCTTTCCAAAGCGATCTTTCCTAAAAGTTTGCTCCGGCTGCTAAAACACCTTTGTACTACCATTGGTTCATGCCAATTACGTAATAGGTTGGTGTGTGTGACTGGACGGAGGCTCAGCCTTCTTTAACATGAAAATCTTTTCTGGTTCATTTGGCTTGTTCAGTCTATCGAGGTTAGACGTCCATGAGTGAAAACATGAACACACTGGAGAGCTGCTTTATAGTTGAAAATGAAGTTGTACTTCTGATGAAATAAGACACAACACTGTTTTCATGTTTAATACGGTAAAGCTGCTTGATTTTAAGCTATCTATTATAAAAAGTGATATATAAATAAAGTGGCGTGACTTTACTAGAGTGCCGTAGAGCTTGTGCAAACATCCACATTTTCTTATGCTTTATTAAAATGCTTGCTGTTTTCTCAGTTTTGCTGTGTGTATATTTTCTTATTGAGAGGAAAGCATTAGGGCTGTGCTCAGAATATCAATACAACGATACATCATCATGAACTCCTGACAATGCGCGTCGATACTGTGTGATTTTGAATATAACAAATTCTGCGAATTGTCAAGTTTATGAATGAACAGAACACTGCAGCGCCTCCCATCTAATAAATCGCAATTATCTTTGTGCTTTGTTACTACTGATATGAAACAAAGTCTCAGATTTCAAATTACGTACATTTTATTATGAAATCTATAAACATAAATGTTTGGGGCAAGATTGCTATGGCGCAACTCAGCTCGAGACGCGGCAGTGAGAAGCACGTTAACTGATATTCTCTGCCTAAGTACAGCTCGAAATAAACATGAATGAGCATCTGAAAATGGGTTAAAGGCCTACAACTTAAAAAATCTGTATCATGTCTCATGTGATCGCTCAATCAGTGTTTCAAATGTGGAAAGACGCCAGTAAAACTTGTAAACAATTCACATAATGTCACATTTTCCTCAGAAAAACCATATCCAGTGTCCACAAACTCGTTAGTCAGGTAGAAAAATAAACCCTAGAGAGGACCATTTTAATAAATATATGCTCCATATTACATATTCATTATATATATATTTTTCAATATTTCATGCAAGTTTGAATTAATCTGATTATGTAATTTGTAAAGTTTATATTATAACTTTTTTTTCTTAAAAAACAAAAACAAAAAAACATTGAGTGTAATTTAAGTGTTTGTACAAATCAGTTAGGTAATTTTTTACCTTTAATATTATAGTAGGCTACAACTGACTCCCATTTTTTACAGCATCAGTTGAGAGATGTGTGTACCAGATATATATACAAAATATTCAGTTTGAATCGAGTCATTCCAAGCTTCTTCTTTTTTTTGTGATAATTTATTTTCTAAATAGTTTTTGACTTGTCACAACTGTTATAACACTGGTTATTCAATAAACATATATTACATGTTACTAAACTCTGCTCAAAATAAATTTGAATTTCAAATTTATCCATATCGTGATATGTATCGTATCGTGACTCGGGATGCTCATTTCGGTGAATTTTTCCGACTGACAACCGATGCTCATTAATCGATTATTAACCGTTAACTGATAAGATTATAGTATTGAATGGACATCAAATAAAAATACAATTGATGAGTGTCTGTGACCCGTTAAAAATACTTTTTTCACTGGTTTATTTTACTGTGCAAACAGCAGCAAACACAACAGATCGACAACAACAGAACCTGGATTCACACATTATCACGTTCACGCACCTGCAGCTTTTCTGATAACAGAGAAAAACTGAATAAAATAATATAAATAAAAAGCATAAAATAAATATGCCTACACTATTTTTTATATTTTTTATTAAATAATTACCAAATTAAGATAACAAAACGAAAATACACTGAATCTGTTTGAAGCTTTGAAGACCGGAGTAGTTTTTCCCGGCATATAAAAAAGCAGGCCTACCTCAATCCACAGCTTGACTGGTTTGTATTTTTTTTAAAGTAACATCTCTAAATGATGTGGGTTAGTCTGGAGCACAGCCTGTTGACAGTTAGACCCGCAGTTACTCAGCGCGCTCGACCGTTGTGCTGTTCTTTGAAACGACAGAGGGCAACTCTGAGTAATTGTTCAATAAACCATCAATACATGGCAAAGTTTACTTTAGTAAACTTGACCAAAACCACACGACAAAAAGCATTAAGGATTCAGATGGCACTGGTGCCCGGGGAATACAGAGATAACGCCTCGATAGAGAGGCCAGCCGGAAGTCCCTTTCATTTGCTTTCCACCAGTCAAGAGCTTGTAATACTGCTGTATTTTAATACTGCGTAGCATATTTTGCAAGTAACTTTGTCGCCCTTTCTGCCGAAATGGTCCCACATAGTAGGCTTCTTTCCCATTGCTTCATTTTGCGAAATATGTATGCAGAGACGTGTGGTTGCAAGTGTTGATGCGCCCCGTGAGTTAACAAATACAGCATATTTTTCTTTAACCATTCAGCAAACAAACAGACAAACAAAAAAACCTTTAAACCGTTTAACTGATAGTATTAATCGGTCAAAATTCTTACTATCGGTTAGCGGTTAAACTGTCAATATGAGCATCCCTAATCGAACGACAGGTGTTCGATAACAGTATACCGCTGCTCACGTATTTCGAACATCGTTTTACCCCTAAACGAAGAACGGAAATAACCTTTGCCGTGAGTATATCAGGGCCTTCAGAAGAGACTCATTTATTCATCCCACATTATGAGGGAACAAAACAATAGTGCCAATGTCTGGACTGAGGGAATTATCTTGTCATGTGGAAAGGCCTAAAAACTGAGCTTGTCTGAACTGTAATATGATATTTAGGTCACTAAACTGATTTATTCACATCACAAGTATGATCAAATCTCCTCAACATGCATGATTTGCAGTATAATTAATGTCCATTGCATATTTTAAAATATATATTTAGGGTTAGAAGTTTGTTCAAATAGACATCAACACGCACTGGGAGATTTTCGATGTAGTAGCACGAATCCCTCAGTGTTCATTAAGAATGCGTGGGTCGTCACTGCTGCATTCTGGGTCTCTCAACTAAGCATCGAGCGATGTGTTTTGCAGATGCGGGTCGTGGTGTGGTTGTCAAGGCAGCGTGCATCATGTTTGTGTAAGTGGCGGGGGGGCACGACCGACTCTCGTCCTTGCCGCCTTATTACACCCCTGCGTTCATCGCCGCAGACAGAGATTGATAGTGACAGTGGCGTTGCTGCACGAAGCTGCGTGCACAAGGGCACATGCACGCTCTTCCTCTCTTTCCCATCCCGTTGTTCCTCAGTCTGTCTCCTTCTCTTGCTCTTTTTCTATTCCTTCCCCATCTTTTCTCCTCCTCTGGCTGTTTAGGCTGCAGACCCCTTTGAGGATACAGGAAAAGCATTTGTTGACATTCAAATACACCCGTGGGCCACGTCATATGAGCACACACTCCGTCACTGACACATGCTGTGCTCCGCAGCACATGAAGCCTTCTGGTGTTTCCTTGAACATGATATATGTCATTGCCAGAACGATAGTTCATATTTGTGGCTTGACACAGAGGTATTGTTTTGAAGACCTGTTTGTGTGAATGAAGACAGTATGAATGAATCACAAGGGGTTTTAGATGAATAAGACTTTTCATATAGTTTACTTTTCCCACCTGTCATTTCCTTCTTCTTGGAATTGTCTTAATAGTGATATGCAACCTGAAATCTGACTTCTGACTTTCAGATTTACTATTCATAATCTACTCATTGGGAATTTTACAAGGAAGAATACTTCAGCCCTGTTTTAAAACCTAGTAAGCTGCCTATGTAGACCATAGAGAGCAAGGCAGCTCACTAACCGAAAGGAAACCTTACAAGATTAATAGTCCTCATGTGAAGCAAAGAACTGAAACAATAGAAGCTAATGTTAGGATGCTGATAAGGTAATTCTGTGACTGTTTACTACTGTTTGCGCATCATTGTAAATCTGTTCTAAAATTAAAGCCATGTCTCCTCAGAAGACTTGGATTTGGATTAGACCACTTGATTGGTTATTTTTACGATGCCTTTATGATTTTTTTTGTTGGATTTTTTTAAGTTTTAGAGGAATGGAATTGAAATAGAGGGACAGAAATCGCTCAGGTTTCATAAAAAATACCTTTATTTGTGTTTGGAAGTTAAACGAAACAACATGAGGATAAGTACGTGATGAAAGAATTTACATTTTTGGGTGAATTATACCTTGTAAATACAGTAAGTTGAGCCTTTTAAAACAACTCTGTATCGCAAATCATATCGTTTACATCAACGATACATATCGTCGCATTTTTATATCGCGAGATTCGCAATATCTCAATTAACGATGTATCGTTACACCACTAATGACTACTAAGAATGAAAATACACAGGTCACACAAATATTAGGTAAAATATTTTAAGTAATATTTAAAATAATATTGATTTAATATTGACTTAATGACCTATCAGCCTAGAATTTCACGACAGAACTTTGTATTCATTTGTATTCAACCATTAAGGCGTTTACACCTGCAGAAAATAACTATAAAGATAACAATATAGTTCTAAAAGTAAAGATATAGCTAGTTCTAAAAATCGTTAGCAGAACAGAGAAATTATATTGATAGAATCACTTTCAGAGTGGTTTTATCCAGCTGATGACCGATAAAAACATTTACAGCCAATCAGAATCCACCCTGCTGTGACAAGCTCGAGCATTTAAAGCAGCTGATAAGCACAAGCTTAGAATAAACAGAAACGATATCATCCGTAGGTGTGGACGCTAATATAGTCATCTTTATAGCTATCGATCTTGGTGTGAACAGGCCTTTGCTCCAGTTTTCAGTCTCATGATCCTTCATGATTCATTCTAATATGCTGATTTAGTGTTGAAGAAACATACCTTTTATAACATTTAAAATGTCTTTACTGTCACTTTTGATTAATTGAATGCGTCCTTGCTGAATATTTAAAAAAAAAGTTCTAATAACTTAAAGAAACGTAAACTTCTGACCTTATTTTTTCAGAGTTTGTCTGATATCTTTGTCTGATCACACTTAGCTTGTTGCAACTTGCAATGCATTCTGGGATTCTTTGGGGTTGGAGAGGATATATGTGATGCTGCTTCAGAATTTTGCCAAATTATTGCAAATAATAAATAAAAAACTGGAAAATTACAGTCTGCATGAAAATGTATATAATATTTGTTCGGTGAGTGAGTGATATGATGTACTTTGACATTAGTATTAGTCTGGACATGCCCTCTAGTTTCATTGCTGTCATGTCAGAAGGCTCTCTGTATTTGCCCTGACAGCAGTGCTAAAGACGTGCCCACGGGGCCAGGACAGGAGCCTGTTTCATAACACAGTTAATGAGTGAAATCAGCACATCTCATGATTGTTAATGTGTCCCTGCTGAGCTTGCGCAATCTGAACTGGATACCTGCGCCAAAGCTTCCTGCCTCTGCCTCTCGGTGCCAAGGTTGTTTTACAGGAAGCAGACTGTTTAATTCTATACTTGTCATTAGGGATTGCTCTGAAGAGAGTCGGTTTTAACTTTGCTGTAATTTGGTCAGCCTCATTGATGGGAGTAAGGCTACATTTTCTATTTTAAGCTCTTTGGGCAGTATTTTTGCAGAGTCTTCATTGATGGTCGGATGGAGTGGACATGAGTCAGTGGTAGTTTATAGGACCTGAAAGGACACCGTATCTCTGAATAACACTGAGCTCTTATCTAGTCGCAGTAAGGACCGTGAGATACCAAGATTATGTTATGTAACTGATTCCGAGATGTCTGTAAACATTCAGATAGTTATTTTAGGGAGCACAGCAGCCGCCAAAAGTTTGTTTGTTTTATTTATTTACATATTTTAAAAAGGTTTAATACCATCTATCAAAAACTAAAACTGATATTTGTTTGGCCTATTTATATTTTTGTTCACTTTTGAGCTATAAAAAAATTATACAGTATTATATATTAGTTTTATAAAATAGTTTTTATTTGTATTATGTAATATCTTTAATTCTGTATTATATATATTATGTTACACCTTTTGTGCTATAACTATATTTCGATGTTAGAAAATATTTTTTTCTTCATAATTAAGTCAAATCATCTTTGATGTGGATAATTGTGTATTTAGCATACTTTAGCAACATTATTATGCAAAACTTACCCATGAACTGTATACAATCGTTACCTGAGAAACGTATTTAGTTCCTGGTGACTCTTGCTAGAGGGGATCGATGTTCTAGTTGCGGGGTGGACAGTATCCAGGTCCCTTTGAATATCAACCCGCTTCAGGTTTCATGGGGAAATGCTTAACACCAGCGAGACGTATCAGAGTGGTGTGGAACAATGCCTCACTGTTTGGCTAGCCCCACTTCCACATCTTGCAGTAATTGAAATCATTCCTGGGCCTCCATCCGACCGAAGCTTATTTCCCTGTGCTGCTTGGGGACTTGTACACCCGCGGAAGGTGGGAGGGGTGAAGAGTTGTTTTTGTAGAGTGTTACTTTATGTATGAATCGAATGTGGGGTCAACTGGAAAAGCTAATGAGCTTTTTATTGATTCCAGCAGTCAACCTGCTTGGGTGGCTGTGTTCAAATCAAGAACTGCAAAAGTTGGCATAGAAAATGCTTCGAACACACCCTTACTGTAATATTTTCAATGTTTCCAGACATCACAAGACTAAGATTACATAACTTATGTAACCAATGTGTGCATGGAGATCAAAGTCCTTGCAGAGTTTTCCACCTCTGTAGTCCATTCGGTCAATGCATCCTAATGTTTGTCTTGTCGTTTTTTGTTTCTTTTTTGTTGTTGTCAGTAATAGCTATATTGTAATGCTCATTCTGTAGAGACTCTTAAGAGAATGTGTTTGCTGCTACAAATCTGCAGAATGGAGGTTCCTGCAATATCTAGCAACAACTGTTTTAGTCACTTTTTATTAAATTTTTTTGACTTTTTGCATTTTATTTTGATAGGAAAGTGTAGACAGGAAAGTAAGGCCAAGAGAGGGGAAATGAGATTAGGACACGACTAACCTCCCATGAGCCAATTGCTTTTTTTCAATGTGATGGTTTTTGTCACTTTTTTTTATTTATAGTTGAGAGAGAACAGGAAATTAAGGATAAAAGTTGGGGCCAGATTCAATTTCACATTGCCCATATGAGCACCCTAACTAGCACTAGCTGAAACCCATGCCATGTCCAGGGTTATTATAATATAATTTGAGTTACGGTTAGGGTTTATATTTTAGACCTTTCAGATAGATTACACAGGAAATTGCGTATACTTCACTCATCTTGCTTGTCTCGTCATATCTGTAATTGAGAAAAGTTGCAGTTACTTCGACACGTGTAGTGTGAGAGTGGCATAGTTGGTTGTCACAATGAGTGAGAAAGGTTGACATCGAGCATGCTAAAATTTGAACCTTCGGGGAATCACCCATTTAAAAAAGCTGAACAGAGGAGAGTCTGTTGGTAAAAAGAGAATGCGACAGAGCTCGTAATAAAACGAGAGTTAACATTGGCTTGGAGACCTGAATTTGAAATGGAGATAGCGTTTTATTGCTCAACATGTGAGTAAGATATTTTATTGAACTGATTTTATTGCTATATGTAGCTCTTTCACATAATTCGTTGTAAAGCATTATCTATTGTGAAGGGTCACAATTGATTTTTAAAGTTTTACCATGTGATAAAAACTAAAACAATAATACATTTGTATTTTATTTTAGTTATTTATTCATTTAAATTTGTAAAGCAGTCTGTAACTTTTTTTGGTTAAAAATGATCCAAAATCATTTTTTGAGCAAGTAAATAACAAGTCAGTGTTCAAAACTATCTCCTTACCGTAGCCCGATTCAAAACGGTAAGCTTGTAATAATGTGTTATAATTTGAGTGGTACTGGTGGTTTTCTGAGCCCGTCTTTGTGTCACTTCATTATACATAAAGAAGGAGTCTGACTAGTAGTATTATCGCATGTGAGGATGCTGCAGGTGGCTGATCATTTAAGGTATAATTATTTACAGCTGAAATAATTAAACGTATAATTTTGATGGCGGATTGTGATCCAGAAATGTCCAAACGACAATTATCAGTGACATCTGGAGATTCACCTATAGTTCAAAGCAAAAGATTAGACTGTACGGAAATTGAAATCTACAGGTAATGCTAATACACACTAAATACACAGTCACGCAATGCTGATGTTGTTAAAGGGATAGTTCACCCAAAAATGAAAATTAGCCCATGATTTACTTACCCTCAAGTCATCCTCGGAGTTATATTTAAAATCGGAGTTATATTAAAAAAGTCCTGGCTCTTCCAAGCTTTATAATGGCATTAACCGTTGCTCTGTTTTGAAGTCCATAAAAAAATGCATCTGTCCGTCAAATAACGTTCTCCACATGGCTCCAGGGGGTTAATAAAGGCCTTCTGAAGCAAATCGTTGCATTTAGGAAAAACATCCATATTTAAAACTTTTTGAATTAAAGTTCCGGCCGATCACCTTCCGTGGAAAAGTGTTGAAAGTGCCTTCTCGGAGTTCAAGATGTGTACACGACGTCTGTCAAGCAAACCTAGTAGCGTGAGCATTTGAGCTGCAGAGGCACTTTCAACACTTTTCCCAAAAACTGAATAAGGAAGGTAATCGGCCGAAACTTTAATAAAGTTTTGAATATGGATATTTTTCTTACATAAACGCATCAATTCACTGCCAAAGGCATTTATTAACCTCCCGGAGCCGTGTGGAGCATGTTATTTGATGGACAGATGCATTTTTATGGACTTCAAAAACAGAGCAACAGTTACTGCCATTATAAAGCTTGGAAGATCAGGACTTTTTAAATCTAACTCAACTTTTATTTGTCTGAAATAAGAATGTCTTATACACCTAGGATGACTTGAGGGTGAGTAAATCATGGGCTAATTTTCATTTTTGGGTGAACTAACCCTTTAACATGAACAATTTTAGAAAGTATAACAGTAATAATAATTTGTGCGGTTTGATGTGATGTGAGATTAGATTTAATCGTTAGATTTAATCACTGTTGGTAGCACGATTTTTTGTAAATTTTTTTCTCAGTTGGTCAGAACAAAAGTGGCATACATGTTACTTACTTTTTCAGATGACATTTTGCGGGGAAAATTAGTTATTTTGGTCATACTCCAAGACAGTACAGTATCCACACGGTGTGGTGAATGAATGACAGCTACACATACTCCTCAAAATATTATATTCATCCACGCTGAGGTGCCATTCTGATGCACAACCCACGTAAAGAAGATAATTCCGCAAATAACTACAATTGCAAGTTTCAAACAGAGATGGAGGCAGAGAGGCAAAACTTACAGACTGCAGCTTTAAATTATGAAATGTGTTTTAGTTTAGTTTTTTACTAGTTATGTTGAGTTTCACACTTGGCAAGTTTGGTTAGATGAAAACAACCTCTGGTGCGATTGCTCTGTTAATTCAGTTGATTTGAATAAGTTTGAACACCATCTGAACCTTGATGTGCACCAAACAAGCGGACAGAGACCCGTCTTGTCAGAAGGTTGTTTTGACTCCTTTACACATTTCATAAGCTATTCAAGAGTTGTCCGCTGCTAAAATACCACCATATGAACTAACATACAACGAGCACATTTAGCCCAGCACACAGAATTGTTTTGGATGTTTAGTAAGCTATGTCTCAGATATATGTCATAAAATCTGTCAGGTTGTGACCTTATCCTTATTCCTTTTGTTTTGTAGCTTTATGTTTAGTTTTTTTAGCTCCAGATCAAACAAACCAAGAGAGCTGAACTACAAGTGTAAACACTCCCTTATTTTGTAGTTAAATAAGTTAAATGTAGTTAGTAAAAAAAAAATTGTAATTTAGTTTTCGCTAATAACACTAACCACACCTCAACCAGACAGACTCGACAGAAGGAGTAAAAACATAGCTCTGCAAGTGGGTCACTACTAAGACATGATCAAATAAGACAGAGGGAGACTTTCTCTGAGGCTATTCCACATCACAGCGTCTCTCCAATTAAGTCAAGCGCACCCTGAGATGTTGCCAGCACGATAGCAGATAGATCTGGCATTACCGCGAACACGTGTTTAACTCTGTTTCTGTAAAGACACAGTAGGACAGCTTGTTAGAGTTGAATGTTAAATTGTGTGCTCTGTTGGAGAGCCTACAGCGTTTGTGCGGATGGAAGCGAGTGTTGTGCGGCTGAGAATGTCTAATTTAGCCGAGATCACTAGAGGTGGGCGATGGTCTCTCAAATGTCACTAACTTTTGCCGGGTTTATCTGGTGTTGCGCATTAAATGATAACCTGGAGGAGCGTATTTTTATCCTTTTTGAATGTGACAACGTGTTTAAAGGCCCACTGAAGTGCCTTGAAACTTGCCGCGTTGTTCAATGTGTTGACGTAATTTCCACTCAAACAGGAAGGGCAGGACATATTGAACAGCTCCTCCCCCTTTTTAAAATAGCCAATAGTGTTTAGTTTATGTCACAGCTTGGCCAGTGCCATTGCAATCAGTAAAGCCGCAGTTTCCTCTTAACCTCTAACCGTTTCTCCTCCTAATCTCCTCCATATAGCTTTAAAATGTAGCATTTTGTGCAGACTTCAAATAGGTCAGATACGTTTTCTGGTTTGCGCTGACTCTGGACTATGTCTATGTCTCTGGACCGGAGCAGACATGAAACCAGACTTAATTTGCCTCAATGGAAAGTATATTTACACTGTCTGAATCGTTCTCTATTCCTATATAGTGCACTATGTGCCATTCACCATGTAGAAAATAGTAACTGTGTGAACAAGTGACCGATAAACAGCTAATCTCTTTAGCCACAGCTTCAGCGTCTGTTTATAATGTAGGAGGCGGGATTCTTAAGATTCTAGAGAGCATTTGACTGGACAGAAAATCTGATGAAAAGGTGAGGTGTAGAGTGATGTCATCAAAATCATTGATCCATATTGGTGGAAGTTTTGAATGCTTATATATTCAAAATGTGAATATTGTTTTGGAGCACACTAGCTTATTGATAACAGTAAGGCTAACATATTGTTACTAAAAGCCAAAAAACTTTAAGTTTCTTTAATAATATTTCAATGTCAACAATTGAAAATACTTGTACAGTTCACCATTAATCCTCTATGCCAATAATGGCTGTAAAAATCTGGGTGTATACCTTATTTCCCAACAAAACATTATGGAGGGGTGTAGAAAACTATTTTTCTCGCATGTTCAAAGAGTTCCTGCTGCATTTCAGCCCCTGCAGAGATAAAAGACACTCCGGCTGTGAATGGAGCAGGAGGGAGTGAAGCGTTCCGCTTCGTCTTTCTCCGGTCACGCCAGAGGAGGGTCGAGGTGGGGTTTTGTACGTGGCAGAACCGGTCAGGCTTTGTAGACAGCCTCCCTAATCAGCTTGGCTGTGCATCAGGTGCTCAGATGTACTGTAGTTAGATTAAAGGGTCACAAGGATCGGCAAAGAGGATTAACGAAGAAGGACCTCTGCCTAGCGCTGCGTTTCCTGGTGGGCCCACAATCGTGTGTCCATCCCATCTGAGCTATTTAAGTTAAATTACCTTTCAAATCGCCATCTTCATGCATGTATTGTTGTCAGAAATAAGAGATGAATGGAAAACAAACACAGCGATTCGTTCTGGGCTCATTAAGGGTTCATCAGATACTGTAAACAAGTCATAGGCAGCAGTGACACCTGCTGGAGATCATCAATTTCACTGTGATGAACCATAAAAAATGGTGTGGGAATGATTGATTGGAGAATGAGGATTGGCCATGTTTTATTAGTTTTAGGTTCAAAGGGCACAGGAGAGGAACCTTTGCATCTCATTTCAAAGGGACTGGCGGCCCATCCTTGACTGATGCTGTTAACATCTTTCTGATGTTTCAGAGGGTATCAGAGTCTCTTATGCTCACCAAGGCTGTATTCATTTGACTGTGAAATATTATTACAATTTAAAAATAACTTTTCCATTTCAATATACTTTAAAATCTAACTTATTCCTGTGATGGCAAAGCTGAAGTTCAGCATCATTACAGTCTTAACTAAGTGTTTCATGATCCTTCAGAAATCATTCAAATTTGCAGATTAAAACAGTGTGCTGCTTAACATTTTTCTCAGGAATCTCTGATGAATAAAGAAGAGCATTCATTTAACAAAAATCATTTAATTATGAAAGCCTTAACTGTGTAACAGTTGGGTAGCACAGGAACAAACTGAAGAATCAGAAGATCTCAATTGAAAAACCTTAATGCAAACTCTAAGGAACACAGAAACCCACCCCAAAAAATAAATAAAAATAAACACACTCAAACATAACAGTGACCGGACAAAGACAGAATGAACAAGAGGAACTTAAATAGCAAACAGAAACTAGATGATTAACAAGACACAGCAGGGACAAATGAACTAATGAGGGTAACCATAGTAACTAACAAGTGTGACAAACATGTGACAAACTGTCACTTTTGATTAATTTAATTCATTCTTGCTGAATAATAAAAGAAGCAACAATCTTAATGACCCCAAACATTTGAATGGTAGTGTATACAAATATGTATTAAACAAAAAATTAAATTTTAAGTGATTTAATTATCACTGTAAATGATCATTTTATTGTTATGCAATGTAAATACGTTAAATTGGCAAATTATATAATGTTATTTTAGGTCAGGCAATTTGATACAGTGTTGAACAGTGGTTATCTATTTTCAAGGGGTCCTTGGTCTTTCAAAGAGAAAGGAAGCAAAGTCCCCTGTTGCCTTTATCTGTCCATTCTCAAAATCCTCACTCAGTTCCTGTTTGTGTGTGTGTGTGTGTGTGTGTGTGTACATGAGTGTGTACATGCTCTCAAACAGCAATCTCTTCTTCAGAATTCGCTCCTGAATGGTGCAAATGCATGGCACCCATATCACCCTCATGATGTGTCTTCTGGAATTTGTAGTAAAAAAAAAACAGGAACTGCATTGTTGACATCATATTATGCAATTCAATTACACAGAAAGCAGGAAATATCATATTATGTCCATTTAAAAAATCTTGATTTTGTTTTTGGACTCTAAATCCCTCCTTTCCCGAGCCTACTCTGCTCTGATTGGTCAGACGGCCCAGTCTGTTGTGATTGGTTTACCATAACGTCCATTACCATAACTGAACTCCAGCTCCGTCCAGAGGCTTCCTGTTCCTAAGCTCAGTTATTGTACATACTGTAAAGACAGTAATGATGACGATGATTTAAATCCCAGCGCAAGTCCGAATCGACGATGAAACAATGGAAAAACTAATTTTTCAATTCAAACCTTAAGCAAGACGTTTCTCAGTGATGCTACTCAGTTTGATGTGCACTATGAGATGTTTCAACTGTAATTCCTCACCATTAGCATTAGCAAGTGTGCTTCCATCAACAAACAAACCTCTGTGTGTGTGTGTGTGTGTGTGTGTGTGTGTGTGTGTGTGTGTGTGTGTGGACTGGTAATCCCTACGTTATGGGGACAAACGTTATGGGTCCCCACAAAGATGGCAATGTCCAAAATCCTTCTCCTCGTGGGGACATTTTTGGGGCCCCATGAGGAAAACATCTTATAAATCACACTAAGTGATGTTTTTTGAAAATGTAAAAATGCAGAATGTTTCCTGTGATGGGTTGGTTAAGGGGCAGGGGCAGTGTAGGGGGATAGAAAATACAGTATAAAATGCATTACGCCTATGGAATGTCCCCATAAAACATGGAAACACAACATGTGTGTGTGTGTGTGTGTGTGTGTGTGTTGCGGGGCACATGTGGGAACTCTATCAGTAACAGTGCATACGTTAGCCCAGCTGATGTAAATATTAACGTTTGCAAAACAAATCTTGCTCCATTCTTTATCTTTACTCAAAGTAGTAAGAATTACAGACAATCTGCATTAATAGACACAGTTTTAGGTAATACTGCAGCCCACAGCTGATTTACAGTAATATTTCAATAAGACAGTTATAACGTGAGTTAGCCGGTTAGCCAGATACCTACACAATATGAAACACAATAAACACATTGTAGAGCACAGCGTCTTCTCGACATGAATCAGGATGCTATCCAGTATCATGTGTTTGAGGTGGTTCAAGGTTTCCCTGTTGTGTGCGTGTAGCGACAACGAAACGGCTTGCGACTGGTTTGAAAAACAATTAGTTTAACTGACTCATAGTCGACTCTTACTTTTGAGAGACAATAACTACGCTGCACTTTCAGATTTAAAACTTTGCAGGATGTTTTAATTCACTTGGAGCTATGATACCCACTACATGAAAGGTCATTTTCAAAAATCCATAATAGGGGCTCTTTAAATAAGGAATCGAGACTTCAATCGAGGCATTTCAGGGAGTTCAGAAACAGTGCGCACTGATATAGAGAATAACTCCCTTTGGAGTGGTCTTTTGGTTTTTTACTTTGCAGACCTTTTTCATGCTTAACCAGCAACATTACACATTAAAGAAAGTTGAAAATGTGAAAAAGCATAATAGAGGAAGACTCTCTGGAAAACTTGATTCTGATTCTGGTCAGTCGCTGCATTCTGCAAGCAAAAAGCAAAACCTTTCTGCTTTGTGTCAGGGGCATGATCACCTTGTCTGGGTTTATTTTTCAATATTGGCCACATGACTGTGTGTATGCATGATTGGATTCAGATATTTTAATATATTTATATAACTAAGCACCTCTTGGTCTCTTCCAGGAGGGTTTTGAGAATGAAAGGGATATTTAAGGATTGCCTAAGTAAAATTACAAGTCACTCTTTTGGCGTCTCCTCAGGCTGACAAATCCTCTATCAGCAAAAGGTCATGAAAGGCATGCTGGGAATGGAGCATAAACTCAAGACCAGACACTTCAAGATCCCCCTCTGCCACTTTGCCAAATCTTTTCTTTTTTCCCTGATTCATTGGCTTGCACTTCACAGACATGAAATCAGTGTGTTTGCCAGTGCCTCTACGTTCTCTGACGTCTGATTATGTTCGAGGCAAACGTCAGACGGCTTAAATGAAAGCAGCTTGTGTGCGTCAAAGGCAATGTAGATTTCCCGATTTGAGATTTCTTTGTTGTCTAAATGAGCTCCTTAAAGTATAAGCCTTTATGTGATCATGTTGGATGTGAACTGTGGTAAACGTTCTTTCAGCATCTTTCTTTTGCTTTGACAGATGTCTTTTATTTAACTTATGTAGCTGCAGTGCATTCTGGGATATGGTATTATATGTCAGTGCCTAATAGAAAGCAGCACCATTTCTAAATGACTCAGATTCCGGGATGACCAAATCACTTTTAGGGAGTTTTCACTGTGAACCGGTTTTCATAACATAAGAAATTATGTTTAGAGAAACTTGAGGAATGAGGAGGTTAAAAAAAAAACACAAGCTGCATGTGGACGAAAAATTAGAGGCCACACAGAACTGCAGAACATCTTTATTCCATTAACTGTCCTGATCGCAATGGACTGAATTGCAAATAAGAGGTCTGTGTGTGTGTGTGTGTGTGTGTGTGCGTGTGTGTGTGTGTGTGTGTGTGTGTGTGTGTGTGTGTGTGTGTGTGTGTGTGTGTGTGTGTGTGTGTGTGTGTGTGTGTGTGTGTAATATACTACTGTTCAAAAGCTTGGGATGTTTTTGTTTTTAGGAATTTCAAGGACATTTTTAAACTGTTATTCTGAAAGGATCCGTTCAATTGATTAAATTAAATTGAGTGACAGTAAAGACTTTTAGAATTTTATATATATATATAATTTTATATATATATATACATATATATATATATATATATATATATATATATATATATATATATATATATATATATATATATATATATATATATATTTCAAATAAGTGATGTTCTTTTGAACTTTCTATTCATCAAATAATTCTGAAAAAAATGTATCCACAAAAATATATAGCAGCACATGACTGAATTGTTTTCAACATTGACAATAATAAGACATGTTTGTTGAGCATTTGAAGTTATTTTAAATTGTGATAATATTTTACAATATTACTGTTTTTATTGTATTTTTATTTTAAATAAAATGTAAACCAATTCTAATAAATGCAGCCTTGAGGAGCATCATAAAAATCTTACTGATATCAAAGTTTGAATTGTAGTGTATATGATGTATGTTCAAACTGCCAGTTTCCAAACTTTCTAATCCATGTTTCTGTTTTTTTTTCCCCTCTTTTTTCTTTGTACAGATCCATCTTCAAACTACATCCGCCAACTGGAGACTAAAGTCCGCATTTTAGAGGATGACAACAAGCAATTGTTATCCCAGGTAAGAGTCTAATCTGCCGGCAATGTGATGGAAACGTACATACAATGAAAACACAAAGAGCTTCCTTTTCAGGCCAGCTTCCAGAGGCTAGCCAATCCTAAGAGGGTAATTTGCATACAGAATAGACATATTATAGTAATAAGCCTGTATAATTCTAAAAGTCAGAAAGAGTAGAAAGTGTTCATGTAGATCTAAATTCAGTTTTTTTTGTTAAATAATGATGATAAAAAATAATAAAAGGAATAATAATTCATAATAATAGTTTAGTTTTTAGTTTTATTGATTTATATAACACATTTAATAATGACAAAAGTCGTTAGTCAACCAAAGTGCTGTAAAATAGAAACATAAAACAATAACAGAATAAAACAAAACACTAATTTACCCAACAATTTAATTCACACATAGAAGAGTAGTATACAGCAAATTACTCTAGCCCACAAGCAGTTTTAAAAAGATACGTCTTGAGCAATTATTTAAAAACCTGAATAGAAATGGAAGATCGTATACGGTGTACAACCGCACAGTCTGGGTGCTGCCGCTGAAAATGCATGATCCCCCTTCGAGTTTCAAGCGTGTCATTGGTACCGACAACATTCAAAGTATTCAAAGAGACAGTGACTGTCAGTGACTGAAGAGATATGTTCTCATCTGGTTTCTTTGGAAGATAAAGCTGTATATCGTCTGCATAAAAATGACGTAGAACCTGATGTACTTAAGGTGGGATGGGAACCTGTCCCCTTAATAACAACATACTCATCAAAACGTTTCAATAAAAAAGAGTGATCCTGTGCTTAGATCCAAAAGAACCAAAACACCACTTTTTCCTGGGTCGACAGGATTCTGCCTATACTGAGCTCCGAACCCGGACTGAAACCCATCCAATATATCATAATTCTCTAAAAAGGTGGAGAGTTGATGAAAAACAACCTTCTCCAATATTTTGAAATAGGCTGATAATTAGTTAAAACTATTGGATTAAGTAAAGGCTTTTTAAGCAAAGGCTGAATCACAGCATGTTTGAAACAGGATGGAACATAGCCATTATTATTAAGACTACAATTATAAACTGAATACATGGGCCAATAGTGTCCAATACTTCCACAGTGATCCAGAGATGTCGGAATAGGATCCAGAGAACAGGTTGCAGGTTTCATATGACAAATAATATCAATTAGAAAGGAAAGAGACTCTAAGCTATTTAAAGTAACGGGATTGCAATGGCCGACAAGAGAAGCGGTACATTCAATTACAAATTAATCATAAATATGATTAAAAAAAGTTGACATGCTTTGTTTTCTGTTTTGCAACCATATACAATATTAGTCTTATATGGGTTTGACATGCAGTGCAGTGCAGTGCAGCAATGTAATAGTGTGCTTAAGGGTTTTTAATCAAGTGCTGATGTTTGAAAGCATGTTGCCCCAGTTTAGCTTACACAGCACATGATCAGCAGTATAATTAAAATTAAACATGAGTGTGGTTATGTGGGCAGGGGGCGCATGCTGTGGTCAGCTGGGACCACTTTTTTCAGCTTTGCCTAGGCAGTAGCGTTTGCACTTTTTGTGTGTTTGTGTTGTTGATTGTAATATTGTAATACAAGTGGTAGGGAGTAAGAATATGGAAGCTTATGTGTAGCAGAATTCAATTTGCAATGCAAAATGACAATGCAATATGCAAAATGGGAATGTATTTCTCTATTTAAAATTACATTTTCCATTGCATATGTGCCAAGTTGGTGCAAAATGAAAATGAAAATTAAATTATAGAATTTACTTTTGCCATTTCCAATAGTAATTTTAAAATGTAAATTGCATATTCATTTTGAATGCTTTATACGTTGCAAAATGAAAATGAAAATGTATTACTCTAATTGATTTGGTATGTGTCTATGTCCAAGCCATAACAGTAGTAAAATTATCATTTAAACGTTATTTGTTCTAAATGCATTTACACTCATGGTTAGGAAACTTAGGATTGAATTTTCATCATAATGCCATGAGATATTTGTAGCAAAAATTCAGAGTGGATTTCAAAATGCATTCTGAGCCAAAGATATAGCAAAATGGTAGCAAAATTGTGATTTAAATGACTTTTTAATACATTGACACTCACTCTTGAGAGGTTTGAAAAATGCATTTTAATGAATGCCACACGCTGATCACGCCCACCCTCCGTCCATCAATGCGTCAAGGCGGGGCACGACAGGTAAGCGTGGAGCGGCTTCACACTGCAAGCGTGGCTTGAGCGTCTCAGCTGCATGGCGTGTCCGTTTTTATTTAGGCTCCCATGTTAACAGGTTGGAGCATGCACACTGCCTGCGTGACACGCGTCTCAGGCGCGCGGAAAACACGTGCATGCTAGAAATAGAACCAATCGCAAGCGTTTCCAGGCAAAATAGAATAGGAAAAGATGTTTGTATGTCATTTTGACACAAATACATATTAATAAATGACATTTTGATGTTTGAAAGTCTCTAGGTTTTGACATGAATGCAGATATAACTGTAATTTAAATCAATAATAATAAGTATCGATTTTCAATACATGTCAATACAGAACTAAAATTCTGTAACCTATTTTGCCTTCAATACCATATATATGTACGGTCAATAGGTACTGCCGATGTTGTCTTTGCTGTATCAGTTGGCTAGGCCTATATTTATGTTTAAAATGAAGTATACATGAAGTATAGGGCTCAGAATATGCTTCTGGTGTAGCCTGGATGCCAGCCAAATTTAGCCCCGCCCACAAAATTTTTTGCTCGGGCAATTCGGTCTGGTCTCGATCCATAGAGGAGTTATTATGCCTGAACAGAAACTGTTCGGACCAAATGAAATTTTCAGGGCGGGCTTTAGATGATGATGGACAGATGATCAACAGTAAAATAATCATCCACGTCATCAAAGGCGCTTTGGGTTGAATTTGCTCTTATCCTAAACGGAGAACTTGTTCGTATATGCATTCACCTTCACTATTTCTCTCAGAAACGATGATCGTGTTGGTAAGTACTCTGTGTATCCTTAAATTATTTTTTTACAACACTTTTAACACTTGTACTCTTGTAACGTTACTTAATCCAGCGCGCGTGCAGACAGGGTTGCCAAGTTTTTTTGCAATGTCGCGCACAATTGCTACTCAAAACTATAGCCCAAAACAATAACTTTCTGGGGGGTTCTCCAGAAAAAAATGGCGTTTGGTTGGCAAAATATGTTATTTTGGCAAGGTTGCCTGCTAAAATTCGCATTCCTGGGTTTATATAATTACATAATTGGGGTCGCTTCAACCCGCGGACATGGAGAAAAACACAGACTTGGCAACACAGTGCAGTTGAGTTCTGTTGACATTTGACAACTAACGTTATGCGTCGCTCCGTTGCTCTGATTGGTTGTGGGTCTATCCAATTGAGGTCTTTCCTGGCTCAGTTGAAACACGCCCCATAAGCTCAATGGAGCCAAGTATATGTCTCTGCAGGTTAGTAATAGGAGTTACCTCATCAGTGGGTGTGGCCATAAACAGAGGGATTGTTTCAACTGTGTTACCAGATTTGCCCACGTCACAGTGTGGGTAGGGTTTGGGGGTGGGGTCGGGTGAAGGGGATCATTTTCATTGCTTGATGTATAAACACCCATAAGTTTGAAAACACCCACTAATTTAGAAACACCCACTCTTGTTCCGCAGAGACCTCATACTCTGGAGCGGTACCAGACTCATATTCCGACTAGAATTGAGTATGGCCACGCCAGGCTACTTCTGGTGTGCAAAGACATAGAAAACGCCACGCAGCAGAAACGCTATGCTCACGCGGCAGCGTTTTCTAAGTCTGACGCGGCGGTGCTGCTGCTAGGTGACGTACAGGGAAGGCATATACTTAATGTATACTTCATGTTAAACATAAATATATAGCCTACTGATTCAGCAAAGACAACGTCGGCAGCATTGACCATACATATCTATGGTATTGACGGCAAAATAGGCTACAGAATTTTCATTCTGTATTGAAAATCGATAATTATTATTATCTGCATTCATGTCAAAACCTAGAGACTTTCAAACATCAAAATGTCATTTATTAATATGTATTTGGATCAAAATGACATTCAAACATCTTTTCCTATTCTATTTGGCCTGGAAATGCTTCCAACACGCTTGCGTGTCGCGTGAAAAATAGGCATCGGTTCTATTTCTAGCATGCACGCGTTTTCCGCGCAGCTCAAGCCGCTTGCAGTGTAGCTGCTCTACGCTTCATGCCCCGCCTTGACGCATTGATTGACGGAGGGTGGGCGTGATCAGCTCTAAATGCATTCATTGCATTCATTAAAATAAATTTTTCAAACCTCTGAAGAGTGAGTGTCAATGTATTAAAAAGTCATTTAAATCACAATTTTTCTACCATTTTGCTATATCTTTGGCTCAGAATGCATTTTGAAATCCACTCTGAATTTTTGCTACAAATATCTCATGGCATTATGATGAAAATTCAATCCTAAGTTTCCTAACCATGAGTGTAAATGCATTTAGAACAAATAACGTTTAAATGATAATTTTGCTACTGTTATGGCTTGGACATAGACACATACCAAATCAATTAGAGTAATACATTTTCATTTTCATTTTGCAACGTATAAAGCATTCAAAATGAATATGCAATTTACATTTTAAAATTACTATTGGAAATGGCAAAAGTAAATTCTATCATTTAATTTTCATTTTCATTTTGCACCAACTTGGCACATTTGCAATGGAAAATGTAATTTTAAATAGAGAAATACATGGCCATTTTGCATATTGCATTGTCATTTTGCATATTGCATTGCAAATTGAATTCTGCTACACATAAGCTTCCATAGTAAGAATGGCATCAAATATTTTACCAATTTAGTCACATGACTTTCACAGTTTAGGTGATCAGCTCACAAACTTTGCTAAGTGCCCATTAGCAATGTCAGATTTAAAATTGCATCCTGTTCCTTTAATGCATGTCATTGTACCAAGACTTTGATGCTGAAATGAGACTCTGATTTAGTTTATGACACCGTAAGAGCTTTGAACAAAAGGCCCTGGAGCTCCGACAGTTATATGAGACAAAGATACAGATCTGTCACTAACAATTTTCTGTTTCAGACGGTCTTCATCTCCCATTTTCCGAGCCCAGATTTATAGGCAGAGATAGCACATCCATCTCAATATATTTAGATGGCACAGGCGACTAGTTGCTGTCAGTTTAATTGCATACGCTCATCTCTGATATTCTAATGATACTTCTTCATATTTTTTTTCTCTGATGATGGATAGAGCCACATTTTCTTTTTATTGCTTCCATAGATAACTCAATTCTTTGAGGAAAGATATCTTAGAATTTGCAAGTATTGTGTTTTGCTCTGGGGATTATATTGTGCCTGATAACCTTCAAGAATGGCTGATCAATGCATTCTTGCTGTTGCTATAAGAAATATGAGCATTTTATAGAATGTTTTTAGCTGACGGGACTTTTAGAACGATCATTTAGTTATAACCAGAAATTAAGCTGCCTTTGGATGTGTAATGTAGATCTTAAGAGGAGAAGGATGTTGTTACCTTCAGGGTCATTAGTCCATGCCAAAGATCTCATTCATGGGGTCAAACCTCTGTTCAATTATGCATGCTCTGTAAAATAATGTGAGCAGAAAGGCATTCATTTCACTCCAGTCTTTTTTGTATTTTGATTGAGTCGTCTCGTATCAAATGATTGAGAGATGCCTATTATTATTTTTTTTAAATGATCAAATAATTCAGAATAACAGACAGATAGATAGATAGATAGATAGATAGACAGACAGACAGACAGACAGACAGACAGACAGACAGACAGACAGACAGACTATATTGCCGAAAGTGTTGAGACGCCCCTCCAAAATGAATTCAGGTGTTCCAATCACGTCCATGGCCACAGGTGTATAAAATCAAGCACCCAGGCATGCAGACGCTTCTACAAACATTTGTTAAAAAATGGGTCGCTCTCAGGAGCTCAAGCATGGTGAATTCAAGCATGGTACCGTTGTTGGTTGCCACCTGTGCAATAAGTCCATTCATTAAAATTTCCTCACAACTAAATCCACAGTCAACTGTTAGTGGTATTATAACAAAGTGGAAGCAATTGGGCCCAAAAGCACTCAGCCACTCGCCAACTTTCTGCAGAGTTAATAGCTACAGACCTCAAAACTTCAAAACTCTGGAGTGATGAATCGCGATTCTCTGTCTGGCAATCCGATGGACAAGTCTGGGTTTGGCGGGTGCCAGGACAACAGTACTTGCCTGACTGCATCATGCCAAGTGTAAAGTTTGGTGGAGGAGGGATTATGGTGTGGGGTTGTTTTTCAGGGATTGGGCTTGGACCCTTAGGGTGCTTTCACAAAATTTGTTCGATTGCCTGGATCGAACCCGAGTTCGATTGCTCCCCCCCCCTGCCCCCGCTGGACTGTGTTCATATTATATTATTTGGGGCCGAACCGGGGTGCGTTTGCGTCATCAAAGCAGAAGCTGTTTACCCCGCTGCATAGTAACGACGGCGAGCAAGAAGGTGGCAAAATGAATAGCGTTGCTCACCTCACTTTTCTTTTTTAACCATTGGTTTTGTTACCAAAGCTTCAGTATGTAATGGCACTTGCGTCTATCTGCCGCGAATGTACTGCAAATGCTCTAAGGAAAGCTGAAGACGAGCAGAAATTAGATTTACAGTTCTCTGCTTGCAGTATGTCAGTAGCGCTCATCAGGAAAATGAGTGAAACACACACATTTTTACCAAATCATACATAATTAATAGCGGTTCACTTCCGTGATTTAGTATGATTGCATTCACATCAGCAGCGAACCGTACCAGAGTTCACATGAACCGAACCCCAGACCACCCTTTTTAAGCGGTCTCCAGTGCAGTTCGCGGGTGTGCACCCGAGTTCGGAAGACAGCGTTCACATCATCCAAACGGACCGAACTCTGACGTCAATCGAACCCGGGTGCGCACCAAAAGTGCTAGTGTGAAAGCACCCTTAGTTCCAGTGAAAGGAACCCCTAATACTTCAGCCTACCAATACATTTTAGAAAATTTCATGCTCCCAACTTTTTGGGAATAGTATGGGATGGCCCCTTCCTGTTCCAACATGACTGCACACCAGTGCACAAAGCAAGGTCCATAAAGACATGGATGAGCATGGAGGAACTTGACTGGCCTGAACTTGAGTCCTGACCCCGATAGAACACCTTTTGGATGAATTAGAGCAGAGACTGTGTGCCAGGACTTCTCGTCCAACATCAGTGCCTGACTTTACAAACGCGCTTCTAGAAGAATGGTCAAAAATCCCCAAAACACACTCCTTGTTGAAAGCCTTCCCAGAAGAGTTGAAGCTGTTATAGCTGCAAAGGGTGGGCCAACTCCATATTAAACCCTACAGATCGAGACTGGATGTCATTAAGGTTTATGTGCATGTAAAGGCAGGCATCCCAAAATGTTTGGCAATATAGTGTAGATAGACAGACTGAAATAACAGATCATGTTTAAATTATTTAACAATGTTCATTTAAAAAAAAAAAAAAAATAAATAGCTGCAGTCTCATGTTCTCTTAGCAGAACTTTTATTAGTACATGCTGGACAGTTACGCAACGTACACATGTAGACACACACAGAAAACTTTTGTATCAATCCACTTTTCCCTGAAAAAGGTTCACTACCTCGATTAAGCTCCAGTAATCCCTTTGTGAGCTGTTTGCACACAACAGCCATCAACATACAGGACAAGAAAGTTCAAAATGGGGATAATCACACACAGATGCTTTTACTGTGGAATATTCATTCATTCTCTATTGTGCTGAGGGATTTTCATTTTTTGTCTGTTTTAGAATGGTATGCAAATAAGGAAGTCTGTGACCTTTTACAAGGTCTCTCTTGTTTAAAAACCATTTCATGGCCTGTGACACTCAAATATGCAGCGGAAAGAGTTTTTGCGGACAGGTGCCTTTTGGCTAAATTTCTTAGGTCATTATTTATGAAGCGTGACTGACATTACCTCTCAGCTCCAGAACTTTTTGCCTTTTACCCTTTTCTCAGATCACCACTCAGGAAATGATCTCACGTGCTATCCGCTATCCATTTTTCATTCGCAAACATTTTTGCAGGGGTTTTGTTATCATCCTGGAGTCAAAAATGTTGAACACAGCACATTACGAATCGTAACAGTTGTTTTTCTAGTTTCATGCCCATAATGATAGAGAAAGTGGAGTTGTTCCTGTGGTTTCTTTGTGCTTGGGACTGCTATATCTTATCATTGTTTATCTGATAAAGAACTATGAGATTTGCAATAGTCACTTCTTTGTGTTGTGAGAAGAGGTCAGGAAAGGTTGAAAAACCTGGTAAACCACTAAACATTAATCAGGGACAAATTTGTTTGATTTTAACACAGATTGATTTCATACACTTTTTTCCCACATCCAGAGATGGCAAGTGAGCTCATGTCTTAAATTAACTTATTGTAAGGCTTCTTATAGAGTTAATATTTTAGTGGTTATATAATATAACCAGTGCCTTTATTATTGATGATTTTTTTGCTATGCAAGTACGAATGCAAAGTTTATGACCTTTTGGAAAACAAAGGATTGGGCTTTTCATTACATTATAGGCTTTATGACTGGATGTTGATGGTGTTTGCTCATGTCTCTGTACATATATACTACCGTTCAAAATTTGGGGTCAGTGAGATAAAAAAATCATAAAAAATGTAATAGTTTTATTTAACAAGGATGCATTAAATTGATCAAAAGTGACAGTAAGGCATTTTATAATGTTACTAAATATTTATATTTTGAATGAATTTTGTTCTTTTTTATCTTTCTATTCATCAATTAATCCTTTTTTAATGGTTATATATTGGCCGTTCTTCTACTGTAAAATGTCTTTCATATACAATATTGTTTGTTGTTTCTCTTTTTGGTTGGTTTTGATTTAAAACTGATTTTTTGTGTGTGTGTCTGATTTAATTTGGCTGTTAATACCTCTATTTATCAAAACAAATCTGTGCTTGGCACATTTATGCTTCTCTCCTCAGCAGGGGAACGTGGGCGATATGAAGACACTCCGGAAAGGACTGTCCCTGTATCACTCAGAGTCCCAGCTCTCCTCGCTATCCCAGTTTCAGGACACCTTACAGAATGTATGTATTTTACTGATTCAATTTAATGTGACCCCATTGTTTTGCATCAGAGCCAAAACCTACATCACAGTTGAGCTTAAAAAAGATTTGTCATGTTGAGCCGATTTGGAAGAGATTTGACAACAATTAGCTGGTGCAATTCCAGCTGGTTCCAGGATTCTGCATTGCTCTTTGTACAAGCAGATGAGAATTGACCCGTGCCAAGGAGCTTAAAACATCAGGAGCTTGAAACCTAAATGACAGCGTAAAATCCCAAACAGACTGTGTCTCATGTATTTATTTATTCATCTATTCATGTATTTATTTATTCAAGAATAAGTGCCACTTGTTCAGTGGTTCTTGAACTTTTTCAGGTGGTGGATCAACAAAAGTTGTGGACCATCTAGATACCTCAAAACAAGTATTTACAGTTTTAAGTTATGCTCACTATCTTGAAATAGTCTGACAGTTCAGAATGTTGCCAGACTGTTTATATTTTATTGAAATGAACCAGACTGTTTGCTAATAATCTAACTGAGCCAACAGTTGCATAACTGTCTGTTGTGTTATTAAAATGATGAAACAACAAAGAAAAACTTTATCACGAATGAAGGTTCGCAGAATCTGTTAATTAAAGGAGTAGTTCACTTTAAAATGAAAATATAGCCCATGATTTACTCACCCTCAAGCCATCTTTATATAATAAATATCCTGACGCTTCCAAGTTTTCCGCCAGACATCTTCCGTATTCAGCTTACGCAGAAAGTGTCATTCATTGATGATATAAAACTCTGGACGATTTTCTTGCGTGCGTCCATTTTAGCACGCCTCAACTATTGTACAGTCTGACATTAATGACAACTTAGATCTTACAGTGTGACATGGCTTACAGAGGGGATCATGTTGGTACAGTCTGACAAGTAACAATCTTAAAGGACTATTATAAATCGCACAGTGTGTACCCGGCTTAAGTTAGCTTGGAAGCGTCAGGATATTTATTGATATAAATATGATTGTGTTCATCAGAAAGAAGAAAGTCATATACACCGGATACCTTGAGGGTGAGTAAATCATGGGGTAATTTTGAAGTGAACTACTCCTTTAATATGAGGTAATTTATCATTTAAATATCTCAGTGTTGGTGCTCTTTGTCAATCATTTTAGTTATTTAGATCCACAGTTTAATTTATTGCAGACTACAGTTTGAGAACCACTGCAGACTTTGCTTTTTTATGACAAACTTTGTTCCCTTTTTTAAGATCTTTTCTTTTTTAACCAAATGTGAAACTACAAGCATAAACTACCTTTCAAAATATTTTAAAATGTAATTTGTTTCTGTGATTACTCCAGTCTTCAGTGTCACATGATCCTTCAGAAATGATACAATGACCTCTTCACCTCTTCTTGACATTGATCTGCAAATGATGACCATCAGACCAACCCACAAACCCTTCCATGCCATCTTTATAGTCAACAATGCTAGAATCTCTTGTTTATAGATTCAAAATTACAGTATCATCTGAAAATTTCATTACAAATTAATTTATTTGCTGACTAACACAATCATTTGTATAAAAATGGCAAGATTTCTCAACCTTGCGAAGCCCCTGAACATCTTCAACATCAGACAACATAGAATGAAATTTCACTTGTGTCCTGTTTGTTAAAAACAAATAATACCAATGAATCAAGAAATGATTGACTCTTAAATGAACTAAGATCTCCAGCAGGATATGTGGGTGAATTGTATTAAATGCAGAACTAAAATCAATGAAAAGCAGATTAGCATATACAGCCAGACTGTTAAGGCAACCGGCCTGTAGTCAATGTTGTTCCTGAGGACAAGAACTTTTTGGAGTTTTTAATTAATTATAAAACAAACTGTTTGCAGTTTAGTATATAGGTAAGAAGACTTTGCTTTGCTAATGTTTAATTTATTGTGTCCTTGCAGGGGGTTTGTTGTACTTTGCTGTAGTCTCAGTGCTGATCCGTTCCTTAATTAGAGATTCTTTCTAGCCTAAAGATGACCTTAGAGGAACACTTTTTTCTTTTCTTTTTTAAATATAAGAAACTTTTCTCAGGTTTGCCAAGATACCAAAGTTTGTCTTTATGGCCTTGTTTACACTTGGTATTAAGATGCGTTTTGGTTGACCAGATTTAAAAGTAGACGAGGGAGACACATTTCCTGTTTATAATCCGTCTTAGAACTTTTGTCCACTTTCAATCACTTCTGTCCTGATTTCTTCAATCTGAAAAAGTCCATACATACCCGCCCATAGACCCTCTATGGGTGGGTATGTATGGACTTTTTCAGATCTTTCGATATAATGGACAAAATAAGCTCGCACACTTTACATATGAACGCCAAAGGAGATGACGGAAAAACGTACAGAGATTAGCTGCTATGCTCTGAGAGCTGTAAGAGCGCGATGAACATAGTGAGCATGTTAGAAATCAGGAATTGTGGGTGAACATTGTACTTGGTACATTTTTCGTCTTCAAACCAAACCTTGAGGTCCTTAGCCGACAAATTTTAAATCCCATCGTTTTTGCGTCCCATATTTACGCCTTAGGTCAGAAGGCAGAGAGTAGATGGTCCTTTGTGGCTGTTCAAACACATTCGACAACATGAGCGTTTACACTATGAAACCAATCTGGTCAAATGCGTTTTTTAACTACCTCTGGAAGTAGTCGAAAGTGGACAAGCTCAAAACGTTTTAGACGCCGTTTACACCTGTATTTAGCGTTGTCCATTTGTGATCCCGATCGACCAAAATGCATCTTCATACCAGATGTAAACGGCCAATTTCTCCTAAGTAATTTGAATCAGAGAAGCATCAGAGACAAAACCCACAATGCTGCAGGGGTGGAACTGAATGCTGTTAAATAGGTTTTGTCCTAAAATTAGCTTCCATTGTTTCATGTCATTTTGTCCACTGGAAATTTGTAAAAAATTCTGTCCTGAAGATTCACTTCAATATATTGAACTGAACATCACAGCCTTGTTTTCATTCATATCTTCTCTTAGTGCCACTGCCCACCTATTTCAAATTCACAAATTCCCTCAAATCTAATTTCTTATAGAGAATGCCTCACTTAAGCAATTAAATCATCTGTTTAAACAGATTCCCCTTATTTCTTTCCTCCTCTGTTGCTCTCTCTCTTCTCCTGAGATATCATCATCATCATTTCCCTACACCCATATTCTCAAAAAGGTCATCTGCGAACCTGGTGCTTTAGCTAATAAGTGCACTCATCAGCTATGACAGCACAGCTGCTCCACTTTAATATGAGAGACAGCTTCTACAGGAAAGAGAAATCAATTAGAGAGTGCATGGCGTAGGTCTCGTCCACAGAGGCTGCTGGGCTTATTTTATCCCAGCTCGTCTCAGCCCTGTCTACGAGCTCATCGCTTCATTAGCATGGCTTTGAACTTTCACTTTAATCACGGGGAGAGATGGCGCTAAATAATGCAGTGGCGAGCTGCTGAAACAATAATCAGGTTCGTACAAGTGACACAACAGATCGGTTGCTGTTCTTAGAGGTTACATGAGGAGGAACTTGAGGCGAGGTAATCAGAGCGGTTTGGCACTTTAGCTGTTTTAGAGTTGCTACTAAATGTAAAATTTAGTAGCATCTAGTAGCATCATCTACTAAAATGTAAAATTTCGACATGAATGTATAACGCTGATTATGATAATGTTTGGGGTCAGTATTTCATCAAAAGTACAGTATTATTGTAAAATATAATTACATTTTAAAAGAAGAGTTTTCTATTATTATTATTATTGTTTTAAAATGTAATTTCTTCCTGTGATGGCAAAGCAGAATTTTCATCATTATTTCATCATTATTAGTGTCGCATCCTTCAGAAATCATTCTGATATGCTGCTTTGGTGCCCAAGAAACATGTTTTATTATTATGTGTTGAAAGCAGTTGTGCTGCTTAGTTCATTGTTTTTTGGAAACTGTGATACTTTTTTGCACAGCTGACCAGTCCATGTTTGTTTGTTCTTTAGTCTTTGGATTTGTTTAATCCAGCTGTGGCCTGTTATCTGATTCTGATTTCCAAGTGGTGTTTATTATCAATGCCTTTTTGCAGATTATAGAAAGCCTCTTCAGACTATCCAATAATATTAGTCCTGGATTTGATAGGACTATAGAAATATCTTAATGATTGAATTTGGCTGTATCTATCACCAGTAGTATTATCTCATCGCCTCTGTTTGTGACAGCACTTGGCACACTAGCCAGTAACACAGATGTTACTCGTGGCAAGGCTTCAAAACCGAGCTCCAAACAAATAGGATAATCACTCATTTTGTGTTAATGCCTTGAGATGCCACTTACTTCTTAATAGATTATTTAATAATCTATAATCTGATGATCTGATGAAATTGTGTCCTTTTTGTTCAATAGAATAAACACATGGAAGAATATTAGTATCATTCCGCCCATACAGTAAACTCCTTGATTTTAGAGATAGATAGATTTCATCTTTAATATGAATGAGTTTGTCTGGAATTGTTCTAATTGAACTAAAACTAAACTGAAATTTTAAATATGAAATAAAAATATTAATATATTAAATAAATATTAAAATAAAAACTAATTTAAAAATGCAAAACTATAATAACCTTTGTGTGTGTTGTTTAATTTTGTATAAATAAATAGAATTCAATTTTTTGTATAAATATAATTAAATTCCAGTATATTTTATACAATAAATTATAGTATTACAATATATTATGCAGTATATTTTATACAATTCATTTCTATATGGCAATTGGAATTTAAATGTGTCGTGTAATTCAACTGCATTATGATGACAACTTCTATTAAATAATTCAATTGTAAGGGCCTGAATAGTCCTTGGCATTTGCTATTAAAAAATCCATATCAGTCGACCACTGCTTGGCTTGTACTGGCAAATGAATCCATGCAGAATGAATTGTGGGACTCCTGGGCTTCTCTAATCAGGCTGCAGGGCGATGCATGACAGCGAGCATTGGGTCGGGATGTTCTCGGGTCAGTCCAGGGTAAAGTACCCACGGCTCCAGCCCTCAATAAACCTGCTGGCAACTGCAAGTGAACATCACAGCCCTGTTCTCCCAGGCCAAAAGCGAGTTGCAGTTTCCATCCAGGGGTCCTCTCCCGACCCCACTGCTGAAATGCCAGCTCAATTGTTGTGGATTTAACGCTAGAATGGGACTCAAAGGGCTGTGTCTATAGTGGGGCTCACAAGACCCTGTGCACTGAAAGAGCTCTTTGTTGATGGGTACCCATGAAGGGGGAACAAGCAGAGATGAGTTATAATGAGATGGCTTAACCCATTTCGAGCCTGAGTTGACTCAGAGAAACAGCAATGGGCTTTTCCAGTGCTCGGATCTCTTCTGGTAATCTGAGAGGGCAGTGTGAATGATCTTTGATCGTGACGAATGTGTGTCCATCTGTCCACAGGGGTCTACGCGGATGCCTGGAAGTGATCTGCCGCCCCCTGTCACAGGATACCTGCCAGCAGCACAGAAACCAGAGGCTGTTGTTCATGCCATGAAAGTAAGATTATGATGCTGATGTTGCAAAATCAAGCCATACTTACAAGTTGTGTTTGAATTCTAGAATTGACATATGCTAAAAAATATTACGCTAAATTATATTATGCTGAAATATTACTGTTAATTTAATGGCCTAGCAGTGCTCATGCATTCGACTTAGTTCAAGGCTGGGTTTCTTCATTCCCACATCATTTAATCATTTCTCATCCTCTCTTTGTCATCCCTCAATTAAAAGTGTCATAAATCATCAAAAGTTAAAGGTCAAGTCTGATTTCAGGAATTAGATTGAGTTTCATGGTAGAGACGCCTGACTGAATTGGAGTTAAACTATTACTTATTAAACTAATACTGTCACCTAGAGGATTTTCTGTGAACTTTAGGATCTCTGTTACTTGAAAGAAAATAAAACATTGGTAAAGGGAAGCAGAGAGAGACAAAAATAAGTCAAATAAATACTACAGTAAATAACAAAACAAAAAAAAAGTTTAAGTGGTGCTTGCCTGTGCAAAACTTGCTGCCACTGTGCAAGGTTATTTTAGTATTAGAATTTAGTATTATATACCATTGTAGTATTTATTAATATTTTGAATTAGCTTTCATTTTTATATTTTCATTTTTCATTTTCATTTTAATAATTTTGTTATTATCAAAGTTGTAGAGAGAGCACAATGAAAGGAGTAGATAGCAAAAACGTACGCTGAAAACATGGACTAATTAACAACCAAGGAGACAAATAAAGATCAGGAACACAGGTGAAAAAGGAACAGAGAAAAGAAACCAAAACACAATGAAACAAAACCCAGTGCCGGGGCTGGGGCGTGGGGGCATGGGGGAAAACAGTCCATTCCCCCACACTGGAAATGCATGGCGTTAACCCAGTAAAGCCTATTTAGAATCACTTCTGCCGCTCGACAGAGCAAGATATATAGAAAAACTGAGCAGTGTTGGATCGGATTTTCCGTACAGTATCTGTGACTGGAAAAACGACCCAACACAATGGCTGTAGGTGTCACTTTCTCATCAAAACGCATGGTGCTCCCCCAAATATTACTTGCCTACTTCATAAATCATAAGTCTTTTGATGCATGTATACTTTATCTGTTTATTTATTCATTTTTCTTGTTAGTACAGCCATGCATGAATGAATTAGTTCAGCGTTTACATTTTACATTTTACAAAGCAAATTTGGTGTTGACATGTCAGTGTCACAATACTATTCTCAAATTACTGACAATAGCAAAGTGTTTTGCTTTTTTATAGCAACCGTCTTCATCAAAAGACTGGGGGATTTTGTAGGCTATATTATATATTTGGGGGAGCAGCATGCATTTTGACGAGAAAATGCCTTTCAAGTGTCACACATGTAAGTCTTCTTAAGAAGACTTTTGAATGTATTTTACATTAAGCTTGCATGAAAACTGCTTTAATAATAAGTTGACTGCTTTTTGATACAGCTCGAGTCCCGTGAAAAACTTATGACTATAGGCTATTGGCATTTTGTTAAACAAACTTTTGCGATTGCAGTAATGAAATCGCTTATGTTTTAATCTTTACAATAATACATCATCATATGGTGCAAATGTTTAATTGTAATGGATGTAGGCTTTCAGAATTGACGAACGGCTCCATCTGTTATTCGGCAGTATAAAACTTCTGATTTAACTTATTAGAGGTGCTAAACGCCACACAGCAACTTTTCGGCAAAAATCAATCTTATTACTAAATAAGCCAATCAGAGCAGAGCTCAACATTAATATTCATGACCCTTTCAAATAAGGCAATAAGGTATTTCATTCTAGGGACAATTTCTAGGGTTGTAAATGGACCTGTAAAACCGTATCTGGGCAATTTTTGCCCTTAAATAGGCCTAAGCCACATACTCTCTACACATGTAGATATCAGAGAACAATTTAAAATATTGTTTCAACTCATTCTAGGGAACATTTAAGATATGCTTTTTTTTGTCCGTTAAATAATGGCTAGAGCACCAGTAAATTGAGCGCAAACCTTAGTAAATTGCGTACTAGTAAATACTCTCCTCCCATAAATTTTGCGTCTAAAAGGGGAAACTCCTACAAAAGCATATGCAATAAGTTCAGCAACAAAAATAATTATGTCCACGCCTTTTCACTGCAAATTTTTGTGTGTCTTTAGTAAATCCTGACAGAAGGTTTTAAAGCAAAAAAATGGGTTTGCACTGGCGCAAGCTGTTAGTAAATCTGGCCCTTAGTTAACAGTAGATACACTGGCAAGGCTATTGTCAAGGCATGTTGGTTGCTAAGCTGTTATAGGCCGTTGCCAGGTGGTTGCTAAGGTGTGCTGGGGAGTTGCTATGTGGTTTCTTACTTCTGCAAGTGAAAATAGCCCATCCTCAAGTCTCTGTGAATTTCTGACTCACGTCTCCCTTTCATTATAAGTCTAAACAATTTTTTCACCTGTTTAATGGCACACAAAAAAATATTCTTCTTTTCTTTATATATATATATATCGCTTTTGATTTGAGGTATCAGTCATTTTGTAGTACAAAAAGTTGCCAGATCCCTACATACTTTGGGTTAAGGGTTTGTTCATGTCAGTTAAGTATAGTGATAGTGAAGCTTGCTGTAGTGAACACCGCTAATCATTTAACCCTCTGTTGATTTGCTTTGTAGGTATTAGAAGTCCATGAGAACCTAGACAGGAAGATCCCAGAGGACTATGAGGAGGATCTCAGTGAGAAAGAGAAAGCCATTGTCAGAGAGATGTGTAATGTGAGTCTACTTAGTAACATCTCCCATCTGCCTCCCCCTACCCTGAACCTCAGCTTAGATTCATTAATAAAACCCTGTTCAACAGAAAGAGGCTGTAAGTTTGTGCTCCCTCTCCCATGTGTTTGTTTTCCTGTCACTTTGTATAATTACGCCAGCTTTGATTGAGGACACTGTTTGAATGTTTCACAACAGAGACCCACTTTCAGGCCACTTTAATGAGAGGCCTTGGCAAAAGTCCTCGGGAGTGTTTATCGCACAGTTGTCCGTGCAATTAAAATAACTTGATCGGTGAAACAATGCAGGTTTATCAGCTCCCTGAAAGGCCCCTGGAATCTGGGACCTGTGCTTTGTTCCTTCACGGAGAGCAAAATCTCAGATAGCACAAGGGCTTCTTTCTTTTCTGATCATAATTAGTCCCCAGTCCCACCCAACCCCCTTTTTAGAAGATCTCTCTGATAATATAATATAATATAATTAATTTAATATAGTTTTATATATTGTTTATATATTAGTAATTGCATCCAAAATAAAAGTTTGTGTTTACATAATGTATGTGTGTGTACTGTGTATTATTGTTATGTATATACGCACACATGCATGTATATATTTAAGAAACAATTGTTACTTTTATATATAATATATTTATACATAATATAAATGATATACAGTTGTGGTCAGAATTATTGGCACCCCTGGTAAATATGATCAAAGTCTGTAAAAATGAATCTGCATCGTTCATCCTTTTGATCTTGTATTTAAAAATGCACAAAAATCCAACCTTTCATTTAAGTAAAAGAATTGAAAGTGGGGGGTAAATCACATTATGAAATAAATGCTTTTCTCCAAAACACGTTGGCCACATTTTTTGGCAGCCTTTTATTAAATACTTTTGGCAACCCACTTTTCCCAAGATAACAGCTCTGAGTCTTCTTCTATAATGCCTGATGAGTTTGAGAAACACCTGACAAGAGATCGGAGACCATTCCTCCATACAGAAGCTCTCCAGATCCTTCAGATTCCCAGCTCCATGTTGGTGCTTCTTTTCTTCAGTTCACCTCAGAATTATCTATAGAGGTCTGGTGGGAAAATTTTAGTAAACCTCGTCAAAGGTTTCGGGTTCTAATCCACCCTTATAGGTTTTTTTTTTCTTCATTAAAATCAAATGTTCATCAATGATTGTAGACACGTTTGTGTGCATTTTGTTTTGTGATTTCACCGGAAAGAATACAGTCTCTCTCCGCAAAGGCATGCGATAGATTGACGCGCTCGTCTGTGTGTGTGAACGAGCCAAAAGAGAACGTTAACCCCGCCAACTTTTATTTGATTGACCTTGATTGGACCCACTATATTAGGTGTCCTTAACTACTATGTACTAACATTTTAATTAATAATTTGATACATTGCACTTATTGTGTACATACATGTTTTTACATTGTACTTACATTTTAAAAAATACCTGCTTGTAATTACATCTGTAATTCATTTCTGTAGTTACATTTGTAATTACACAGTTGACACTTCCCTTACACCTAACCCTACCCTTAAACTTACCCATCCCACCACACCTGTCCCTAACCCTACCTGTATCCCACCTCAATATCAGCAAAGGTGTTTTGCAACACAATATGAACACAGTAAGTACATTACTTATTTTTTATGTAAGTACATAGTAGTTAAGGCCACCTAATATAAAGTGGGGCCCTTGATTTTTAGCGCTGTTAGACCACTGAGGCAAACCACTACAATGTAACTTTTAAACCTTTTTGTCATCCTAACTATAACATACAGAGGGCTGCATAATGAAGTGCAGCAGAGCAGTGCAAGCATTTCAGATATTGGGGGGGGACAATTTGGCCATTTCTAGTTATTGGTTATCTCAAAGTTATCTCAAAGAATCACAATTCTCCATCTGTGATTCTTTGGGAGTCTTTGGCCAGTCAAACTCTCCTCCTCACTGTGCAAGACACATTCTCTTCCAGGCAGATTCGTAACATCTTTAATTGATCTTCTTAATTATTGCCCTGATGGTGGAAATGGGGATTTTCTATGCTTTAGCTATTTTCTGCAACTTTCTATTTTGAGAAGCTCAACAATCTTTTGCTGCACATCAGAACTATATTCTTTGGTTTTACTCATTGTGATGAATGATTGAGTGAATGTGGCCTTTGTGCTTCCTTATATTTATACTTCTGTGAAACAAGAAGTCATAGCTGGACAATTTCATGCTCATTGTCACCCTGGTGCGCTAAAAAATGTAAATATTAATGGGGATTTACTTCAGAGATATTTTACTCATAACATTTTTTAGGGGTGACAGTAATTGTGACCAACATGTTTTGGAGAAAAGCATTTATTTCATAATGTGTTTTTACCCCCTATTTATGAAAGGATAGATTTTTGTGCATTTTTAAATAAAAGATAAAAGGGATAAACACTGCAGATTTATTTTTACAGCCATCTTTGATAATAATTACCAGGGGAGCCAGTAATTATGACCACAACTGTAAATATATATATAAAGTTTATATGGTAAACTGAGGTCCTGACTCTCTGTGGTCATTAAAAATCCCCCCAAAAATTGCCCATAAATAATGTCAACTATAGAATATTTTGGACTTGTCTCCAAGTTCCCCTCTTATAAAAAAAAGTGTCAAATCAGGAACATGTACAAAATGTTCAAACCAAATGTATTTGTTTTTTTTTTAATTGCAGTCATTTAATTTAAATATGAATTTAATTTAAAGTTGCATTTTTTCATCATGATGAGTTGGTTCAGTAGGTGTCATTACTAAACTGGTCAGTTTAGTAATGTATTTTTATTCAAAAGTATTTAGAATAAAAATAAATAAATAAACTAGATCATTAATAAATACTAAATAAACAGACATATATATTGTCAATCACATCATAATTACATCACACCCAATATAAAAAATCTGCACATTATAATAAGACCAGATGTTTATTCCAGGACATACTATAATGTAACACAGGAGAAATATCTAGAATATGTATAAATAAGACTCTTTTTTTTTTTTTTTTTACAAGATTCAAGTAGTCAAAAGCTTCCACCCAACTGTGTGTTCGCTTTGTGTGTTCAGGTGGTGTGGCGAAAGCTCGGTGATGCAGCAGGATCCAAACCCTCCATCCGCCAACATCTCTCTGGGAACCAGTTCAAAGGCCCTTTGTAGCTCCCATGTCAATGACCGGCAGGGCCTTGAACAAACAAACAAATCTGTGAATATGACAAGAGGAGCAGACAGAACTGGGCAACTTCGGGAAACGACACAAAGAACTTGGCTTCTACTGCCAGCTTCTCTCATGGCATTCAGTTGAGACATTTCAAACCTATTACCTACAACGACAGGTGGTAGTTTAATATATAATGGACTCACAATTAGGACAAGCTCTATTTATGTGCATACCTTCCAAGTATTCATACAAGGCAGCTTAATGGATTCATGAAAGCACACAGCTCTTACACAGATAAATGCCCCATGCAGACACTCCTACAAGATTAAACCTTTCCACTCCTAAAATACCATTTCATAATTCTCTGTTATCCAAGGATTTTTTATTTATCTATTTTATTTTTGTAGACCACTACCATTCAAAAGTTTGGGGTTGGGATCTCTTCTGCTCACCAAGGCTGTATTTATTTGATCAAAAATACAGTAAAAAAAGTAATATTGTGAAATATTAATTAAATTTAAAATAACTTTTTGCTATCCTAATATATTTTAGAATGTCATTTATTTCTATGATGGCAAAGCATCGTTACTCCAGTCTTCAGTGTCCCATGATTCTTCAGAAATCGTTCTAGCATGCTGATTTGCTCGAGAAATGTATTATTATTATCAATGTTTAAACAGTCATGCTGCTTAATAATTTTGTGGAAAACTGATACTTTTTTAAGGATTCTTTCAAAAGAACAGCATTTATTTGAAATGTTGGTAACACTTTACAATAAGGTCTCATTTGGTAACATTAGTTAATGTACATTAAAATGAACTAACCATGAGCAATACATTTTTTAATCTTTGTTAGTTAAAATAATAGTTGTTTATTGTTAGTTCATGTTAGTTCACAGTGCATTAACTTATGTTAACAAATACAACTTTTGATTTTAATAATGGAAATACTTGAAATTAACATTAACTAAGATCGTTAATAAATGCAGTAGAAGTATTGTCCATATTTAGGTCATGTTAACTAAACTAGTTAACTAACATTAACGAACGAAACCTGACCCACTTTATATTAGGTGGCCTTATGTACTAACATTTAAATTAATGATTTGATACAGTGCACTTACTGTGTACATACATGTTAAACCCTTAAACTTACCCATACCACCACACCTGTCCCTAACCCTACCCTTAAACTTACCCATACCACCACACCTGTCCCTAACCTTACCCTTAAACTTACCCATACCACCACACCTGTCCCTAACCCTACCCTTAAACTTACCCATACCACCACACCTGTCCCTAACCCTACCCTTAAACTTACCCATACCACCACACCTGTCCCTAACCTTACCCTTATGCCACCTCAATATCAGCAAAAGTGTTTTTCAACACAATAAGTACATTGTATGTAATGTACATTTGATGTAAGTACATAGTAGTTAAGGCCAACTAATATAAAGTGGAACCATGAAACCTTATTATAAAGTGTTGCTGAAACCTTTTGCAAACATAAATGTCTTTACTGTCACTTTTGATCAATTTAATGCATCCTTGCTGAATAAAGGTATTAATTTCTTTTTTTTAAATCTTTATTGACCCCAAACCTTTTTTCAGTCACTTAGATCACATTGACTATTCTCACTACAAATTAACTTAAACCAAGAATCATGTTACTAAGTTACCATGCCACTGACAAATAACAAGTTTAATTTACTCCACAATGCCAGTTTTTACTCATTTATTGTTGACAGTTGGTTTTTGGAACCTGTTAATGTAGCGGACAAATAAAATATGATTGTTTTTTTTCATTTTTTCATGAATATAACACATTTGCTCAGGTTCCCAGAAATACATAAAACAACTACATCAAATAACAATAAAATATATTCTAGTCTGGAAATATTCAAAAGATATATGCAGGCCAGCTCATGAGTATAATAAGCATTTAATTAAAGTATTTTTTCCAAACAGTACTTAAATGGCAGATCAACTTTCACAGCATATTATGTGAAGTACTTTAAGTTCCAAACTGACAATCGTGATTTATTGAAGCTGCTTTCTATGCCTTTATTTCTGTCTTTGTGGTCTATGAAAGCAGATCAAAAAATGTCAAAATTCATAATCATTATTTTATAATGATTCCCAGTGTAGTGCTTTTAATTGCATATGAGACCTAATGGCTTTATGCAAGTACTGTTAAATCTGTTTTAGGTCTACAGATTGAGTCCTGTATGAAAAGAACTAGAACCCAATTTCAGGGGACCCACTTTATTTAGGTGGCCTTAACTACTATGTACTAACATTTAAATTAATCATTTGATACAATGCACTTAATGTGCACGTACATGTTTTTACATTGTACTTGCATTTTAAAAATTACCTACATGCAATTGGATCTGTAATTAATTTATGTAGTTACATTTATAAGTGCACTGTTGACCCTTCCCTTACACCTAACCCTACCCTTAAACTTACCCATACCACCACACCTGTCCCTAACCCTACCCGTATCCCACCTCAATATCAGCTAAAGTGTTTTGCAATACAATATGATTATTCTTTGATTTAAGTACATAGTAGTTAAGGCCACATAATATAAAGTGGGACCCTAAACTAAATAGGAGCAATATAGAAACTGTCTGGATGAATGGAAATGTTATGTGTTTTCAGTTCAGCCTGGAATTGCATAACTGATTCCAGTTTGCGGTGTGAATTTTCCTCATTGCTCTATTTCTAAAAGCATTTAATATGTGATGAAACTTTAGGACATGCAGTTTTAATGGCGTAATCTCCGATCGGAGCATGTAAAGTACCTCAGCAGTCACATTTTCCAAGCTTATTGCTTCCACGTATACTAAATGAAATCAGACCATACAGTATGTGCTGATAAAAACTGGATAAGATTAGCATTATTAATAATGAGCTTCTTTTGCTGAATTTCGTGTAAAACGTCTAATTCTACTCCATAGGCCTAGTTCATGAGACCTTCAGGCAACGTCTTTTTTGTGTGCGTACTGTACATGATATAAAGAAAAGTCTGAATGGAAGTAAATGAGAACGCAGTATATTTTGAGTTTGTGTGTTATAAATCAGAACCATTATCTCTGTATACAAGAACTGCCTCAAAAGATGCTTGCTGCATTCACACAAAAGCTCTTTTTTTGAAAACCAGTGACCCGATAAGCCATAATTTTGTATTGTTTGTTTAAAACGAAGCTGTTTTGAGCATTGCCGAAATCCCTCAGCCGATCTATTTTTTTTTGTATTAAAGTTGTGTGGAATTTCATTGAAATTGTATATTTATGAGAGCACTTTTACAGTGCTAGACTGAAATCACATTCGTATTGGATGGTTTTGTTCACACTGGATGCAGCAGGTGGCTTTTGGCGGTGTGTTACATTTTTTTTGTCTTATGTTTATGAGAACAAAATGCGCAGCAAACATTTGAACAAGTAAAGAAAATAATTGCATATTTTTATGTGAAGGATACGTTGCGAATTTGGGTCAGTAAAACGGTGTGTACTGCTGTAAAGTGTTTCATGTGAACACAATGCCTAAATAATTGGTGTTGAGGTACACATTATTCATTAAAACAATTTTTTGAAATCCAATTTAAAGTGTCCTTTGTAAGCAGATCTAGTCTACACAACTACTGACTTTTTTGTATTTAAGTTTAAAGCACAAAAGAATCTGAAATGCTGATATTTTCTTATTTTCTTTTCAAATGACCTGCTTCTTTTGTGAACGAGGATTTGATGTTTGAATCTTTCATCAAATTCAATGTTCTGTGTAGCTCATCTGTATGTGAAACACACATGAAGTTGTATTCTAGGACATACAATTCAGCGCAATGTAAATAACTTCTATTACTGTAGAATACCTGTAACTAGCATGCGTTTATATATTTTTAATAAGCTGTATGTAGCTAAGAATGGACCTGTATTTTAGCTAATAAAAAAATCTAAATGCATTGCAAATAACCCTCTTGTAGATTTGAAATAAAGAATCCTTCTCTTCGTAGAATGTCTCTCCTTTTTGTATTGAATGAAATGAACAGCAGAAAAAAGGCAAAGTCTGTCATCTACTGGAAATTTACTGCAATTGCATCTTTTGTCCTTGTGACTTATAAGTGTATAAGTCATACACCTTACTGTGTATAATTATTATGTATATACACTGATCACAGGCATAACATTATAACCACTGACAGGTGAAGTGAGTAACACTGATTATCTGTTCATCACTGCACCTGTTAGTGGGATATATTAGACAGCAAGTGAACATTTAGTCCTCAAAGTGGATGTGTTAGAAACAGGAAAAATGGCCAACCGTGAGGATTTGAGTGAGTTTGACAAGGGCCAAATTGTGATCTCCAAAACTGCAGCTCTTGTGGGGTGTTCCCGGTCTGCAGTGGTCAGTATCAATCAAAAGTGGTCCAAGGAAGGAGCAGTGGTGAACTGGTGACAGGGTCATGGGCGGCCAAGGCTCATTGATGCACGTGGGGAGCGAAGGCTGGCCCGTGTGTTTCGATCAAACAGACGAGCTACTGTAGCTCAAATATCTCAAGAAGTTAATGCTGGTTCTGATAGAAAGGATTACAGAACACAGTGCATCACAGTTTGTTGCTTATGGGGCTGCATAGCTGTAGACCAGTCAGGGTGTCCATGCTGACCCCTGTCCACTGCCGAAAGCGACAACAGTGGGCACGTGAGCATCAGAACTGGGCCATGGAGCAATGGAAGAAGGTGGCCTGGTCTGATGAATCACGTTTTCTTTTACATCACATGGATGGCCAGGTGCGTGTGCAACGCTTACTTGGGGAACACATGGCACCAGGATGCACTATGGGAAGAAGGCAAGCTGGCGGAGGCAGTGTGATGCTATGGGCAATGTTTTGCTGGGAAACCTTGGGTCCTGCCATCCCTGGATGTTACTTTGACACGTATCACCTACCTATTGTTGCATTGTTGCAGACTATGTACACCCTTTCATGGAAAGCAAATATGGTTCAGGAATGGTTTGAGGAGCACAAGTTTGAGGTGTTGACTTGGCCTCTAAATTCCCCAGATTTAAAACTAATCGAGCATCTGTGGGATGTGTTGAACAAACAAGTCCGATTCATGGAGGCCCCACCTCGCAACTTACAGGACTTAAAGGATCTGCTGCTAACATCTTGGTGCCAGATACCACAGCACACCTTCAGGGATCTGGTGGACTGGAGTCCATGCCTCGACGGTTCAGGGCTGTTTTGGTAGCAAAAGGGGGTCATAATTTTATGCCTGGTCGGTGTAAATGCATAAAAATATTTAAGAAAAAATGTGTTACAAAAATATATATATTTAAATATAATTTAAATTATATATTTGAGTGCACTAATATTATTATTTAATTATTCAAATTAAACGCCATTTGAAACACATTGGGAATCATTATAATTTTACTTTATTATGAATTTAGGTAGGTTTTTATATATTATGAGTGATGATGTTACATTTTCAACAGTATGTTACACAGTTGTGTTACGTTTTATACACTATGATTGACGTTTTTCTCCGCGAATCATGTTGTGCAAACTTTATCCTTTTATGGTCACTTAATAAACCCAAAGTAAACTTCCAATCACAAGACACACACGCCTTTTCAGTTTGTGTAGTCAACCCAACCTTGTAAATCTGACCAAACAGATCGACTCCTCTCACGACCAGTGAAGTCACAACAAACGGGTACCGCCTTAGCGCAAACCAATAGATACCTAACGTACTGTTTAGAGAAGTGAAATATATTTACACTTTAACCAATTATCTCACACGTACGCAGTTGCGTAGCGCAACATTAGCAAATTAAGATGCGTTTCTGGACAAGCTTAGGGCGGGATACACGCTTCAATGGCCCAATCCGCTTTTTAGAAATCTCATTAGGGCGTGGTTTTGCCTCTGAAGAAAGTTAGGTTTTACCAGTAAACCGAGCTGAAGAGGATTGAATTCCAGGTTGACAGGAGGATCCCTGCAGTCAATTGGAAGGTAGTTTTGGTATATAATGTGACATAATATAATGTTTGCAAATGTGCGCGAGCTGTTTATAATTAAACAACATGTAATACGCCACATGCCTGCAAATGCGTGGCAAATGTACGCTGTAAATGGTGTCTAATTCAGCAAATTGCGAAACACAAGCATGCTGGTTAACACATTGAATGTGTCTCAAAACCTAGTGAGCTACCTACCTAGACAGTATATCTGGGCGTCGTAGGCGTGCTTGAAGCGATCAGTACACTGCTCAAATTGTTGTTGAACGTTTTAAATGCTGTCTGAACGTTTCAAACGCGCTTATGATACTCATAAAATGATGTCTATGTAGGCAGGTTTTGAGACACTTGGGCCATGAACAGACAGATAGCTAGATGAATGCATATAAATATGAGTGGATTAATATGTTTGTTGAGGTTTTAATTCATGCATTTGATCATTGGATCACTCAGTATTTAAAATGAAGACTGACATGTGAAGCAGGTGATCATCTACTGGTGGGTTTGAATGGATGCATTGGGCCAGGCCAGTTATTTTAAGGCATCAAGCTGTTAAGATCATTATCTAATATTCTGATCATGTATTCTGAATATTGATCTGTTGACTTTGTTTTGTGTTGCATGTCTTTGCTGCCAGCCAGGATAATTGCAGTGCTTCGCCTGTTCTCTGTTAGTTTCAGTCCTAAGTAGCTTACTTTAAAGTGTTTCAATCCAATTTGCTCTTTAGCAATACAATTGGGCCTGTCGTTAACCTATTTTGTAAATTATAGGCTTTGGGTGATTTGATGGAAATATCCATGATTAATATCTTACGGATTAATCTCTGAGAAATTTGACATGGCCATGCATATTGTGTATTATGCATAATGGCAGTCTATATAAAAGTCAGTTTATGCATGTGTGATTGCTATCACAAAAAAGTGCACCAGTGGAGCTTTCAAAACGTATGGTTTACCATAGAAATGTTCTTGCCGTAGTCTTTTTGTGCGTTGCCCAAATTTGTACAGGTAAAGCAGCCAGAGTGCCAGACCATTTTTGAAAAATGAGGCCTCGCTGCCATAGGACTCATTTATTTAATTGAACTACATACAGGCATGCTGTATTTGATGAGTTTCATGTAAGCCACATGCTCCTTGTTTACAGTACCTAATTTACTGCCATTTGTCTCACTGTACCCATTAGTTTAATCTCTCACATATACCATTAACCTTTCTTGGAAGTGATTTCAGATTTAGAGATTATTTGGATGTGAAACATTCACATGTTTCTACCATTTAGTTATAAATATACTGTACCTAGTCCACTGCACCTAAATATTTATATGAAGTGTAGAGTTCAGTACTTCTTCTCTGACTATTGGCTCATTTACTGCACAGCCTTCTAGGCTGCATAAAGGAGAATGAAACCTGGTCACATTTTAGTTATACTTACATTTTACTGTGATTTATATTGCATTTTTCACAGCCATCCTCCCTCCCAGACCAGCAAGATGGGCAAAAAGAGCAGAGTGAAGACCCAGAAATCGGGGACCGGGGCCACAGCTGCGGTTTCTCCTAAAGAGATGATGAATTTAATTTCTGAACTACTGCAGAGTGAGTGTAAAACATTCTTTATGGCTGCGTTCCCACTCTGAAATACTGTTGCAATGAATTTCTCTCATGCATGTAAACAAAAGGCTTTTATGTTCCATAATCGTATTACATGATTGTAATAATATTTGTTGTGGTGTTAAAGATGCAACTGGATCCTGAAAATTAAACCTCTTTGGTGAGAATGATTTCCTAATGTAAAGTAAATCTATTTACTAGTATTTATTAAATCATTTGAAGCTTTTATCCAAATGGAGCCTCCTGAGGTTGTGCTTAAGGGTACGGTGGTACTTCATGGAGTCATTTGGTTATCAGTCCAGATTTGTTAAACCATACATCAAACATCTCTCCGAAATAACATGTCATTTTGGGAAGGACATGCGTTTGTTTATATCAAAGACAATTTGCAGTCTGCGCTCTTGTGCAAGGACCTTTACCATTACGATGAATGCCGTAACTTTTTACAAAAACAGCCGGAAAAGAACATGAATCAGCCAGCAATTTGGTTTCTCTAGGTACCCTACTTAAAGGGGTAGTTCACACAAAAATGAAAATTCTATCATCATTTGCTCACTTTCAAGTTGTTTCAAAACTGTATACATTTGTCTTCTTTTGAACACACAAAAAATATATATTTTGAAGAATGTTGGTAACCATACCACAGCTGATGAGCCCCATTGATTATGGAAGTCAATGGCTACCGTCAACTGTTTGAATACCAACATTCTTTAAAATATCATCTTTTGTGATCAGCAGAAGAACAAACTCATACAGGTTTGGAACAACTTGAGGGTGAGTAAATTATGACATAATTTTCATTTTTGTCTCAACTATCCATTTAATATAGAGCAGTGAGCACTAAGCTATTTCCCCACAGTCCCCCTTTGGATTTTGTTGATCTAAGAATTAGTGAGTGATAAATATAAATTTATTGTAACGTTTTATTTTATTTCCCCCATTCAGAGTGTAGCAGCGCTGCTCCTCTCCTGGGAAAGAGTGGGAGGAATATGTTCAGATCCGAGCTCTGGTGGAGAAGATCCGTAAGAAACAAAAAGGTACATTATTTCTTCACATTAATATGATTTAGCAGTTCTCAAGCTTTTATGTAAGGTGGTTTGCCCTTTGATTTGCCATTGGCTATTGTTAAGTATTTAATTGTCCTAGTTGCAAGAATAAAGAGGACAGGGAAAAAAAACAGATGGTGTGGAACTTTAATATTTTACCCAGAAATTAAATTAATACTTGAACTCATTATTTATTTTTTTCTCTCTGGATGAGCACAAAATTAGATATTTTGCAGACTATTCTTTTCCACACAATAAAACTGAATGGGGATGAATGCTGTCGACCTTTAAAACTGGCACACAAAATAAAACTGGCATACTATATTTTTTGCATTATATTTCGACTTTTCAAGCCAAATTATAGCTTTGTGTGAGGAACAGGCCAAAATTTTTGTCTCCTATTTTTTTCCAGAGCTGTATACTATATTGGCAAAAGTTTTGGGACACCTGCCTTTACATGCACATGAAAGTTAATGACATCCCATTCTCAATCTGTAGGGTTTAAATGGAGTTGGCCCTTTGCAGCTATAACAGCTTCAACTCTTCTGGGAAGGCTTTCCACAAGGTTTAGGAGTGTGTTTATGGGAATTTTTGACTATTCTTCTAGAAGCGCATTTGTGAGGTCAGGCGCTGATATTGGACTCACAGTCTCTGCTCTAATTCATCCAAAAGGGGTTCTGTCAGGTTGAGGTCAGGACTCTGTGCAGGCCAGTCAAGTTCCTCCATGCTCATTCATGTCTTTATGGACGTTGCTTTGTGCACTGGTGCATAGTCATGTTGGAACAGGAAGGGGCCGTACCCAAACTGTTCCCACAAAGTTGGGAGCAAGAAATTGTCTTGGTATGCTGAAGCATTAAGAGTTCCTTTCACTGGAACTAAGGGGCCAAGCCCAACCCCTGAAAAACAACCCCACATCATAATCCCCCCTCCACCAAACTTTACACTTAGCACAATGCAGTCAGGCAAGTATCGTTCTCCTGGCAACCGCCAAACCCAGACTCGTCCAATGGATTGCCAGACAGTGAAGTGCGGTTGGTCACTTCAGAGAACACATCTTGACTGCTCTAGAGTCCAGTGGCGGCGTGCTTTACAACACTGCACCATGCTTTGCATTGCACTTGCTGATGTAAGGCTTAGATGCAGCTGCTCGGCCATGGAAACCCATTCCATGAAGCTCTCTACTCACTGTTCTTGAGCTAATCTGAAGGCCACACAAAGTTTGGAGGTCTGTAGCTATTGACACTGCAGAAAGTTGTCAACCTCTGCACACTGCACTGACCCTGCTCTGTGAATTATTATTATTATTATTATTATTTTTTAATTACGTGGCCTACCACTTCGTGCTGAGTTGCTGTTTTAATTGCTCCACCTTGTTATAATACCACTAACAGCAGACCATTGAATATCTAGTAATATTTAATTAGCGTTAGCTATAAACTCTATATGCTGCGCATCAGTTGCATAATTGTATTGTATTTTAACTATGTTTGACATAAATAAATAGAGGAATTTCACAAATGGGCTTGTTGCACATGTGGCAACTAATCACAGTACTACACATGAATTCACTGAGCTCCTGAGAGCAACCCATTCTTTCACAAATGTATGTAGAAGCGTCTGCATGCCTGGGTGCCAGCTTTTATACACATCTGGCTATGGAAGTCAGAGCATTCACTGATTTGGAGGGGTGTCCCAATACTTTTGTTATGTATGTAATGTATTGTATGTATTTAATGTATGGATGTGTTAAGTTTTCCTTTAACAGCAACATAAGAGTACAAGAAATCTTATCATAAAAGATGACTTGTTATACATTTCTTCTATTTGAATTTGATAGAATGACTTTGATAACATAATGCACATACAGTATGCAGTAAGTTGATGTTGCAAACACAGAAAAAGCTTCACTTATGCAGTGATGCAAAGACTTGAGAGTGATCCTATCACATTACTTAATCAAATACTCAGTGGGAGTCTCAGAGATGTGCATTTAGAACACATAAATATCAATTAGAATAAACATTAGACTGCACATTACACAGTAGGATACACAAGAGTAATAGGTGGCACCGTTTAGGTTCACTTGTGTTGTGTTACAGAAACAATACAGTAGAGTGCCGTAGAATAATGGAATTCATTACAGAGACAACTTCTCACGCTGCTGTTCTATATATATATATATATACTGTAGCTAAATCAGCTTGTGATGGGATTGTATTATTTCCTCAGGGATGTCGGTATCGTTTGAGGGAATCAGGGAAGACTTTTTTACCGAACTGATGGCCTGGGCCACAGAATGTGGGGCTTCTTGTGACGGTTTTGAGATCTCCAACTTTGCAGACGAAGGATATGGTCTGAAGGCCACCAAAGATATCAAGGTGGGTGTCTTTGTCACCTAGTCCACAGGCTATTTGATGATAAAATGGATGAGTCAAGACTCTGATCAGTTATTCAGGGTTTTTTTGTTTTTGTTTGTTGATAATTTGATTAATGTTTTGATGAATTATTTTTACAAGTTAGTCTGAAAGTCCCTTTTGTCTTTAAATAAGATCTATTCTAGCCAAAATAAGCTATAATATAAACTAGGATTCATGCTGATAGTTTTATTGGCGTCACACACCCACTTGAAAATAATCAACATTAAATCCATTGCAAATCAAATGTGCCATGTGCTGACTTTTTCTGCCACCTACTGTATTGTATGTATTTAATGTATGTATGTGTTAAGTTTTCCTTTAACAGCAACATAAGAGTACAAGAAATCTTATCATAAAAGATGACTTATGAATATGTTCTGTCACATATTCTGTTGAAGGCTGAAAAAAGTAACTCAATTTGTATATTGGCAGTAGATAAAGTAGATGATAATTATTTGTGTTCCTTTTTATGGCTATTGACCAAGTTTTAATTACAGGCCTTTATGTAGTGATTATAGCTGTTTTTGTTGTTGTTGTTGTTTTTCTTTTCCCAGTTATCCTTGTTAGAGCTTTAGGAGGGGATGTTTTTAGTGCTGATTGATTTATAGAGGTTATTGATTGGACATATTTTACCTCCAGACTTAATTGGGGTCAATGTTCGGGTGGTTTTAAATGGCTGCTACAGTTTTCAGGTTCTTTAGCTAATTGTTATTTACAAAATGTAGTAATGGAATTTGAATGTGTCAGGAAAGGACTATCCCTGTAATCAAACTTAAGTTTTAATTGAACTGTATATTAATGTTTTTATTGAAATGACGATGTGCTTTTGAATGCATGTTTTTAACCGTGATATTCAGTTGTTCGTGGGCTTTCTGTCCATTTCAGGCTGAGGAGCTGTTCCTTTGGATCCCTAGAATAATGCTGATGACTGTGGAATCAGCCAAGAACTCTGTCCTTGGTGAGTTCACAATGTCAGTCTTTTTGACCTTAAACTCTGAGAATGACGTTGAAATGTGCGAATGTTTCTTTCTTCACATTGTATATGCAGACTACTTTTATATAAATGTAATTCCAGGTTCAATACAGCTTTTTGCTCCATCGACAGCATCTGAGAGATGCTGTTGATTACCACAGAACATTAATTGGACTCAGTCAACAGCTGGTAAAACATGCAAGTGTATGGGGCAAATATACAAAAAAAAATGTTCTGTGATATTTAGTTTTTTCTTTTATATTGTTATTTATTTTCTTTTATAATAGTAATAACTTATTGTTGTCATATTCAAAATTGTCATTCTACCATGTAGACGTTAATGTTGTTTAAAACATTTGTTAGAAACTGTGCTGTTTTAGTATTATTTATACTGATATATTATTAGCTTTTATTTTTATTCATTTTAATTTTAGTTTGTTTTAGTACTTTTGTGCTTCTATCTTTTATATTTTTATTTCACTTAAATTTATTTTAATTTCAGTTTTATTTGTAGTGTTTTTTTTTAATTTTTACTTTTACTAAGTTTTAGTTAACCTGTTGTAAGTTTTTTTCCATATAATTTGTTGTTTTATTTCAGCTTTATTTCAATAGCTGAAAATGTTTTTTAAAAATAGTTTTAGTTCAATCAATCAATCAACTTTATTTATATAGCGCTTTTACAATGACGATTGTTTCAAAGCAGCTTCACAGTGTTAAACAGGACAACATTGCAACAAAATTTGATTTGGCTTGTTTAATTTGGATAGTTTATAGAATTATATATGACCAAATTAATAAATTCTATTTGAATATTTAGTTGAGTAACTTGGATCATAATTTGAGTGTCCCCAACTGAGCAAGCCAAGCCAAAGGTGACAGTGGCAAGGAACCAAAACTCCATAGTTAACAGTAGTTGTTATCCAAACCATATGCACAGTGTTACTTTTTCAAAATCTAACCGTACTGTGGTTTACATGACTCGATATAAACTTTTAACTTTCAAACAAACCAATCTTACTGCTAAATTAAACACAGGTCCACGTCAAAACCTAGCGTGAAAACAGCATGAATTTAAGTGAAAAGTATTAGCTTTGTATTAATTTCTGGAAACCATTTGCAGTATCCTAATTTAACCTTTATTCACAGGGCCACTCTACAGTCAGGACCGGATACTCCAGGCCATGGGCAATGTGACTCTGGCTCTACACTTGCTGTGTGAACGGGCCAATCCCAGCTCTCCCTGGCTGCCCTACATCAAGACCCTACCTGCTGACTACGACACACCTCTGTACTTTGAAGAGGAGGAAGTGCGCCACCTGCTGGCCACGCAAGCCATACAGGATGTGCTCAGTCAATATAAAAACACAGCACGGCAGTACGCCTACTTCTACAAAGTCATCCACGTAAGTCTCACCGATTCTCTCAACTGTTTAGGTGCATGCATATATATTTATTCATTATTTTCACTTATTAATTTGGCTTGTTTTTTATTAAGAGAGGGACAAATTAAAAGGAAGTGAAAATCAACCACAATCTTAATTGATGGCCAAATGTAATGTGGTGTTATCAAGTGTTTTATATGTCAACTGGTTATTGCATACTGATTAAATATATTTTTCAGAGTACAGGCCTAACTTAAGCACCTAGTCTCACATTCTAGCGATTGATGTCCCTGAATTTATCCCAAGTACACAAAAATACAAACTTTCTTCAGTAAACTCATAGAGTTGTGCTCATACGTATGGCAGTTTTGATGAGTGCGGTGACTGATAGCCCTATCTGTGTCTCATACATGGACGGCAAGCCGTTTGAGTGCAGGGTTTTTTAAGCAATCAGTGCAACAAGTTATTCAGACTCTCTAGCCACATGAATAGCTGTCCTTTACACTGCTGTCTGCTGAGGTGAGGAAATCCAGTTTTAAAAGGATCCCTGCCGTTGAAGGCACATTGGAGATGGGTAAAAGGAGCTTTATAATGCCCTCTTGCACCCAATTTCAGGGCCCCTGATAAGCTGCCATTGACATGGCTCAGAGATGATGTTGCAGTGGCAATCTTTGACCAGCAGGGGGAGATGTTTATCCCTCATAATATAGTGTTCAAAGCAAAACATAAGTGGGCTTGAATTGGTTTTCTTTAAAATAACTATGTCTGAAGTTTTAGTGCTAGTAAAGAAAAGAGAATGCTAATGATCAGTATGATATGATACTTTTTGCTCTGTTGCAATAAATAATTAAGAAATGTAAGAAATAGAAATGTACTTCTAGACTATAAAATCTACTTGTCCCTTCAGAAGCAACAATTTTTGATTTATAGAGATCTCATTGTTTCCAATATTCAAACTAAACAAAAATAAGTTTTGATTTTGCATAAGTCCAGTCAAATATATGCTCAATATTCAGTTGTAGCCTCACCTGGTAAGTTCTAGAACGAAAGTAGAATGTTATTTCCATTTTGTTTACAAAAGGTGCATGATATAACTATAAAATGTAATTTCAGTGCTATGATGCAAATCTTGAATATGCAGATTTATGATTTATTAAATGACACATTGAGACGGCAGTTCATTTCAGTGGGACCGTGATCTGTCCAATAAATTTTATCCAGATTCTTGGACCTCCTCTTAGCTATTAAGGAAGCAATAATATGCTCTTCCCAGTTCTCTCCAATTTCAGTTCTACATCTTTGCTGGTACATTTTGTTTCTTTCATTAGATGACTGTCAATTAGGGAAAAGAAACTAATATTTCACATTACTGTCAAGATAAGGCATCAAATATTCATGCAGATAGTTAATGTATTTGTCATTTTGCCTGCAAATCTGTTGGCATTTTCTTTTATTAAATGTTTTCTAGTTTATAAAAGGGGGTGGGAGTGTAATTAGGAGCGGTATTATTGTTTCTCGTACTCCGTTAATAACTTTAATCAAGAGTATTTATACTGTTTTCTATACAGCGACTGAGACAAATAACAGGAAACACAATAAACTGAAATATATGCATATGCTACTTTAAGCATCAGTCATCAGAAAGTTAATCAATTTGTATATGTAGTGAACGATTTCAATTTGAATATGTAGTCCATTAGGTGGCAGAAGTGAGTTAAGCTTCCAAGGGTACTGGTCTAAATGAAATGTTTCTTCCTCTGAAATGAACTTGGTAAAGTTTGTATTGCTAAAATAAAGCTGCAGGACCTGATGACCTCTTGGCGTAATGAATTACACACCGATCACACCGAGTTAACCTTTTAATGAACTGAAAGTTCCATTCTCTGTGCGTTCAAGCAGGAGTTCTTCAGAGTGAAATGAACATAACTCTTTTTGCTCATATAAAGCTCTGTTTTTTTCCCCCAAAGAGGTTCAGTTGAGGGGGAGGGTTGTCTTGCCGGCCCTTCGGTGAGTGTCCTGTCCGCTCCTCTCCTCTTGGTTCTTCAGGTTGGGAGCCAGTGTCACTGTAATGACTACTGTCAATGTCAGCCTCTCTTCTGAGGCGGCCGCAGATGACCGGGCTGGAAAATTAGCTTGTCGCATTGGCTTTGAATTGAATTGACCTGAATGTACCTTCCACACATGACTGACAACCCCAGCCCCCCTTCTTCTACTTCCTCCCACTGCCTGCTTTATCTGGTGTGTCCCCCCGCTTCTCCTCGGGAAGAACTGAGGAAGCAAGGCCCTTCACCTGCTGGAATTGAGGAGCTTTTTATATATATTTGCCTGTGTGAAGAGGGATAGGCTGTTGTCAACGCCGAGCGCCCTCTGAGGAGTATCCAAGCGCCTCCCGTGTCCGCGGGGGACCAATGATAACCATGCCTTCCTCGTTGGGGCTGGATGCGTGCGTGTGTGGGGGAGGTGAACCTCATAAGGTGACCCCGGTATGCAGCGAATGCAAAGTAACCTTGGTGTGCTGCATCTGCCGTTGTTGATGAGAAATGAACAGGGTCCCAGTGGTATGCTCTCATCCCACCCCCTCTCCCTGAACCTGAGAAGATATCTGTCTGACCTTCCTGATGCAGCTCGGAAAATGAGGGAGAGTTTGCGACGTTGAACGACGACGTAGGCCTGCGTTTTTTTCATCATTTTCAGCAATGTGCATTAAGTGCACAAAGTCGAGCAATGAAACGGTCGGCGTAACTGAAGTAAGAAGTAAAAATCAATCCCGTTTGAACCTCAGCATGCACACTGATGACAAGCTCTCTAAAACCGGCCATGGCGGCGGATGGGGTGCTTGGGGATCTTAGCTCCAGAAAGACCTCCTGGAGGCCACCGGCCAATTAGCCGCGTTTCCCGCCGTCCTCGTTAAGGAGAGCAGGCACTCGTGGTGGGAGCTTTTGTTTTCTAATTGATTTACAGGGCCGTTCCCCCCTCGTCTCTCTCTGAGCCGCGGTGCCATTGTGGCACATGATGAATTACCTCTCTCTGGTGATGCTAATGCATCACAAGATGAACCTGCAGCGGTGCAGCTGCCCTTTATCTCCGAAAACTACACCTCATCAAACGTGCCGTCTAAAACTACCTCGGTTTCGTCTCAAACTACCTCTGTACATGAGCACATTCTACGTGTTTCCAGACTAAAGGCCTTATCCTAACCCCCACAGCGCTCAGAGGGATCCAGGCGGACCTCTTCGTGGCCTTTCTGCAGCCAGGTTCGCCCTTCCCCCCTGAGGGTTATCACTCTGTTCAACTAATTATTGCCTTAATTGAATCTATTACGGTACTTGGGCACTCGAGTATTTGGCTCTCAAAGGACTGAAAATATCATTAACTGCGCTTTAACCCTTTTCAGGTGGCCTGTAATGGTTACCGATGCTTTTTTCTACTTTGTTTAGCTGGCTTCAGCACATCTTCCTGCAAGAAGTCTGCGGAGAACCGCTTGACTCTCTAGAGATTTGCCCTATTACTTCGGTCAAAACCTGTAATATGTCCCCATCCATACATGAACCACTTCCCTTCATCTGCAATGTGAGGCTCAAACCCAGGACACAGAATTCTGACTTACCGGCTTTACCCGGTGCTTATCTTTTAATGGTTGTCCGTCAGCATACGTGAGCGATGCTTCCAAGTCAGCCTGTTTCTTAGAATTGGGGTTGAAATGAAAGGAGGTGGTCAGGCTTTGCTCTGTTATTATGTCATGCTTTATGAAATCACAGCTGACCTGTAGACCTTCATCCACCTGAGTGTGTTACACCTTTGCCTGGTTACTCACAGCAGGGGCAGCCGAAGTACATGTTCTCACACTCTGCTGTAGGGATACAACAATTTCAAAACTGGACTCTACTCTGCCGGCACACTGAGTTACAGGCAAAGATGTGATGTGACCACACCGTATCACCGTCTTCGCTAAGTGTGTGTGGGTTCCAGAGAAGCAAGGGGGAATACAGGGCTCAATTAGTGTCAAGGAAATTGATTAATGGGGAGAGACGTGGAAGGTAAAAGTTAGCCACTACTTCTGAGCGCTTGCATTTAATGCTTCTATTCCTCAGTTTGCGAGCCTAATGGTGCAGCTTGGTTCACAGAAGGAGTTTGCGCCCTCTTTCCAGTAAGCACACGTATGTCTCTGAGACAACTGTGGTGGAGCACACTACCTGGAAACCTTCGCATTGTATTTAAAAGGGATCCTTTACCATAAAAAAAAAAAAAGATTGTCGGCATTTACTCACCTTGTTATCATTCCAAACTGGTATAACTTTCATCAATGGAACACTAAAGGAGTGTTCACGCTGCTCTTAGCATGCATTTAAAAGCACCATAAAAGAAGTCTTTTAAAGATGCTATTCACTGAGTTTTGCATATTAAAGCTTGAACAGTCTCAATCGTTTACTGTATGGATTGTTTACAGCAATTTTTTAAATAATTTGTTTTGGTCAGCCGAAACCCTTTGACTTATGCTGCATTCACGTGCTATTGGAAATGTCCTACTTCCCACTTCTGAAGTCGTGATTTACGAGCTCTTCACATTCCAGTGCTTTGTAGTTGGAAAAAAAAGGAACCATGCATACCCGGTTTATTCTTGCATATTATTGGGAAAATCTTATTATAGCCAAAATTATATTAAGCATCCCATATTCATTGACAACCATATAAACATTTACCATGCTATCTATAGTAAGCTACTTGAAGATTCTGGAATTTGTGTCAAAATACAGGCTATTTTTGCCATATTATGCTTCAAATTATTATTCATATATGTAAGTATATACTAGTATGTAGCGGTAGTGGAAAAAACTAATAAAGAACCAGTCACAGCAGCAATCATTCTTCCCTCCGCCATGTTTAAAGTTTGTGGCACGCCCAACTCTGGAACTTGGGTATCAAAATTATCGCTGAACTTCCCAGTGGTAAATACGACTTGAGAAGATGTTCACATCCAATTTATAACTAGGAAACTCGTATGATAGCACGATAGCACGTAAAGGCAGCACTAATCTTAGGGTGTACTGTGAATAAATATTTTGAATTAATATATACATTTTATATATTCAATTTTTTGTTTTGTTAACATGGTTACATGCGTGCAGGTAAACAAATGTTTTAGTAATTGTTGTATTTTGATTGTATTTATTTTTATTTGACTTTGTTGTAATCTATTAGCTTATTAACTCATGAGTAGGGTTGGGAATCAAAAATCTATTCCAATTATGGAATCTGATATTTAAGGTCAGGAATCGGAAACTTGTTATAAATTCGATTCCTCGTATCGATTTCCTTTTGTGTCCCAAAATGTCCTCGTAAACAAAGTCAGTTATGTCTTAAGTGAAATGTAAACAGCTGACAAAGAAATTGCATGGGTAACAGTATATTGGATCCATGCAGCTCTTAAAGTGACAGCAGCCTAATATTTCTCCTGCTGTCTCTATAATAACATTAATCAAACAATAAAAAACAGAGAAATTTCTCTTGTTCTTGGCAGAATAACCTTTGTAACTATATTTGTAATGTAGATTTTATTTATAAAGTGCAGATTTACTTTGTGTTTGATTACAGTTTCTGTACCTGATGAAATCAAACGTTTTTTATTCCAATCATATCTTTGCTCAGTTGTATTTTTGTGCGATTTGCTCATTTATTTTTGTCTGTTTTAATTACTGAGCTTCTTTATAAATGTTTGACATTTTATATTAGTTAGACTAGTTGTTGCTACGGGTTTTGCTGTTGATTTTTGTTCGTTAATTAGCTGCAATTATTCATATGTGAATATGCAAGGTTTAAAAAAAAAAATTATACACCTTATTGGAATTGGAATTGATCAACAGAATCTGAATCGTTAAAATTCAAGCTCTACTCATGAACCCCCAGGGGTTTGCGATCCCCAGGTTTGAAAAAATTTAATCTTACAGATGAAAACCCTCATGTCAAAGAGACATCATTATTATTAAGGAGGTTATTTTGTATTCATATCTGTAAGTGATTTATATCAAAAGAAAATCTGAACTTGGCATATTTCTAATATGTTGTTTTGGTTCCACTGTCTGTTGGGCAATTTTATCACTCGTTCTGTGTGATGGACTGATCACCTGAGTCGTGATTATGATATTCGAGCGCAGGCTTTTTGATGTATTGTGTCATATACATATCAGCACCATTACGGTTTGCACGGTACCTCATTGTGGAGTACAGTGCTTCATTTCACAGGACAAGCACCACACACACAGCCATGAGAGCACCTGTGGGGGAAAAGAAGAATATCCTTCACTCTCAGCTTCATACCTACATCTATTTTTATGGCTCATTTTGCATGTTCAGGAGTGTGCTACGGGCCGGCAGAATTAGACCCTGGCATTCTTTGCTCCCTACTTTTTTTCCCCCTTTCTACAGGATTGTAGCTTTTTTTGCCTCTCTCCATGACACCCGCTGCAAATGAGCCCTTGGAGGGAGCGAGTCTGTGGCTTTAAATGTAGATTTCTGTGGCACCAGTGGCTCTCTGTCACACAAATTGATGAAGCAGATTTATGACGGCTGCTGGGCACAACAAATTAAGTTGACAGTGATGTATGGGGGGCTAATGCCACCATGATCCTTGCATAGCACCACTGGACGCTCTTTGCCTGGCTACACTCTTGTTAGGATCTGTTAGGCAGCCACATAATGAAATTCCACTGACTGATTTGTGTTTTTTTTCTTTCTCTCTCTCTCTTTTCTTTCCTCCTTTTCCCCCTTTACCTCTATATCTCCTTCTCTGGTCCTTTATGCTCTTTTCTCCTTTTTCCTTCCCTCCACTCTCTCTGTGTTCTTCATCTTCAATTCCCAGACTCATCCGAACGCCAGCAAACTGCCCTTGAAGGATGCTTTTACCTTTGACGACTACAGGTTGGTTGAAATGCCCTACCATGTTAAAAAAGTAGAACTTCTCTTCCCCGCTGAGGTTCAAAAAAAAAGAAAAGAGCAGGAAGACAAGCCGTAGGTTGGTTGTAGGGCTACGCGATGGCCTTTAAAAATGAGGCGTTTGTTCTCATTGTTCTTTCATTAGCACCAAATTATCTGTGAAGGAATTATTTATTATTGGTCCCCTTTCATCTTCAGATTGTTGAATATGATGCAAGTCTGTGCTCCCGTTGGGTAATGTGTGAAGAGAATGGAATAGCGTCTTGTCACAGCTAATGTTGTCTTCAGTGGACTTCAAGTTCCTTTTAATAAAATATGTCCAGATTATTTAGACTAGTTAAGTAAGACGCTCTTCTGGACATATTCAGAATTAAGGTCATTATATTGCTTGATATGCAGGCTGTTAAAGCAGCTGTATTCTATACTTTTTTATCTGAAGTCCACTTGTAATGTAAGATGATTTTCTTTTAGTTGTAATTTAGTTTTACATGACCATTTCCCACCCTCTCTCTGGCCTTAAGAATTAAAAAGGTCATTTTTACTCTTGTACATTTAGGAATTTTGTATGCAATTGACCCCTGTTTTGATTAGTACATTTTTGCATGTGAAATGTGCATCAGCGCTGCCAATTCAGAATACTAAAGGCCTCTTTGTGTAAAAATGCGTGGTGATGCAATAAAGTCCAGAGAAATCATTATCGACTCCATTTACTTTGTTCATAGAAAACAATTATTTTTAGCCGCAGAATCTTTCAAAAGATTTCAAAAGAACAAGAGAAATCTGGTTTTCCATTATATTTCCCTTTCCCATGTACAGCAATTTTAGTAGTGTTTTGAATCCATAATGAAGTGATGCCATTTTGTATATCAGGTGGGCAGTGTCTTCTGTAATGACTCGTCAAAACCAGATTCCTACAGCAGACGGAAGTCGGGTCACACTGGCCCTCATCCCTCTCTGGGACATGTGCAACCACACCAATGGCCTGGTGAGTCTGCAGCACTGCTGCAAAACCAATACAGAACTCCCTTTCAAATCATTTAATGGATAGCAGAAGGTATTTGCAACCAAATCAGTGTAGACATTTTGAAAGTATTTAGACCCCCTTACATTTTTCACTCTGTTACATTGCAGCCATTTGCTGAAATAATTGAAGTTCTTTTTTTCTCTCATTAATGTACACAGAGCACCCTATATTGACAGAAAAACAGAATTGTTGACATTTTTGCAGATTTATATAAAAAAAGATAAACTGAAATATAACATGGTCCTAAGTATTCAGACCCTTTGCTCAGTATTTAGTATAAGCACCCTTTTGATCTAATACAGCCATGAGTCTTTTTGGGAAAGATGCAACAAGTTTTTCACACCTGGATTTGGGGATCCTCTGTCATTCCTCCTTGCAGATCCTCTCCAGTTCTGACAGGTTGTATGGTAAATGGTGGTGGACAGCTATTTTCAGGTCTCTCCAGAGATGCTCAATTGGGTTTAAGTCAGGGCTCTGACTGGGCCATTCAAGAACAGTCACGGAGTCTTTGTGAAGCTACTCCTTTGTTATTGTAGCTGTGTGCTTAGGTTCATTGTCTTGTTGGAAGGTGAACCTTCTGGAGAAGGTTTTCGTCCAGGATATCCCTGTACTTGGTCGCATTCATCTTTCCCTCGATTGCAACCAGTCGTCCTGTCCCTGCAGCTGAATAGCACCCCCACAGCATGATGCTGCCACCACCATCCTTCACTGTTGGGACTGTATTGGACAGGTGAGGAGCAGTGCCTGGTTTTCTCCACACATACCGCTTAGAATTAAGGCCAAAAAGTTCTATCTTGGTCTCATCAGACCAGAGAATCTTATTTCTCACCATCTTAGCAAACTTCATGCAGGCTTTCATGTGTCTTGCACTGAGTAGAGCCTTCCGTCGGGCCACTCTGCCATAAAGCCCCGACTGGTGGAGGGCTGCAGTTATGGTTGACTTTCTACAACTTTCTCCCATCTCTCGACTGCATCTCTGGAGCTCAGCCACAGTGATATTTGTGTTCTTCTTTACCTCTCTCACCAAGGCTCTTCTCCCCGATAGCTCAGTTTGTCCGTATGGCCAGCGCTAGGAAGGGTTCTGGTCATCCCAAACGTGTTCCATTTAAGGATTATGGAGGCCACTGTGCTCTTAGGAACCTTTTTTTGTAACCTTGGCCAGATCCGTGCCTTGCCACAATTCTGTCTCTGAGCTCTTCAGGCAGTTCCTTTGACCTCATGATTCTCATTTGCTCTGACTTGCACTGTGAGCTGTAATGTCTTATATAGACAGGTGTGTGGCTTTCCTAATCAAGTCCAATCAGTATAATCAAACACAGCTGGACTCAAATGAAGGTGAAGGAGTCTCAAATGAAGGAGTCCACAGCTGGACTCAAGGATGATCAGAAGAAGTGGACAGCACCTGAGTTAAATATATGAGTGTCACAGCAAAGGGTCTGAATACTTAGGAGCATGTGATATTTCAGTTTTTCTTTTTTAATAAATCTGCAAAAATGTCAACAATTCTGTGTTCATGACATGGATGTTTACAGTGCTTTCACTTGTATTGCGATCTTGAAGTACAGGGGGAAAAAACATTTACTTTTAAGGAATACGAGGAAAGTCTAATGCGATTTTTCGGTAGATTATGCCTTCATCCCAAGGGATCTTTTATATTTATTTGGATAATTTGTCTTTGATTGTGCTCAGCAGCTCTTGCCACAGAGCAATATATCCCCTCTGTTCACTTGACTCTGTAATGCACTTATATCCTGAAATGAAGTTTTGTTTCAAATTATCATGTGCATTGAAAATCACGGTCATTAAAATGTGTAATGAAATTTTTTTCTGGTAATCCCCTGGTTAAGGTTTAATAAAAACATATTGTGTGTTTTTCGTACAATTTACTGTTTATTTGATTTAGTTGATTTCTGAAGATTTTGAGAGATTTAATAGTGAAGGATTGTATTTGTTAGGGTGTGTTATTTTAATAGGCTGGCTCTATAACCATTAGTAAGTACCATTTATTTGTTGGTTTTGCCCTGTTGTTTTATTTAATCTTTTTCTCACCCACAGAAATATTTCATGAAATAGCCTTGCAATTTTGGTTCCTATTTGTTTTTGTATTTGACGTTTAAATGCTTTTTATACGTTTTAACCCACTTTAAGTTTGTTCTTGTTTTAAAGACGACCCTCACCAGATTATTGCTGAAGTGTAAATGAAAGTATGAAAAGTTATGAAAGTTTAAATTTACTGTAAATCAAATGTACTGTACTAAATATTATTTTATATAAAATATATATTTGACAAAATATTTTTTGCTCTAAAATTGCTATAAAGTCAAAGCCGAATGTCTAACCAAGTTGTGTTCCAAATTTGAAGTTAATATAACACAAAACTTGAAGTTCCTGTGGGATTTTGTTAAGGAGCTGTAAATTCACATTCCATTGAATTTTGATTTGATGCATTTTCCTATAACAAAAAAATCTTCTATCAAAAAATATGGAACCTTGAGGCTCAGACCTTTCTGATTATATGTGATTTGTTAAGATTTAAAAAAGGCTTTGATTTTAAAAGTAGATCAAATATATTTTGACACAGCCCACTAAGAGATTAGGGCCACTAAAAGAATTTACAGTACCGTTTTTATCGTAACGCAATGTCCAATTTCAAAATGTATTTCAGGATAAATTTTGTGTTTCTAAGCTCGAATTATACCTAATTTGTGTTGATGTGAAAAAAAGAGCGTGACGTGACTGAATGGTGACAGTTAAGGGGTAGGGGGGAAAACAAAATGGTTTTACACCTGTTATTAAAACATGTCTCCAATGATCTGGTGTAAATGGGGTGTAAATGGGGTCAAAAATCTAATTTTTATAACTCAAATTACACTCCGGGAACACATCTCATTTGTAAACTAAGCACTAATGGGTCTTTCTTTATCCCGGGCAACACTCAAGAATACTTCCTTACAGTGTGTTCAGACCCCGCACAGTAAAAAGTGACCGGAAGTCATTCAATTTCAATGTGAGCCAGCGAGCAACTATGTGGGCATCGAGGAAAGCTAAAGTCAGGGTAACTTTATGGTAATGAGTTATGACGCGGTTCGACGGCAACCAAATGGAATGTAGAAGTCCTCCGCCTTGAGAGGATTCAAGAGAATGCAGTCGTGTAAACTTTGGTTCCAACCAAACATTATATCAGTCTTCTCCACAGGTAGAGCAGTGTCACACCAAACGCAATAATTTGATGATCCATAGTGATGTGAATTTGATAAGAAGCACAACTCTATTTATAGGAAAGCAACGTTTTCAAAAAACACTTGTTTTTCAGCGGCAATGCAATTAATTTGCTCAAAACAACAGAGATTTGATCAATTACATTAAGACTACACTTCAGCATGGACAGTTATTGTAATGTAGGCTGCACACAAATTAATGTTAATTACAAACCAAGGCTAGTAGACATTCTCCTATAAACTGCATGTTGAAATTAGATTAGCACTTAACTATGAACACAAGCCACACCACACAAATGGCTTTTAATTGGTTTATTTTGTAGCAAACTTGTAACTATAATTAAGTTATTTCCATCGATCAATTTATTACTTTTACATTTAAAAGATTTCATAAGAACTTATACTCTACTTGTGGTCAATCTGCATAAATACTGATCAACATGATTGTTTGCTTTGCGGCCCCTTTAAATAAAGTTTACAAGACCAAGAATTTGATGTACATCAGAGCATCCACAAATCTTTCTACGGCGTTCTTGGCAGGGCAGCTAGAGCGAATTTTGATACTCTCACCAGTGGTAATCTGAACACAGTTACAAATACAATATGCAGTAACAATGCCAACACTAGAACTGAGAAATGTGGCTTTAATCCATTGATTATTAGAAAGTTCAGAAGATTAGATTTATTGGATTTTTTATTTTTTTATTTTTTTAATAATAATAATGTGGAAGTCTTTACTCGATTTAATGCATCCCTGCTGAATACAAGTATTAATTTATGAAAAAAACAAAAGAAAAAACAGTGCATCACTTTTTCCACATTTTGTTATGTTATAGCCTTATTCCAAAATAGATTAAATTCATTATTTTCCTCACAATACCCCAATACTTTCAAACAATTGCTCAATACTTTGCTTAGTACTTTGGCACCAATCACAGCCTCAAGTCTTTGAGTATGATGCTACAAGTTTGACACACCTATTTTTGGGCAGTTTCTCCCATTCTTCTTTGCAGGACCTCTCAAGCTCCATCAGGTTAGATGGCTAGCGTCGGTGCACAGCCATTTTCAGATCTTTCCAGAGATGTTTAATCGGGTTCAAGTCTGGGACATGGCAAGGCCGCTCAAGGACATTCACAGAGTTGTCCAAAGTGCTTAGGATTGTTGTCCTGTTGGAAGATGAACCTTCGCCCCAGTCTGAGGCCCAGAGCGTTCTGGAGCAGGTGTTCATCAAGGATGTCTCTGTACATTGCTACATTCATCGATCCTAACTAGTCTCCCAGTTCCTGCCGTTGAAAAACATCCCCACATCATGATGCTGCCACCACCATGCTTCACTGTAGGGATGGTATTGGCCAGGTGATGTGCGGTGCCTGGTTTCCTCCAGACATGACGCTTGCCATTTAGGCCAAAGAGTTCAATCTTTGTTTCATCAGACCAGAGAATTGTTTCTTATGGTCTAAGAGAAGTGTCCTTCAGGTGCCTTTTGGCAAACCCAGGCAGGCTGTCAAGTACTTGTAACATCTGTAATGGGCTGTAACACAAAAGCGTTGTGAATACTTTCTGGATGCACTGTACATGAATGCATAGTCCATGGCTTGTATGTATATACCTCATAACTATATGACGTGACTCAAATGTTAACAAGAATGTTCTCTTCTGTTTTGTTCTAGATTACGACTGGCTACAATTTAGAGGATGACCGATGCGAATGCGTAGCTCTGAAAGATTACAAAGAGGGCGAACAGGTGAGTCTTGCAACACCATCACAGCAGCTCAACCGTTTACAGGTCACAATAAGGATGACCATTGGTCTTTTGCTGCAGAAATATCTCTGACAATTTCACATTGCTCAATGCGATTGACAAAAATCAGTGGGTGGATTTCGTGCCATGCACTGTCCACCTAATGCACTTGTACATTTTCAATTTCTATTCGCACACTCTCACCTCGCACTATTGCTCTATGCTTGTGCTTCCGTGATGCATTTATCAGCCAGCGGCCATTACGAAGGCCCGGGGGTAATATCAGAGCGGAGGCATTCAGATCCAGCCATGGGGAGAGCGGATATGCGGGGCACAGTGACAAGCCAGGTATACACCCCCCTCCTCTCTCTCCAGAATGTGAATTATTTGATAAGATTCGCAGAGACAGCCAGTGGAAGAAGAAAGAGAGTGCGGGGGCCAGCGTGTGGGACTCGGACAAGCGTTGGGGGGAGTAGGAGGGGCTGTTTCGGGAGCGTCGCTCCGTGCAGAGCCGTTTGATCCCTGATTCCTGCTGCTGATTTCGCATCGTGCCGGAACTCACTGTGGAGAGGCTGAGAACAGGATTGAACTGTGCTTCTCTCTCGCCCCCTCTCTTTCTCTTCAGCACTGTTTAATCTGTCTCTCTCTCACACACACTTTCTGCACAGCACTATCTGTAAATTTTGTGGCTGTATTGTTGAGGGGAAGACGTGAGCAGTGTTTTGAAAGGACTGTAGTGTGGGAAGGAAGTTTTCGGGGCTAAATTGCCACTGTGTAATATTGCATCCATTCCCTTAGACCTGTGCGTCCAGGTGTCCATGTCTACTTCCGCTATGAAATAAAAGGCAGTGCAAATTAAGCTTTATTGTAGTAATATGTAGAATTACAAAAGCCCTTCCCTTTGTTTTCCCTCAGATCTACATATTCTATGGTACAAGATCCAATGCAGAGTTTGTGATCCACAATGGTTTCTTCTTTGAGGACAACGCACACGACCGTGTGAAAATTAAGCTGGGTGTGAGCAAGAGTGAGCGTTTGTATGCCATGAAGGCAGAGGTTCTGGCACGTGCAGGGATTCCCGCGTGAGTATCTTGTACAGAAATTACATCCAATCCACATGATCCATGTAAAATCAGATATTTGACTAGCTTTTCTTTTATATCATTACGTTAGTGTTTAGTCTAGTTTTAATTCAATATAAACATATCAGACCTCATAATTGCATCGCATCAATTATTTATTTGTTTTTTATTGTTTATTTTTTAATGATTTTGTAGCTGAGGCATACAGCTTGAAAATAAGTTACTTTTCATAGCACTACTTCATTTTTTGTTTTCAGTGGAATAACAGTCTCTGCCATTTAAGCCTTCAAATTTTGCCATCATATGATTGTTTTCCAAGTGAATAGGAAGTTTGAATAGCCACTAAAACACTTGTTACAAAAATTGGTAAAGTTTTAGTTTAATGAGAGTTAACTTTCTAAAAAACTAAAACAAAAAAAAGTTAATTGAAAATTACTATTATTATTATTATCTGATGGTAACATCAGCACTAGAGTGCAATGCACATGTAATTTCTCCCTAATGTAAGAAAAGCATTTTCTTGTCTTTTTGTAAATGTAATGTGCAAGGTATTCTCATGTTAACATCCGATTCAGTCCTAGATGTCTCAGTAGTGAGTTGTACTGCTGCAAAAATCATCCTTCAGGTGTAACAGAATTACAGTGCTGTAAAACCTCTTCTACTGTGGCATAATACTATCAGTGAACTTTCTGTCACACAGATCAATATCCTTTAAGTCTCAAAAAAAAAATCCACACAGGCCCATATGAAATTAGTTTTTGATTCAGGTCAGAGTCAAGATGCTTCTTTTCATCCCTCTGTAAGTCAGACAGGAAGAGGCCATAGATATGCTCCAGTAATTAAACGGTAAATTATAAATGATTGAGCGTGTTTTTAAAAATGCATCAAGTTCAGTGGCCTCTCATCGCTTCAGATCAATCAGTTGTCATGCGACGGGGAGCAGCGCTGCAGTCTCGTGCAGGCAGGAGGCTTCCATTAGCACCTGCCCGTTCCGCTGGAGTTAATTGGGGTTTAATTTGAGATAGGTGGGGGGGGGAGTCAGATGGTGCTTTGAACCCTCTCCGGTTCCTCTCTTCCTCAGGTCCAGTATCTTTGCCCTGCATTGCAGCGAGCCGCCCATATCCGCTCAGCTCCTGGCCTTCCTGCGTGTCTTCTGCATGACTGAAGGTATGCATCTTTTTTTTTTTTTTGTCCTGATATTATCAAGTCTAGCACTAAGATACACCAGTGGCCACCTGTGGTCCATAAATCAGGAAGTGAGATGCCTTATTCCATATCACATCCTTACACTGAACTAGGCAGGACAACTAAGCGTAAACAAGTGCCCCTCAGGTGTTTAATTGGTCAAGACAGTGTGGCAGATGTGTGGAAGGACTGATCCAGAGTAAGTGAAATATTTATCAGCATCCATGTAGTAGAAGTTTTTGTCATAAATCCCATAAAGCAAGGCCATGTCCTCTGGCAAGACCTCTTAACTCTGAGCTGATACATTATTCAGAATTTTTATGTTAATTTTTAAACTAAGCGAAGCCCCTGTGCTGGGGGCTTCTATTTTACTGGTGTGACAGGATTCAGCGGTGTGCGCGTGCAAAGCACTCGTTCGGCAAGCCCTTTCATCTCGTTAGCAGCCATGTAATCATACCTTACATAATCGGCGCAGATCAGACCTGCCGGCTCACTTGCGCAGCAGATTACTCCCTTAACCAGAGAGGTGTGCATTTCTGATTGCAGAGGAACTCAGGGACTACCTGGTGGGCGATCACGCCATCAACAAGATCTTCACCCTGGGCAACACTGAATTCCCTGTCAGCTGGGAGAACGAAATCAAGCTGTGGACGTTCCTGGAAACACGAGCTGCGCTGCTTCTCAAAACCTACAAGACGACCTCAGAGGTGCAGGAACAGTCAAACAATATCTGAACTTTTCACCCAAATATTATAAAGCATCTTTAAAGCTGCTGTCTGTAACTTTTTTTTTTTTTTGTATGTGTGTGTGTGTTCAAAATTGACAGTGTGTTCATTTTCCAAACCGTGTTTACACCTATGATAATTGTTATATTCAGACTATTTTATTCTGGTTCGGGTCGGAACCGCTGCGGAGTAGCGCTGCGTGACTCGTCATAGACATAAACAGAGAGAAGTAGCTCCGGCTGCAATGTTCTTCCACAAGACACAGTTTTGGTTATTAACCGCTAGAGTGACAAAAGTTACATAGTGCAGCTTTAAGTTGTTTAAACATTTAAATTACATACGGAACAAAAAGCAGCTCTAGAAACATTTATTATCGGTTACACTTTATTTAAATAATCCATTTTAGACATTCTTCTAACTATAAGTAACTTTGCAACTATATGTCAACTAAAGCCCTATTCAGACTGGAATAGTTTCCATGGAGGAATTTAGTGAAATTTGTGTTTCACAGACATACTTTGTGATTTTAATGTCTTATGTTTTTATGCCATGTCTTTTCTCACGCAACTTCAGTACAAATTCCAGGGCAAATGACCTACCGTGTTTCGACAAACTAAACAGTCCTCTAACAAATCTAATCCTGTCCTGGGTTTATTATAAACCTCCGCTTCTTTAAACTCATATGTTTATTTAAATAGGTTTTAATAATAAATTAAAGTTATATCAATAAGCATGGCTGTAAGAAGCAAAACAAATGTGGGTGGGTCCTCTCTCAGAATTTTTTTAGATGCCATTTATATTAAGTACATATATACTGCGTTGTTTACTAAACATCTGGTTAGGCCAGACAGAAATACGGAAATCGCTAAACCATTTAGAGTGGCAATAGTGTAGGGGTAAGACGCATGACATTAAGTTTTGATGCAAATCTATCTGAGGTTCGAATCTGCCTTTTGCCGAACTCGCTCTACTCCCTTTTGCGATCACATATCAGATAGGAAAGGCATTTATTTTCAATAAAATTTAAGGAAATATTAGAAAAGTGGAAATAAAGCATCTAACGTTTTTAACGTGTTTAATAATAAAAATAAACAGACGTGCTGAATTAGAGCCGATAAAAGTGAGTGGGTCCAATATCATTGGTTGTAAAAAGTGGGTGGGTCCAATGTCATTGGTCGTAAAAAGTGGGTGGGTCTTGTCCCACCCACATACAATGGTTCCGACGCCCATGTCAATAAGTAATTCATTAAAAAACATATACATCATAAGTGATGCATGCAAGCAGAGCAGATAATGGAAACTTTAATGGATAAAGTTTTTTGAGTATTCTTTGTATAGAACAGCAAGCTTTTGTAATATTACAAATTTCTTTGTTGTGCATATATGCATATACAGCTCTGGGAAAAAAAGTTAAGTGGTCTCTTAATTTCTTCCAGAGCTGTATATACATATACACAGCTTTTCATTTCTTATACAACCATGTAGGAAGACACATTATGACCATATCTCAGGAGGACAATGTCAATAATTATCAGGCTCAAACTGTGAAAGAATGGTTGTGAGGGAGCATGAAGAATCACTTTCACACATGAATTGGCACCTCTGAGTCCAGAGCTTAAATTCATTAAAAGTCTTTGGGATGTGCTGGAGGACACTTGACACAGTGCTTGACTTTTGCATTGTCAATACATAAACTTGACCAAAAATGAATGCACCGCTTGATGAAAATAAATGGTGTGATGTTATTTCCAGAATAATTATTTAGAATTATTTTCAAAATAATCGTTACTTCTGCCCAAATTTTGACACTTGAGGGCTTTTAATGTGGTTCATCCAATTAGAATTGAAAATTTAACTATCCGTTTTTTTTTTTTAACCAGTTAGAAAACCGCAGAAAGATTGTGATAACTGATTTTGTAATCTAGCAGTTAATTGGTTGGTAAACAATAATGGTCATGCTACCCAATATCATCAGTATTTTAAGATCTCTTTTGTTGTCTTGTTCAGGAGGATCGCTCCATGCTGGAGAAGCCTGACCTGTCCCTGCACTCCCGCATTGCTATAAAGCTACGGCTGGCGGAGAAAGAGATTCTGGAGCGTGCCGTGTCCTGCGGTCGGGCCAAGCGTCTGCACTTCCAGAAGCAGTTGGACGAAGGGGCCCCGCTGCCGCTGTACGAAGAAAGTGACATCGCCCTTTTGGAGAACGCAGACGCCAAACTCCCCATCATCCTGCGCAAACTGGAAGAAGAAGACGAGAATGTTCAGGAGGAGATGAACCTGGCCGAAATCAAGCCCGACGCTGCCTGCCTGGACTCCAAATCCCCTGTTCTTAACGGCCAGTGTAAAGATCTCAATGGTACTCAAGAGGATCCTCCAGGAAGTGATGCAGTGGAGAAAGGGAGTGAGATAGAGACCAAACGAACTGAAGGTGAACCAAAAGATGGTTGCAAATAGTCATGACCAGAGCACGGTGGCAATCTTAGTTCCTGCTATTTATTTATTTTTTGTTTAAGAGACTCACCAATAGGAGCAAAAGCTTTCTAAACAAAAAAAAAAAGCAGAGGATTTCAGTTTAAATGTTTTCTTTTTGTTTGTTTTTTTAATAAATGCAGCTAAAGTATGAGCTAGCTCAAGCTATAAAAAGCCTGTTGTTTTATTTTTGGTTTCGTTTGAGTTTTTAATCAGTGCCACATTCGTTTTCTTTTGTAGTAGCTTCAATCGTGCTGCCAGAAAAAGGTTCCTGGTAACAAGGTGAGGAAGTAACCAATCATATGGACTCCTGTCTAGATGAAGGCTTGCTCGGACTTAACAAAATGAAAGAAAAAATATATATATCAAAGACTTTAACATGGTAAAGGTGCCAAGGATGTTTCTGTTTAGTCATCTAAAATTCTGACTTGGGGAATTTGACTTCTCTCTAACCAGCCGTCGCTGTAGATCATGCCAGAAACATGCTTGACGTTTAGTGCCGCTTGACAATCATTACTCTTTTATGTTCTGACATTGATCTGCGAAGAGATCATCACTGCTGCACGCTGGTTACTTTACTCGCATAAAAAGTAAGGTTACTGAAAGACTTTAGTCCCAACATAGTGAACATTAGTTCCGGTTTTGAATGCTGTAACCTGAACCAGAGAATAAGAGGTTGTTGGTGGCTGTATGGTTGCTCTTTGCTGTGAATGTAATTCTAAGTTTGTGTTAAAACCATTCACTCTTTAGTATGGTATATATATATATTCATTTTAATTCTACTGTGCTAATGAGACAGCCTTGTAGTTAATGGACATGGAGACTATAATCTCGGAGGACTAACTTCGCACATACTGGATCTTTGGGAAATCTATTTTTACTTATTTTTAATGTAAGTATTGAGTATTTTATTTAAGTATTCACTCTCTCGAATTTGTCATGCAACTATTGTGGTCCTCTTTAAGCCTTAAAAAATGTCATTTAGTTGGTTTCCAGATAGAGAAAAATGTATCCAGGATGAAGACCTTGAGCACTTACAGATCTGCAACTCCCACAAGGCAAAACTCTGTTCCTGTCAACTTTTAAACAACAAAACATTGGGGACTGTTTAAAAAAGGAAGCGTTTACCCAAAAAAGAAACTTCAACCATTATTCACTTACCCAAATGTTGTTTCGAATCTGTATATATATTTTTTTTTTGTTGAACTTAAAGCTTGAAGTTGCAGCTTTTCCTCACACAAAGCTATCGTATGGCTATTTTTGGTGCTTTTCCACCCTTGGTCACTATTAACTCTTAAATATAAAAATGAATAATTACTGGTTTGCTTTTTATTTGCATTTGATCTACTAATATAATAACATAAATGGCATAATTGTGGTTTGGTACAACATGAGGCTAAGTAAATAAGGACTTTTTGGGTGAACTATTTGTTAAATCTTGAGTCTCCAGTCACAGTAGTGACTTGTATTAGGTGATATCCCTACAGTGTTTTGTTGTCCTTTTGAAACTGCATATTGAAACTGAAACTGCATTACGTTTAAAGTGTTTTGCCCATAAACAGCACTGTTCAATATACTGTTCAGGATGGTTTGTTTTTGTTGAAAGATGTTTGAGTGTATGGAAGCCTGCCACTTGTTCTTGCTGCTTCTGTATATAGATTTCTAGCTTTGGAAAGCTAACAGCTTTAATACACTTATTCTCAAATCTTTAACATGATCTAGCCATAAAGAAGGTACATTGTGGATTGCACTGACTCACAGTACATCAGTACGACTGTATAGGTAAAAGCCATTAGAGTCTGTCTATAATGACAAGTCCAAGATTAAAGTTGTGTGCATTTTTTTCACCGGAATCAAATAAGGTGGAGTGCTTTTCTTGAAATCTTTGACCTGTCTATCTGTCTTTATGAGGGCCTTTTTAAAAACAATTTCCATTAAGAGACATAAGGGCACTTGTCCATTGTCCTTTCATTCTTCGTTTCATTTGAAGGGGGAAAAAAAAGGTTTTATTTAATGTATTTTTTCATTCTTTGCCCCCCAAGCCCCATTACAAATTTATAAAAGAAACATTATCTTGAATCATTTAATTCGGGGCAATTAAATTTTGAAATTCCACATTCATTATTCATGGGCTTCAAGATAAAACCCCTTTAATCCTTGAATAGATTATTATAATGGGCGATAGTGTGGGCAGTTGTAAACTCGGGCAGCCCTGCACATGTCCGGTATTGTTAGTATTCCTCTTGTCAGGGCTGAGAGCAGAAGTGCATGGAGCTCCCTTTGGCCTGGGACCATGCCACCAAAGTAATTCTGCCTATGAATAATATACAGCACTTCTATTAATATAGAATGCCGTCAGGTCCTGGGCGGAGGGCCCATTGTCATGCAAGTATTTACCAATACGTGTGCCGTACTTGAGAGAGGGGGGGCTTTCTTCCAAGGTTTGCGAGGTCACATTTACATGCACGTTAAGTGGTAGAGGCCCGACCGGTACTGTTGACATGAATATATGACTTTTTAAGTTGCACGCTTAAAAATAAATGCTCCGGAAAGGGTTTTACAGTCTTCTGACAAATCATTGTTTTCAGAGAACCATCTTCAATGCGGTCCAAAGATTGAGACTACTAGTGAAAGTTATTTCTAGGATTCGGCGCTCGTGGTGAACACCTTCAAGTAAGAAGGAATAAAGTTCCCCAGGATAATTTGAGATGGTCCAAAGAGCATCTTGTGCTTTAGTGGAAGCAAAAACATCTGTAAACAGTCACATGATCAATGTGACAATTGACTTGATTAGTGATGTAGCAATAGAACTGAATAGTTCTTATTTTATGACGTTTTTGCTCATGAACTATATGTCCAGGTGTAAATATTAAAACCACATCATAGTTTTGGAGACCACTGGTGCTTCAAAGAACTCAGGAGAGCTTAATTTCTCTACTGTTATTCAAGATCTATAAGAACCAATAATGTAACTTTTTAAACCTCCAAAATTTGCTCAAAAGCCCAAATACAGCAACAATTGTTTGTGATGGGGAGGAGGCTCTTTGGCCCTGTGTTTACACCTGGTGTTAAGATGCGTTTTGGTTGATCAGAACACAGATGGACGACACTAAAAACAGGTGTAAACCAGGTGTAACTCCAGAGGTAGTCAAAAATGCATTTGACCGGATTGCTTTCATATTGTAGACGCTCATGTAATCGAATGTGTTCGAACAGCCACAAAAGACCACCTACTCTCTGCCTACTGACTTAATGCCTGGAAGCGCGCTAGCCAGACCATTTAGTTTGAAGACGAAAAATGTTCCATTCTCTCACCATTCCTGATTTCTAACACACACTCATTTTGTTTGACATGGTCTAGTAGCTATCAGAGCAAAAAAACGAAAGCTGCAGCCTTCCATGTTTCTCCGCCATCTCATCACATTCATATGTAAAGTTGCGCAAGCTTATTTCGTCCATTATAGCGAAAGATCTGAAAAGGCTCATATATTTACCCACTTGAGACCTTCCCTTAAAGAAATAAGGACAGAGGTGGTTGAAAGTGGACAAAAGAGATGGATTAAAACACCAGGTGTAAACAGAAATGTGTCTCTCTTGTCTACTTGTGATCCAATCGACCAAAACACATCTTAATACAGTTGTAAACAGGCCCTTTGATATCAGTGTTGTAGATCCCAAGTCCAAGACTATTTTCATGGTAATGGACTTGACCCTTTCTAGTCTCAGTTTGACTCAATGACAACCTACTCAAGTCTTGGCCTGAACTCGAATTAGCTGGTCTCAACAAACACTGGTTTGAGGGGTTTCTAACACCATTGTTTTGTAAGTGTGGGTACAATTCTGTTATAGCTCCCAGCAGTTAATGCACATTGAGAAAGTTGTCTCATGAAAGTTTTCTGCATGCAGTGAGATCTGACTCTTAAGCTATTCAGGTCTTCTAATGCTAAACCAGTGTCTGTGTGATCTCGTTGCTTGTTCAACTAGCGTGTTTCTTGAGAAGAGCAGCTCTACAGTTAGTTCACGCAACGCCTGCCTTGAATTGAGGACTATTGGTACCTTTGTAGGGGAGTGCGGGTCACAACCTAACACAGGGTTAGTTGTAACATGCATGGTTTAACACTTTCTACTCTGAACCCCAACACATACTGAGACAGTCAAAAAGCATTAGGTTGTGCCCCGCTCTCCCCTACTTCTCTACCCGTGGGAAGATTCACTTATTTGTATTTTAAGTGTTAAAGTGCTTCTGCAAACAGTTTAGGTACACGAGACGTTAGGTGGTGGGAAAGGGTCTCCAGTTGAGGCGAAGGCTACGCAGGTGAGAGAAAGCAATTTTGTTCTTGTATGAGAATACTTCAGTCTACATGACTTCCGGTCTGTGGTTTCTCAGCTCAGGCTTAGTTAAGGCGATGCATGGCTGGAAAGTGTAAACGGTCATATGTATAAAGTGCCCTTGAACAATCACAGAGAAACTGTCTTGTGTTCTCCCACCCTTTAAAGTGGTCACTGCTATTTTTTTCTTTGACCTCTGAAGTAAAGTGTAACTTCATGTAGTAGCTGCAGCTTCTTCTGACCACAGAACCTATTGCATGTTAAGCAAGTAAATTATATTAGGCCGGTGTTTACATTTTCATTTCAAATTTTTGTAGATGCATGCAGCTCAATTTAAATGGCTAATGTCTCTTGCCTCCCAGAATAACAGATACTTGCTTTGAGGCACAACTGTATAAGAGCTCTGTTTTTCAAGAGGACGGACTTGTTAACCTTATTGCTAGTGCCCTGTAATGCAAAAAAAATATATAATAATAATTTGTTAATGTACTTGAGTTGTCTTCTGGGAAGCATGCAAGTATCTACTGTTGTTTCAGAAGTGTAGTACTAGATTAAATGTATTTATATTTAAACAAAATAAGAAATCTTCTTGTTTCCTTCTGGAGCATCAGTGAATGTTTGAACCTTTTTTAATAGTTGTGTATGAGTCCCTAAGTTGTCCTAAGTGTGAAAAGATCACAGTCAAAATCATAAAGTCACTGCTGGAAAGGGTTCAAATATGCGAAAGATGCTGGACAACTGAAGAATGCACATTTCCATTTTTGTGTGTCCTCGCAGAAAAACGTTCCATCAAGTTCTCCTCACAAAAAACTCCTCATCTCTGAAGAGAATAATTCCTGCCTTCCAGCAACCTCAAATGAGATTGCAACAATTAGCAAACCACTATGATCCAATAAATTCCTGATGGACAAAATCCCCACCGTGCAGTTTTTCTTGTTTGGGAAGCTGTTTCCCTCGAATAAATAGGGAAGAAAAGATGACCACCACTTCTGTTCCATGCAGACTTAATTACAATTAAAAGTCGATTGTGTTGAAGTATTATTTCTCCATCACTAGAGCCACCAAGTGAAATTGTTACTGTTTTCAAATAAGCAAAAACATTGGTCTGATTCCTATTCCTGTCCCAAACTCATACCAGTGCAATCATTGCTGCTTTGCTCAAACTGCTTCCTTATAGATTGGGTTTGCAAACTGGTGAGATGGGATACTAAATCGCCTTTAACGTTAGTATTTGCTTGATAAAGAGGGAGAAATAGTGGTGTATATATATATATTGTTGGCACCCCTGGTAAATATGATAAAATATGGTTGTAAAAAATGAATCTGCATTGTTTATCCTTTTTATCTCTAATTAAAAAAACACAAAAATCCAACCTTTCATTTAAGTAAAAGAATTGAAAGTGGGGGTGAATCACATTATGAAATGAATGCTTTTCTCCAAAACACGTTGGCCACAATTATTGGCAGCCTTTTATTAAAAACTTTCTGCAACCTCCTTTTCCCAAGATAATAGCTCTGAGTCTTCTTCTATAATGCCTGATGAGTTTGAGAAACACCTGACAAGAGATCGGAGACCATTCCTCCATATACTAAATCTCTCCAGATCCTTCAGATTCCCAGCTCCATGTTGGTGCTTCTTCTCTTCAGTTCACCCCACTCATTCTCTATAGGGTTCTGATCAGGAACTGGGACGACCACAGCAGAAGCTTAATGCTGTGTTCAGTGACACATTTGTGTGTTGATTTTAATTTTTGTTTTGGATTGTTGTCCTGTTGGAAGATCCAACCACGGCCCATTATAAGATTTCTAGCAGAAGTTTCTAGGTTTTGATTTTTTATCTGCTGGTATTTGCTAGAATCTATGATACCATGTGTCCCAACAGTGAAGCATGGTGGTGGCAGCATCATGCTGTGGGGGTGTTTTTCAGCTGCAGGGACAGGAAGACTGGTTGCAATCGAGGGAAAGATGAATGCGACCAAGTTCAAGATTCAAGATTCAAGAGTTTTATTTGTCACATACACAATTATATACAGAATATATAACTGGCAGTGAAATGTAAACAGGTCCGCTCCATAGACAGTGCAAATAACAGTTACAAGAAACACAAGGAGGAAATTAAAAATAGAAATAGAATAAAAAGTACTCAAAATAGAATTATAAGTAATCAAGTAAAAGATAAAATAAATAACTAACTAACTGGTTAACATAAAATATATATATATAAGTAAAATGTGCAAACAATGGGTATAATGTAATGTGCAAACAGAAGTATAATGTGCAAACAGGTTTAATTACTGGTTGTTACACAGTAACAATAAGAACAAAGTGCAGTGCAATGACACTATGTGGATGTAATGTTAAAACCGGATGTTTTTGTGTATGCGGGGTGAAGTGCAGTCACGTGACTGAGTTCAGGAGTCTGATGGCCTGGGGAAAGAATCTCCTCCTGAGTCTTTCAGTTTTTGCCATCAGGCTTCGGAAGCGCTACCAGATGGCAGCAGGGTGAAATGAGAGTTCGCAGGGTGGGTAATGTCTTTGATGATTTTGGTAGCTCTACCTCTGCAGCGTTTGGTGTAAATGTCCTGCAGAGACGGGAGAGCTGACCCTGAGATGCGCCCGGATAAGCGCACCACTCAAGTACTGGGATATCCTGGACGAAAGCACTCTGGAGAAGGTTCAAGACTTCAGACTGGGCCGAAGGTTCACCTTTCAACAAGACAATGAACCTAAGCACACAGCTACAATAACAATAACAAACGAGTGGCTTCACAACAACTCTGTGACTGTTCTTGAATGGCCCAGCCAGAGCCCTGACTCAAACCCAATTGAGCATCTCTGAGAGACCGCAAAATGGCTGTCCACCAACGTTTACCATCCAACCTGACAGAACTGGAGAGGATCTGCAAGGAGGAATGGCAGAGGATCCCCAAATCCAGGTGTGAAAAACTTGATGGATCTTTCCCAAAAAGACTCATGGCTGTATTAGATCAAAAGGGTGCTTATACTAAATACGGAGCAAAGGGTCTGAATACTTAGAACCATGTGAGGCCGCTGATATTTCAGTTTTTCTTTTTTAATAAATCTGCAAAAAAAGTGTTTTTCTGTCAATATGGGGTACTGTGTGTTCATTAATGAGAAAAAATGGCTGCAATATAACAGAGTGAAAATTTTAAGGGGGTCTGAATACTTTCCGTACCCACTGTATATAAAAAACTTGAATGTCTAAGATGACTGCCAGAGTGCACTTTCCTTTGACCAAGTGTGACCTTAAAACAGATGTGGAGCTCATAATGGAAGTCGCTGTTCATAATTGACGAGGCAGGACTAAAGGTCTGGGGATGAGCCATCAGGCTTGGCCTGGCATGACCGGTCCATACCACTTTCAACCCCAGCTCTTTAAGGAACTGACATGTGGAAGGAGGAGTGGTTGAGTCCATGAAGATAAGTGTGAAGAACATTTGGTGGTGGGTATGCACTTTTTTCTAAAGCGAAGTAGTTTGGATGCTTCCTTATGCTGTAGCTCTGAATATGCTGTTTAAGATTTTAATGGCTGAACTGATACCAATATTAGCGTCTTTTGCTCAGAGTTAACATATGCAATGGTACCCTGTGGTCACACTGAAACTCGGCTATGAGTTGAGTTATGAGCCAGTGCCTGGTTCACCATCTGTTAGGTCTGCTTTAAATCAAACTTCTAAAAGCACTTGTTTGTGAAATGCTTGGGTAAATATTTGCTAGACCAAAAACAGCTAATTAAAAGTCTTTCCTTTTTGCCATCACATGGACAAACACACGCATGCAGCTCGCCCAAAACAAGCCCTTTGCTCTGTACTGGCCCCAAACGTCCTGCTTGAAAGTAGCAGAAGTTCAAGCTGATTTCATATTCCTTTTCAGCAAGCAATATTTAATTTTTAATCCTATTTAAGCCAACTGGAAATAGTATTTTGCAACAGTGAAACCACGGCATGTATAATTGATGTCTTGTCTTAGCTAATGCAGTGGGAATGTTTAGCAGCCGAAGGAGGGAGCGAGTGATGCATTGAGGAGCCCCTGGGCACCGGTGGAGGCCGCTCCGCCATCCAGACGGAGAAAATGGGCCCATGCTGCAGATCTCCTCGCTAATGCAAATGGCATGCAGATAAGAAGCCATAAATCCATTGTGTGTGACGTTGCAGTGCCGGCATGTTCTTGGAGTGCTCGTCTGTGACATGCATACGCAGACTGACCTCTCGCCAACGGAACAAAGCAGGGGCCCCACCAGGAGATGATATATTTGGATGGGTAGTTGACATGACATGCAATTTTACTCTACATAATGAAATAGCCCAGGCTTTTTTATTATTATTATTGCCTTCAATTAGCTGGACAGCAAAGAACATCTATTTTTACCTATAATTATTATAATGACATCATACCCGCATTACCCTTGATTTCCCTTGTTTTATTCAGTAGAAATAAAGACGCTTTGATATATTATGTGTTTTATTAGAAAGGTGCATAACTGTGTGGATACATTTATAAACAGAAAACTAATCATTGTTATATAGTTCAACACAATCCTATTGTTTAAATCTCGTTTTCTTAATTTACCGCAAGTACCATGTTTTATTATGCCTAATATCGATCTAGCTAACTGCAGTGTGCAACAAGTGTCTCGTAGCTGACGAGTGAACGCACAGAGTAGAATTATAACAACTTTCAACACACTCAAATGTATATAAATGACAAAACAGCGCTGCGTTATCTTACATGTGCATGACCAGAAGAAGCGTAAGCGGTTGTCTGCGGCATAATAAAAGCTCCTCTGCTCTCGAGCCGTGTGTCGCGCTTGTCTCTCATTTGCAATCGCTCCAACGGCCTTGTTCTGCTCTTACAGCTCTGGCGCCCTGCTTCATACTACAGTAACCTTAATAAAAAAATAGCCCGACCTTGCTCTCTTTGGCTTGCTGTTAAACTGAATGTACGAGGCAAATGTATGTCTGTTTAAATAACAGCTCACTGAAATAAGAATGCGCTGTTTATCTTTTAATCAGTTTAGGGCCATTCATACAGGACGCGAGATGCAGGTCTAGAAATGCGTTTTTTTAAAAGTTTTTATTACTTGAGTGCCGGTCGGTCAGTCTGTATTTTACATAACATTGTTCACAAGCTGTTTTATTTCTGTATGTGGTTGTACTTTACATAAGCTGTACTGTCTCTTTCACCTTCTGATGTTCATTTATGTTTATTTGGTGCTATAACAAGCAATAAAGATCTGTTACGCCACCAAAATGGTATTTTTGTTATAAAACTGACTGAATTTGAAAGCTGAGATTTTGTTTCATATCAAAAGTAACCTGCTCTTTATTGTCTGTCATCATGTTGTCAGTGTCCTCTTTGCTCCGAGATGTCTTTTTCACTGCGTGAGAAAGTGGATGTGTGGCATGAGAGCGTGGAAACAGTTTCATTGTTGAGTCTCACTTTGAATGCATGAGAGTTAGCTGCCCTGGTAGTATTCTCCATATAGAACCGTTTTAAATATGATTTGTAATGAACTCATGAAGACAAACATAATTTGAAAATGCAGATTTTCTCTTATACAAACATATAAAGCTTAACCTAAAATATTGATGTTGAAAAAAGAAAGTTTGTGTCATGTCCATTTGTCTTCACAGATATATCCCGACTAGATCTCCAACTTGCGGCCCATGGAAGGAGATGTCTACACCTATCTTTTCTATCTCATTTCTTCATGCAGCCAGTGAATCTTCTCCTGCCTCTGGTAATAGGGTAGGACCGTGCCCCAGAAACACAAAGATGGGGGAGAGGGGAGAGCCTGACCGACCATACCACAGCTTGGCCATCCCCATAGAGTTGTTAATTCTCCTCGCCCTGCACCGGCACGAATGAGGGAAACATCATTCTCTATTCTCCCAGGTCAGAGTGGGAACAATTAAGTGTAGAGGGCGCGTGGAGTGCGCGGCGAGCCGGCCGACAGTTGATGAATGTGTGGGCAGGCTGCAAGTGACAATATGCAGACAAGCGAGATCATTTGCAAATGGATGCAGGGAGACACAGTGAGGGAGCGAGAGAGACGCAGTGGCACGGGGCAGAACAGGGGGGGAGGGTTTAACCCTTTGTGGGTGTCTCTCTCAAGGAGAAAGGAGGCAAAACGGGAACAGGCCAGAAAATATCAATATGTTGGCCCAGCAATTTATTGGGGGTGTGAAATTCGATATGCACACGTAGACTTGTGATGTATCTCTTAAGGTGCAGAGAGCAACTAAAATAAATGAGATGGTCATGGATTGGTCAGGTTATTGTGTTTTATGCACCACAACATGGGTCATGTTCATTCCGCACCTTTCATGGTCTATAGCATTCATAGTTCATATAAATAAAAATTAGTTTTGTGGTGAAAATAAAAATGTTCCACCAAAATACTGAAATAAAACTGGTAACTTGATATTAACCACCACTTTAAACAAAAAATTCATTTTACTATGTTTGAAGAAGATCTTGAACTAATTTAGCTTTACAATAGTAAGGAACAAGATTCTTACATTTTCTGAAGTAGACTATGCTATAAGTGAGCGGTACTTGCCTTTACAAGTGGTTACCATTATGTGGCTGCTGAGCATTCAGGGTGGTTGCTAGGATATTCAATACTCACAAACTAGATTTTTATTTTAGTGGGACTTGACTTTGCAAAAGTCACCACTATGTGGGTGATTGCTAAGATGTTCTGAATGGTTAGCATGCTGCTATGTTGTTAATGTGTTTTGGATGGTTATGCTAGGTGTGTTTGCTAGGATACCTTACAAAAATGGGTAACGCTTTAGATTACGGCCCGGAAAGTACCACGTAATTAAAATGAATTTACAGGGTAATTTTCGGTAATTATAGTGTAACTATAAAGTAAGGTGTAGGTATAAAGGGAACAATATGTTATATTGGGAGAATAAAGGTAACTACCCGGAAAGTACGTAATGAAATCGTATTTACAGGGTAATTTTTTTGTAATTATAGTGTAACTATAAAGTAAGTAGGTGTAGGTATAAGGGAACAATATGTAATATTGGGAGAATAAAGGGGTAACTAGCCCGGAAAGTACTGCGTAATGAAATCGAATTTACAGGGTAATTTTTTTGTAATTATACTGTAATGTTGTATGTGTTTAGGCAAAAAACATGTCAAGTTTGGGGAATAAAGGGGTAACAACATGGAAAATTACAAATAAGTATACTGTAAGTATTTTATAACTAAGGGCTAACTATTCTAATATTACATGGTACTTATGGCATACTATACCTAACAACATGGAACATTACAAATAACTATACTGTAAGTATTGCATAATTGTATAAGTATTGACACTTCCAGATGAGAACACAAAAACATTTTTAAATATTACTTTTATATTTGTTTATTATTGTGAAGCTGCTTTCAAACAATATGTAGCCTATAGTTTAAAGCACTATTTAAATATGTTTTAATTTGACATGATGGAGATATTGCATGCTAAACAATTATTTGGGAGCAATTTAGAAAGCACATCCACTACATAACTTTTTTTGTAATAATAAGTGTCATATAAAAGTTTTTTTTTTAGTAAGGTCGTAAGATTCATAAGGTTTTTGCTATGATTTGATTTAGAATCAAGGTTACTTACCTGAGTGTTACAGATAATTGGTCTGCTATTCTGTTTGAAAGGCATTGGAGTCGGTGAAATGTAGTGGAAAATAAGCTTACCTCTTTTCAGCTGATCCCAGAAAATAAAATATTCATATAACACGATAAAACACACTTGCATTTTACTACTTATATACAGTAGCCTATAATTTATATGATTTGATATACATGTTTCAAGGCAAGTAAGACTAAATTAATTAATTACTGGCAAAGATACCCCCTTGTTACACGTAGTTACAGGGTAACTACATCATCTACGGGCTTTAAATTAAAGTGGTGCTTGTTACCCCTTGTTACACGTACAGGTAACTACATCATCTACGGGCTTTAACTTAAAGTGGTGCTTGTTACCCTTGTTACACGTAGTTACAGGGTAACTACATCATCTACGGCTTTAAATTAAAGTGGTGCTTGTTACCCCTTGTTACACGTAGTTACAGGGTAACTACATCATCTACGGGCTGTAAATTAAATTGGTGCTAGTTACCCTCTTGTTACACGTAGTTACAGAGTAACTACATCATCTAGCTGTAAATTAAAGTGGTGCTTGTTACCCCCTTGTTACACGTAGTTACAGGGTAACTACATCATCTACGGGCTTTAAATTAAAGTGGTGCTTGTTACCCTTGTTACACATAGTTACAGGGTAACTACATCATCTACGGGCTTTAAATTAAAGTGGTGCTTGTTACCCCCTTGTTACACGTAGTTACAGGGTAACTACATCATCTACGGGCTGTAAATTAAAGTGGGGTTTGTTACCCCCTTGTTACACGTAGTTACAGAGTAACTACATCATCTACGGGCTGTAAATTAAAGTGGTGCTTGTTACCCTTGTTACACGTAGTTACATGGTAACTACATCATCTACGGCTGTAAATTAAAGTGGTGCTTGTTACCCCCTTGTTACACGTAGTTACAGGGTAACTACATCATCTACGGCTTTGAATTAAAGTGGTGCTTGTTACCCCCTTGTTACACCTAGTTACAGGGTAACTACATCATCTACGGGCTTTAAATTAAAGTGGTGCTTGTTACCCTTGTTACACGTAGTTACAGGGTAACTATATCATCTACAGGCTGTAAATTAAAGTGGTGCTTGTTACCCCCTTGTTACACGTAGTTACAGGGTAACTACATCATCTACGGGCTGTAAATTAAAGTGGTGCTTGTTACCCCCTTGTTACACGAGTTACAGAGTAACTACATCATCTACGGCTTTAAATTAAAGTGGTGCTTGTTACCCTTGTTACACGTAGTTACAGGGTAACTACATCATCTACGGGCTGTAAATTAAAGTGGTGCTTGTTACCCTTGTTACACGTAGTTACAGGGTAACTACATCATCTACGGGCTGTAAATTAAAGTGGTGCTTGTTACACATAGTTACAGGGTAACTACATCATCTACGGGCTGTAAATTAAAGTGGTGCTTGTTACCCTTGTTACACGTAGTTACATGGTAACTACATCATCTACGGACTGTAAATTAAAGTGGTGCTTGTTACCCTTGTTACACGTAGTTACAGGGTAACTACATCATCTACGGCTTTGAATTAAAGTGATGCTTGTTACCCCCTTGTTACACGTAGTTACAGGGTAACTACATCATCTACGGGCTATAAATTAAAGTGGTGCTTGTTACCCCCTTGTTACACGTAGTTACAGGGTAACTACATCATCTACGGGCTTTGAATTAAAGTGATGCTTGTTACCCCCTTGTTACACGTAGTTACAGGGTAACTACATCATCTACTTTAAATTAAAGTGGTGCTTGTTACCCTTGTTACACGTAGTTACAGGGTAACTATATCATCTACAGGCTGTAAATTAAAGTGGTGCTTGTTACCCTTGTTACACGTAGTTACAGGGTAACTACATCATCTACGGGCTGTAAATTAAAGTGGTGCTTGTTACCCCTACACCTACTTATACCTACACCTACTTCTTTATAGTTACACTATAATTACAAAATAATTACCCTGTAAATACGATTTCATTACGCAGTACTTTCCGGCTAGTTACCTTTATTCTCCCAATATTACATATTGTTCCCTTATACCTACACCTACTTACTTTATAGTTACACTATAATTACCGAAAATTACCCTGTAAATTCACGTGGTACTTTCCGGGCCGTAATCTAAAGCGTTACCCAAAAATGAAACCTTTTATTATAGTTAAAGTGTAGTAGCATGTTTTTGTAAGGGGGTGCTAGGTTCTCAAACTAGATTTTTAAATTTTCTGAAGAAAATGGACTTGACTTTATGATGCTACAGTGTTAGCTAAGATGTTAGCTAAATTAGATAAGTGGTTAGCATCCTGCCATGTGATGTATTAATGTGTTTTGGGTGGTTACAAAGTGGTTTCTAGAATGTTCTGTACTCACAAGCTTGATTTGTATGGTTTCTGAAGGTATTTGTCTCTCAGCACAAGTCCGCAGTGGTTAGCATGTAGCTGTTAAAATGTTTTGGTACTTCCGCAAGACTCAGTCTCTCCTTAAATGTAAGTTTATAGGATTTTTCTGTCTTTGATTTATAGGCTATCATGTAAGATCACTTAAAAAGGTATAGCACACCTCTCTTCAACAAAATAAATTGATGTATCATTCACGTTTGTAGCGCAAAGAGTACGGTACAAGTTAGGCAACAAATGCCAACCTAGACCTGTGGCAAGCAAGAAAACTTATTGTAAGTTTATTCTCAAACTTGCATATATTATTTGTATTACGCGCCATCAAAAGCAGTCAAGTGATGTCCCGTCCCTCTCTTAAGAGCAGCTGCTTATGTTGATGGGTAAAGGATGATTTGAATCAAATCAAAGTCCATTACTCCAACAGTGTTGGAAAAAGCAGCAGCGTTATCCAGTGTAATCTCACATTAATCATGCTCTCTCCTGATATGTTAATCTGACTGCATCTATATTTAATGCCGGGAAGACGTTCCCCTTGATACATCACTGAAGAGCTGTGGTAAATAGAGTACTGTAGGGGTGTCAGAATATCCAGACGGTTGACTCCTTGTGTGCTCTGTGCTCCGCTAATGAAAAAGAAAATCCCTGTGCATTACAGGGAAATGAGGCAGTACTGAATGACTACAGACAGTATTCAGCCCAGTCAAAGATGAAGCTCTACCTTTATTCATCTATCTTTTCATCCACCACCCCCTCCTTTTGTTTCTCTGCGTACTTTCATAGAAAAGACACTCTGTCTATCATGACAGAACCCTCCCCCATGCAGTGACATTGGGCAATCAAATGAGGCTAGGTTTGTGTATCTATATGCATGCGGTGTGTGTGTTGAGATCTCCATATTAGGGTCTATGCACTGGAAGGCACCCGTCCTAGCGGTTTTCTCACCTCTCCGTGTCTTAATTGACCTCCATGTGGAAAATGAGCTGTGGACAGCTGACTCTACGCCTTCACTTACCGATCTGACATGTAGATCAATCACGGTGTTGATCCTAATACCCTTAACAAGGAGTGTCTGGGACTCAAAGGACATGTCAGCCCACTACAGTGTCTCTCTCTTAGTCACACTTGTACTCTTTGTGTCCTTTTACTGCAGCGCAGGTCCATGTTCACCTCATTATCTGCTTTGGATCGTGCCAGTGTAAGCCAGTATCAGTGGTCCACCATGGAAAACAAACAGACCAGGTCTTGCCAAAACAGTCAATCAGAAGGAGTATTACAAGCTGAAATAAATTGGCCATGCAAGTGTCCTTCGGTGCTTTATGCTGATCAGAAAGGTGATGATTCAGACTTAATTTCACCAATACATACCTTGTGGGCTGCAGGTTACAAAATCAACACTGAATGTATTTTTTTATTCTTTGGCGATGTTCCAAATAAAAAAGATTATTCTTTTGAACAAAGAAGTGCGCTGTTTAGGCTCCATTTTAGCACGTATTTATTTAGGTTACTGATCAAGAGTTTGGCGGTTAAATAAAAAAAAAAAAAACTTTTACTTAGCAAAAATGCATTACAATGATCAAAAGTGAAAGACTTTTACATTGTTATAATACAAATGATTTCTTCAAAGAATCCTGAAACCATGGTTTCCAAACAATATTAATCAGCACAACTGTTTTCAGTGAAAATAATAAGAAATTAGAATTGTATTATACAGGTCCTTCTCAAAAAATTAGCATATTGTGATAAAAGTTCATTATTTTCCATAATGTAATGATACAATTTAACATTCATATATTTTAGATTCATTGCACACCAACTGAAATATTTCAGGTCTTTTATTGTTTTAATACTAATGATTTTGGCATACAGCTGATGAAAACCCAAAATTCTCAAAAATCAAAAAAAATTAGCATATCATGAAAAGGTTCTCTAAACGAGCTATTAACCTAATCATCTAAATCAACTAATTAACTCTAAACACCTGCAAAAGATTCCTGAGGCTTTTAAAAACTCCCAGCCTGGTTCATTACTCAAAACCGCAATCATGGGTAAGACTGCCGACCTGACTGCTGTCCAGAAGGCCATCATTGACACCCTCAAGCGAGAGGGTAAGACACAGAAAGACATTTCTGAACGAATATCACTCTGTTCCCAGAGTGCTGTATCAAGGCAAGTCTGTGGGAAGGAAAAAGTGTGGCAAAAACGCTGCACAACAAGAAGAGGTGACCGATTGACCTTGAGGTGATGGACTGAGGAAGACCGATTCCAGACCTTGGGGGACCTGCGGAAGCAGTGGACTGAGTCTGGAGTAGAAACATCCAGAGCCACCGTGTGCAGGAAATGGGCTACAGGTGCTGCATTCCCCAGGTCAAGCCACTTTTGAACCAGAAACAGCGGCAGAAGCGCCTGACCTGGGCTAAAGAGAAGCAGCACTAGACTGTCGCTCAAATTTTGCATGTCATTCGGAAATCAAGCTCCCAGAGTCTGGAGGAAGACTGGGGAGAAGGAAATGCCAAATTGCCTGAAGTCCAGTGTCAAGTACCCACAGTCAGTGATGGTCTGGGGTGCCATGTCAGCTGCTGGTGTTGGTCCACTGTGTTTTATCAAGGGCAGGGTCAATGCAGCTAGCTATCAGGAGATTTTGGAGCACTTCATGCTTCCATCTGCTGAAAAGCTTTATGGAGATGAAGATTTCGTTTTCAGCACACGACCTGGCACCTGCTCACAGTGCCAAAACCACTGGTAAATGGTTTACTGACCATGGTATTACTGTGCTCAATTGGCCTGCCAACTCTCCTGACCTGAACCCCATAGAGAATCTGTGGGATATTGTGAAGAGAAAGTTGAGAGACGCAAGACCCAACACTCTGGATGAGCTTAAGGCCGCTATCGAAGCATCCTGGGCCTCCATAACACCTCAGCAGTGCCACAGGCTGATTGCCTCCATGCCACGCCGCATTGAAGCAGTCATTTCTGCAAAAGGATTCCCGACCAAGTATTGAGTGCATAACTGAACATAATTATTTGAAGGTTGACTTTTTTTTGTATTAAAAACTCTTTTCTTTTATTGGTCGGATGAAATATGCTAATTGTTTGAGATTTTTGGTTTTCATGAGCTGTATGCCAAAATCATCAGTATTAAAACAATAAAAGACCTGAAATATTTCAGTTGGTGTGCAATGAATCTAAAATATATGAAAGTTTAATTTTTATTATTACATTATGGAAAACAATGAACTTTTATCACAATATGCTAATTTTTTAGAAGGACCTGTATATATTACATATTAAAATTATTTCTGAAGGATCATGTGACACTGAAGACTGGAGTCATGACTGCTACTGTTATTTTATATTGTAACAATATTTCACGATATTACTATTTTTACTGTAAATGCAGCATTGATGAGAATAAGTTACTTAAAAAAATAGAAATATAAATTAGAAATTTGAATGTGTTTTCACTGCTGAATTTGCTTCTTTGTTTGTAGCATCCTTGTTAAATTAATAATTCTGCTGAATATTCGGCTCCCATGCTAACATTTGTTCTGCGCAAGTCTAAGAGCGGCACCAAATACACCAAAAATATGGTGTTTTCCTTAATGTTTCACATTCAACGTAACTTTTTAGAAATGTATCAATCCATTCAAACATGTATTAATTATTATTTTTTGTATCACTAATCAAATGCAATAACAGACATAATTGCTAAACATCAGTGATTGGCTCCACAGTTTTAATTACTGTCATTGTTCGGAACCCCTCATCTGTATATTCAAACAAATGTGTCTTTATTAGAGAAAATGATGTGAGGAGAGCACCAGATTTGTCCCACCGAATCCTGTCGAAGCGGAAAAAATTTATCAACGTGAAATCAAATTAGACCGGGACAAACTAATATGACATTTCATTTTTATGAATAATTACTGCTTCAAAAGTCCCTTGCGGCCTCCCCTGAAGGAGATCAAACTTTTAATGCTCTTAAAATTGTCTGCCTGCCATAATTTATTTATGGCATTTTATATACTTTGTTGCCTCAAGATCCCTTGAAAATACTTCATTGTATCTGGTGCAGCTCTCCCATAATAGAATTCTGGCTCGTGTCGCACCGAAAGTGATAGAGAGCATGTAGTGTTGTTTTCACTGCACTCATTTCTGTAATAAAAGAATAACATTTCTGTGCTGGGGAAAACGAATTTTGTCTTTTGTGAGATCAATATACAATTGCACGGAGAAATTTAAGGGGCAGAGAAAGAGAAAATGGATGTCTTGGTTCCGGTATGTGGCTTTGAGGACCTTGTTTTCAAACCATGTTCTTTCTCTGGAGAGAATATACACATTAAAAGTCATGCTCTCTTTCAGGTGGATACTCCGATCGCTAGACCAGCATGCCCTCTGGGACCAAACAAATGCACCCTGGTGAAAGAACTCCTCAAGAGACCATTGTCACCAATGCCAATCACAGGGCCTCTGCAGGAACTGTATAGACAGAGAGGTGAGTGTTAACCAATTCCATGGTTTTCTTCAGCTGTTTATTCAAGTACTTGACCCAGAAAACTGTGTCATATGACAAAATGGATGTAGAATGTGTCTGATGCAAACACAGTAGTGTAAGGAACTTTGTCCCTGTCCCAACTGACAGCCTAATACTAAAGTTCTTCATACGAGTCTGCACTTTAGTGCCGTAGCATTGCTTTGACTGTCGGGAAGAAATCTGCTGCAAAGCTCGCTTCAGTGCGGGCTCAGCAAAAGTGCGTATCGAGGACACATATATCGACAGCAAAGGGGGGCGCTCGCGAGCACCCTTCTGAATCCTAAAATTATAAATAGGTCCCTACAGTCTCACTGACTTAATGGATACGCGTACATGGCAGCCATTGTAAGTCCACAAAATTGTAAGTGCATATGAAGTGTGCCATTTGGGAAAGGGCCTTTGTCGTTACAGCTGGGGTAGTTTCAGTGTCAGAGAAAATACTGATGGTCTGATCTGATTGGCTGGCTTGCACATGATTTCAGGTCCAAAGGTCATACAGTGGGGCAAAACGTATTTAGTCAGCCACCAATTGTGCAAGTTCTCCCACTTAAAAAAATGAGAGAGGCCTGTAATTTGCATCATAGGTACACTTCATCTATGAGAGACAGAATTAGAAAAAAAAATCCAGAAAATCACATGGTCTGATTTTTAAAGATTTAATTAGCTAATTATGGTGGAAAAAAATAAGTATTTGGTCAGTAACAAAAGTTAATCTCAATACTTTGTTATATACCCTTTGTTGGCAATGTCAAACGTTTTCTGTAAGTCTCCACAAGGTTTTTACACACTGTTTCTGGTAGTTTGGCCCATTCCTCCATGCAGATCTCCTCTAGAGCAGTGATGCTTGGGGCTGTCGCTGGGCAACACAGATTTTCAACTACCTCCAAAGATTTTTATGGGGTTGAGATCTGGAGACTGGCTAGGCCACTCCAGGACCTTGAAATGCTTCTTATGAAGCCACTCCTTTGTTCCCCGGGCGGTGTGTTTGGGATCATTGTCATGATGAAAGACCCAGCCATGTTTCATCTTCAGTGTCCTTACTGATGGAAGGAGGTTTTTACTCAAAATCTCACGATACATGGCACCATTCATTCGTTCCTTTACACAGATCAGTCGTCCTGGTCCCTTTGCAGAAAAACAGCCCCAAAGCATGATGTTTCCACCCCCATTCTTCACAGTAGGTATGGTGCTCTTTGGATGCAACTCAGCATTCTTTCTCCTCCAAACACGACAAGTTGAGTTTTTACCAAAAAGTTATATTTTGGTTTCATCTGACCATATGACATTCTCCCAATCACTGGATTATCCAAATGCTCTCTAGCATAGGCCCGGACATGTACTGGCTTAACCCTTAAATGCATACATCGGGTCGTTAGCGATCAGGGCTCAAACTGAATCCTTCCAAGCTCCAACAGGTAATAAAATATACTTTATTTTATTATTCTGTAATTGTTACTCTAATATCAGGAGTTTTCTGTGTGGAGCCCCAGATTGAGGGAGATTATCAGTGGTGTTGTATGTCTTCCATTTTCTAATAATTGCTCCCACAGTTAATTTCTCCACACCAAGCTGCTTACCTATTGCATATTCAGTCTTCCCAGCCTGGTGCAGATCTACAATTTTGTTTCTGGTGTCCTTTGACAGCTCTTTGGTCTTGGCCATAGTGGAGTTTGGAGTTGTGGACAGGTGTCTTTTATACTGATAACGAGTTCAAACAGGTGCCATTTATACAGGTAACGAGTGGACGACAGATGAGCCTCTTAAAGAAGAAGTTACAGGTCTCTGAGAGCCAGAAATCTTGCTTTTTTTTGTAGGTGACCAAATACTTATTTTCCACCATAATTTGCTAATAAATTCTTTAAAAATCAGACCATGTGATTTTCTGGATTTGTTCACATTCTGTCTGTCATAGTTGAAGTGTCCCTATGATGAAAATTACAGGTCTCTCATCTTTTTAAGTGGGAGAACTCGCACAATTGGCGGCTGACTAAATACTTTTTTGCCCCACTGTATAAGGCTACACTGTAAAATATTTTTATTTTATTTTACTAATCAATGTCAATGTAAGTTTAATATGACTGTATGTAAAACTATATTAAAAAAGTATATTTAATCGTATACTTAATCAAAAGATTAAACACAATTACAAGCCAAGTATACTTTGAATACTTTATCTCCATTAAAATATATATTTTTTTGTTTTATAGGAAAATATTATCTTTTTTACTTTGTAATTATTTGTGAAATGTACTAGTAATTTTAAATGAAGTTAAAAAATCGGTCAAAGTAAATCATACATTACTGAAATCAGCTCGTCAGAGGAAGAAATAGCATATATTATTTGCTGTCTTTCTTTCTTTCTTTTTATTTATTTATTTTTGAGGTTCATGGCATTGTGTGTTTAAAAAAAAAAAAAAAAACTTGTACTCCCCAGGCAATGTTGAAACATGTTATTCATTGTATAGAAAACAATGGTAGCAGAAGTATTATGAAGCTGTGATAAATAATTATTAAAAAGGTCAGGGGGGTATTCCAGAGAGCAGGTTATGTGCCATACCAGGGTATGTTTAAGGGTGTAAGCGGATAACCTCAACTTTCAGTTCCGAAAACGGTGGTAACTTTCAGGATATGTAAGTAGCTATAGCAGCTCACTTTCAAGGTTAGTTTGCTTAAGATTTATTCAGATGTGTGTTATACAATTAATATAGTTAAATTAATATAATCAACTTTGCTATATAGTTACAGTTATATAATATACAATATCATGTATTAATGTCTATTAATGTCATGTCTAAAGCACTATTACAACAAGGTAATGTTTAAATGTTAATTCAATTCAAATATGTTTATTATTTTACTGTCATCTCACACATGGATCTGCATTCAATAATTAGCATCAAACAAACAATATAATCCTTATTCTCAGTGACTAAGGATTATAATTATAATCCACACAACCCTTACGAAAAAGAAGTTTATATAAGTCTTCTATTAGTATACTTCTTTTAAACAAAAAATAAGATAGTATATTTTCAGTCTACTTTTTATGTACTTCTTAGAAATATACTTAAAATTGCACTTAAGTATACTTGATTTATACACACAGGAAAGTATAAGTATATTTGGCCTATACTTGTACTCTTTTGATTGAGATATACTTAAAAGTATAATGAAGTATTCAAAGTATACTTGGCTTGTAATTGTGTTTAATCTTTTGATTAAGTAGACGATTAAATATACTTAAAAGAAATGTTTTTTTTACATATAGTCATATTAAACTTACATTGATATAGATTAGAATATTGATTGAAAACAGATATGTTCCTAATTCTGCGTATCTGAATTTGTGTTGGCTAGAAAACTGCAGCTCTTGTGGGGTGTTTCCGGTCTGCAGTGGTCAGTATCTATTAAAAGTTATCCAAGGAAGGAACAGTGGTGAACTGGCAACAGGGTCATAGGCGGCCAAGGCTCATTGATACACGTGGAGAGTGAAGGCTGGCCCATGTGGTCTGATCAAACTTACTCAAGAAGCTAATGCTCGTCAGTGTACCTGTGTATCACAGTGCATCGCAGTTTGTTGTGTATGGGGCTGCATAGCCGCAGACCAGTCAGGGCATGCTGACCCCTGTCCACCGTTGAAAGCGCTAAAAGTGGGCACACAAACATCAGAACTGGACCACGAAGCAATGGAATAAGCTGGCCTGGTCTGAGGAATCACATTTTCTTTTACATCACATGGATGGTCGGTTGCATGTGTGTCACTTACCTGGGGAACACATGGCACCAGGATGCACTATGTGGTATCTGACAGCTGGGTCGGATTGGCATGGAATGGAGCAGTTAAGCAAAGAGAACGGTTTGGCCTGACAGTGGAAAAGCGGCACATTTTTAAAAAAAAATCCAATTTTAGATTGAACCACCCCTTAACTGTGATTGTTCACTTTAAATGTTGTCTCCTGGCTAATTGGCTAGAATGTGATTTCTTGTGGACCAGGCTTTATGCCAATGGTCAGAAGTCGTGGTACGCAAAGCAGCTGCAGTATATCGGACTCTCCTTCACCTTTTCCTGACCCCTGTAGATGAACACTCTGACCCTGCAAAGGAGCGCCAGTCCCTGAGGTGTGACTTGAGCTCCACTGGTCTCTCTTCATCAGGTCTGCCTTCACGCTGAACTCTCTCCCCTCTCTTCTTCTCTCTTTCTCTGCATTCCTTCTCCAGAGACATTGGTCCTGACAGAGGGGCGGGTTGGCCAGCTGGAAAGCCAGCGTGCCACAAGCCATCTCGTCTTCCTCTCCTTGGTGCCTCCACCTGAGCGGCCAGTTCTTGTCAGCCGGGGCCCTTCGCCCCCTTCACCGGTCAGCCAGCTCACCGGGTTCTCCGTTTCTAGGTCAGGGTGGCGGGAAAGCGGCTGTGATGCATATATGTTTGGACACAAAATCATCTCCCGTTTTCCATGAGTGGACTGTGAAAAGTGCAGTTCACCGGTGCGGTGTGAAAATCATAGTTGATCAAAGGTGAATGTGGCGTCACCTTGTCGCTCTTCTTCTCTGTCTCTATCTGCTTTTCTAGCTCAGTAAGAAGTGCGGCAGGACACAAAATCTTTCTTAATGGTTTTTCACAGGAAGACCAAAGACTGACTGAGTGTCACGCATCACAAAAGCTCTCTGTAATTTACATAATTTTTCATTTTATGCCATTAAAAGGCTAGTTCACACAATATTTGAAATACTGACTTCATTTACTTGTGTCATTTGCCTTTATATCTTCTTAGGAACATAAAAGTAGATGTTTTGCAGAATGTCCATACAACAAAAGTGGATGGTGAGTTACACTAAAATAACATATAAAGCAATGCAACTCATGTCTAAAGATATACAAAGTAGGAATGCAAAACTATTAAAATTTTGGCAGATATAGCAATAATTATTTTCACGTTATATGCTGTTGTGTCTAAATGAATAACAAATAAAACACTGAAAACTACAAAAAGCCCCTAAAGGGACATGATGGTGGAAAAAATATGGAGAATGTGGAAAATATGGTTGTGTTCCCCCATGAAACTGCATTCGCTCGCAAACCTTTGGGTTCTTTGAGAAAACACAATTTTTGCGAGAGATAGTGTAAACATATTTTTCCTCCCGTCTCGTTTTATTTATTTTTTATTTTTTTCATCACCATGTCTCAATCATAACTCATAAAATAATTTAAACAATTTCTTTTTATAATTTATACAAGATTCAACTTGATTTTTTTTTAAGTCAGTTAAAATAGTTTTTTTATTGTGTGCAAGTGAATTTAGGCATCATATTATAATGTGTAGCATGAACAATTTATTTTCTAAAAAGATTAGATTTAAAAAATGCTATTCAATTATTTGTTTTTATTAGCAAATATTAAATGTGAGTGAGCAAAAAAAAAGTTTAGTTTCCACAAATAGAATTTTTGGTGAAAATCAAGTTTTTTTTGTCTATGTGGTGTTTTTAATATGCAAACCATGTACAAATTCATAAGTCAACACCATTGCTTAGTAGTCTCCTTAAAACTGCAGTGAACCAAATGCGGTTTGAAACCGCTGGTGTTTCTGACGTCACAAACGACCTTGTATCCAATCACATCAACATGTGGGAGGGCTTTAGCATATCATTACTATGCTGCAAAGCAGGGGAGCCTCAAGAGAAGCCAGGTTAGGTTATCCCTGTATATTTTTCTGTAGATATGAATCAGGTACTTTTAGCAATATAGTGGGTGAATTATGTGTTTGAGGTATGATGCTATGATGAACTATATACCTTTCTCCATGACGTTCTATGATGTTCAAAGCATTTCTAAGGATGCTGATTTTTAGAAGGCAGACTGAGATGGCGAATGGGAACATGGTTTGTGTAACATTAGCAAAACATTATTAGCTGTTTGATAACGTAGTCAAGCAAAAGGCTAATCATATTAATTACCATTATGTCTCTGGCGTTGTAAAGAGCAATACCTTTGTGCAGCGTTTACTACAGTAACTTGACTAAATGTTGACCAAGTGTGTCTCTGAGCTTGTGTGAGTGGAGGCGGGGCTAATTTACATATTCATGACTCCACGTATACTAAATAAAGCAAGGATGTAGAGTGTAATTCAAGCTATTTTAAGCTATTTTTTCACAGGATTTTTTTTGTTGATCAAAGATGAGTTTTATGGGATAAAATGATTGAATATAAAGACTTATGGACTTAAAGCAGAACAACTGTTTTCAGCATTGATAATAATAATAATACATGTTTCTTGAGAACCAAATCAGTATTAGAATGATTTATGTTTTTGCCATTACAGGAATAAATAACATTAAAATATATTAAACATTCAAAATGTATTCAAATAGAAAACTGTTATTGTAATAAAATATCACAATATTACTTTTTTTTACTGTATTTTTGGTCAAATATGCAGCCTTGGTGAGCATAAAAGACTTCTTTCGAAAACATTTTAAACATCTTTCGACCCCAAACTTTTGAACAGTATTGAATATATCATGCATCCCTCCCTAATACACACAATAGCTTTGTGTTAGAACAAGGAGAATGAAGGTTTTCAAAAAAGCAATGTGTTAATCATTAAAATACCACACATTTTGTTACATTGCTACTTTGCATAAAAAGTTATATCACTTTTTCTGTCTGACTGAGACTCCTCCAGATTGGAAGCAGACTCAAATCATATGGACTACTTTAATAGACCGTAGAATACATAGAATAGGTTTAATGGCTACTTTCTTTGGGTAAACTATTCACAGGTAATTCTAATAATGGGTAAAATGGTAACTGACAGGTCAATCATAGCTCAGAAAACATTAAAAAACTGAACTTTCATATAGTCCTCACCGTGAAGTACCACACAGCAGGAACAAACCTCTAGAGAATAATCACAATAGAATTGTGCGTGTCTGCTGTTTACAGAATCAATTTCTGCGAGCGCTTGTTATAATGAGTTGAATTGTTATTAGTAAAGCATAATTACATTAAAATTGATACAGGCTCTCGGCAGCATGAGCCTTCGATGGTAATTCTCTCTATTCTTTGCTGATAGGGCACAACGCCTGTTGACATAGCAGTGCTCATTACTGCTTGATTAAAGACTTGTACTTTAACAGGAATTAGGCTCCTGAACTGTACACAGATACTCTTCATCTATTATTCAGTAGGCAATTAATATTTAATTGTGCTTTCATATTGGTGGAATGGCAACCTTTTAAATGTGACTGTGCTACCTCAACTGTTGTTAATTAAAGTGAGTGGTGCTAAGCACACGCACCAGCAGGAGTTATGAACAGAACTGGCATTAGATGGGCTGGAGCAATCATACAATGGGCTTGTTAAGGCTCTGTACAGGACTGATTGCTTGTTGCCTGTGCAAATAGCTCTATAATACCTAAATGATACAATGCAGGAGTGTATGTTTGAGTTAAAAGATGATTATTCCTCGTCGACTTCTTACTTATTTCTCATTCATTTAGTAGAGTACTGTATAATGGCTTGTCATTTTCACCACTATGAAGCATTCAACCAGAGGAGGGCAGTAGCGGGTAGTTAATGAGACAAATTCTTATAATTAGTTGACCAGCTAAATTCTGATTCAAAGGCTGAAAAAACTGAAAGAAATAATGCATGCATTTTGAACATTGGGAAAAATCAAAGTCCCTATCAACTGTTTTGCAGATCCTTCTCTTTGTTAGCATTGGACTTGTTCTAAAGCCACTTCTTGGTTGTTTTTGCAGTTTGGGCAGGAGCGTTGTCTTGTTGAAAAATAATATCTGATCATTCCTCTTTAAAGAACAACTTTTCAATTGTGGGAAGCAAACCATTCTTTAATATTCTCCTGTTTTCCAAAGCATTAAATTACTAAAAAGGCTCCCCACGATGACACCTCTTCCTTCATGCTTCACTGTGGTAGAGATGCATTTATTATTATATTTCTCACCCGAATTTTCAAAGACACCTCTCTGGAACATCACCATGCAGCTTGTGTTTCACTGTGATTCATCATCACTCCACACACAACTTCATATATTCTGCCATTGTAAGTCAGGTTTAAGTCCCCATCAGGATAGAAAAACATGAACACAAACACACACGCACACACAGACTTGTTTGTTCAGCGCAACCCTATGCAGCCCCATATGCAACAAATTGCGATGCACTGTGTATTCTGACACCTTTCTATCAGAACCAGCATTAACTTCTTGAGCAATTTGATCTACAGTAGGTCATCTGTTTGATTGGCTCACACGGGCCAGCCTTCGCTCGCCATGTGCATCAATGAGCCTTGGCCGCCCATGACCCTGTCACCAGTTCACCACCGTTCCATCCTTGGACCACTTTTGATAGATACTGACCACTGCAGACCGGGAACACCCCACCAGAGCTGTAGTTTTGGAGATGCTTAGCCTCTGACCCAGTTGTCTAGCCATCGCATGTCCGTGTGTGTATATTATTTATACAAATTCATATTAATTCATTAATTTGCATAAACTGCTTAGACTAGTTTAACAAATTGTCAGAATGCAGCGCAGTTTGTTGCGTGTGGGGCTGCATAGGGATGTGCTGAACAAAAAAGTCAGATCCATGGAGGCCCCACCTCGCAACTTACAGGACTTAAAGGATCTGCTGCTAACATCATGGTTCCAGATACCACAGCACACCTTCAGGCATCTTTATTATCATTATTTTTTAATGGTAAAAGATGTTATGCAAAAAAATATATATTTCATCCCATTTTACTTGGAGAAAAAAAGCTCCATTTGTCTTTGTAATACAGTACTTTGTTCAGGGAAGAAGGGGGAACCGGCGAATGTTTAAACAAGACTTTAATAAATAAATAAACTAACTAAAAGTAAAACGCAGGCAGCCCCTCACGAATGCCAACACAACGTAAACTCCAGCCCTGGTCCTCTCTCGTTCTTCACTGTCGTCGCTCCTCCTTTTATGCCTCCGAGCTCCTCCGTGAGACACAAGGCCGGTGCGGCGCACCGCTGGCGATCATTATCACTCATGACCGGGATCGCCACAGCCTTCTTTCAGATGATACCGCAACTATATGCTCATTGGTTACATAAAAAGGTAGATTGGTCTAATTTGAATCGGAAAAGTATAAGAAATAAGCCCTAACTAATTGCTTATTGCTTATTGGTCAGACTAGTTCTCAGTCTTTAGCAGCTATGGCAACTGGACACTGTTTTCCTTGTGCTCCAAGCACAATGCTTTCCTTTAGACCAAAATGTCATTATTTTCTTACTCCCCACTACTTTTTAAAACAAAGTGACATCCATTTAACCGATTACATACATACTCACAAGGAAAATCTATTTGGGGAAAAAAAGTGTATGAACTGGAGTGTGAAAAGATGTCACGGTTCCTGCGAGCGCTGTGCACTGTATTGTGTATTCCACCTTTTGGGCTAGTGTAGCATGTAGTGTGCTGATGAGCCATCGATTTTAATTCCAGATAGAGGCAGATTGAACTGATAATCACAATTCTGTCTAAACTAATTTATCAGTCACCTCTGCATAATTAAGGGCAAGCACTGTATTGATAAGGGATTAAAGCGTACTCGGATACAAGGCAGTACATTTCCTCTAACGAACGCATCAGACAAGACGCACGCTATCAAACATTATTAGGCTAAAAAGGTTGAATAATCCATTCCAGAAAGATCGTTTCCTTTGACACTTTATGGGTTTTGAGACAGGCGCTTATGTTTTTAACATCTTACTTAACTGCATGTCTGGAACATTGTATTAACCAATCAGCATCCAGGACCTTAAATATACATTTTTATTCTAGATCTAGCCGAAAAGTTCCTAATCTTGTATGTCTTTTCTCTTATTCTCATTCCTCCCAGTGCAATGTGGCACAGTCTGGCTGAAGGGGCTGACATTGAGATGGTAGATAACGCTCAATGACGGAGAGGCCGTTTGCTGCTGATCCTGGGGTGATGAATCGCACGACCGGAGAGAGATGAGCTCGGAGCGGGAAGGAGAGAAATGTGAAACAAGAAGATAGTCGGCGGAGAGGCCAAAATTAAGGCCCTGTCGAGACGGCGAAGCGGGGCTGGCAGAGGGGGGACATGGCCGGCCTGCGAGGACCCCGTGTCGAGCCTGCAGGAGGGAGCGTAGTGTGATAAGGGAAGGTAGGACTTAATCTTCTAAAGTGCTGATGGTGCTGGATGGAGAAGACTACGACTGGAACTGCCGCTTTCAAAAAAGGACGCCATTATTCACCATCAGAGTGCAGGGCCCGCAAAGATTGTACGCCTGTGTGTGCGTCTAAGAGATAGTGTGTGTGCAAAGACCTATTTGTGTAAAGTATGTATGGTGTCCCTCGAAACGCTGATTCCTGATAACAAGTCACGGCGACAAACAAATACAGCAGGTTCAGCCTGTGGGGTCACTATGTGTGTGTGTGTGTGTGTGTGTGAGACATGTTGATTAACTCTGTCCACCGCTTACAGTCTGGAGTGAAAGAATCTGCATCACTGCTCAAATGGCAGTCTTAACATTATGATAGCCAAAAACATGATTTATGTTATAAAAGTTAAAGTTGCAATCTGATTGGATGTGCCACATCCGAAGCTGTCTGATATGCGCACGCACACCTGTGACCACAGATTAAAGGGTGTTCACCCAAAAATTTTAATTCTGTCATTATTTACTCACCTTCGCAGATAAGACTTTTGTTCATCTTTGAAACACAAATAAAGATATTTTAGCGAAATAGGAACAGAAAGATCTTCATTTGTGTTCTGAAGATGAACGAAAGTCTTATGGGTTTGGAACGGCATGAGGGTAAGTAAATGATGACAGAAAAGTGCATCCATCCATTATAAAAGTAATCCACACGGCTCCGGGGGTTAATAAAGGCCTTCTAAAGTGAATTGATGTGTTCGAGAAAAATATCCATATTTAACAATAAAGTAAAATATCTAGCTTCCGGCAAACCGCCTTCTATATTCAACTTACGGAAAAGGCGCAAGCGTAAGGTCGGAAGTAATGTAAGCAGTTTGAACTGCGAGAGGTGCTACACTTTCTTCGTAAGTTGAATACGGAAGGCGGTCCACCGGAAGCTAGATATTTGACTTTATAACGTGTTGCATATGGATATTTTTCTTACAAACTTCTTACAACTTCTTACGCTTCAGGTGGCTTTTGTTAACCCCCCGGAGCCGTGTGGATTACTTTTATAATGGATGGATGCACTTTTTTGGTTTTCAAATTTTGGGCTGCCATTCACTGCCATTATAAAGCACGGAGAGCCAGGTTATTTTTTTATATAACCCTGATTGTATTAATTGGAAAGAAGAATGTCGTATTATACACCTAGGATAGCTTGAGGGTGAGTAAATCATGGGGTAATTTTCATTTTTGGGTGAACTATCCCTTTAAGGGCACAGTTAAGCTTTATGTTGTGCTTAACTTTGGTAAAATCATTGCCATGCATGACCTCTTGTCACTTCCTGCTTTATTAATTCATCCGGCAGATATAAGGATGGTTGTGGCAAAGCTGTTTCTCAGTTATTCCTGAAGGGACGATAGCAAGGTAACCGGATTGCCATCTTTCTCTTGTACCCTGACACTTCAAAAATGGCAGTGTGAGCATTGCTCATGATTGCATCATTGCAACGTGCCCACAAGAAAACAATGAGAACTAATTTGTGTCATCATTTTTGTACTTTGCAGCAGTTGCGCCTGGTCTTCTTGTTGAAAGCGTGTCAGGCCTTTTGATATGGTACAGCCCCGAACCATCCCGCGAGCTCTCGGTGGGAGGACACGCGCGTATGCAATCCCACACACACATTTGTCATCGCTTGATGTAAATGAGCCCCGTATTTACGGCTATAGCGACGTTATCGGTGTGAACCGGGAGTGACTTCTGTGTAAGGACGGCAGGAGATGGCGACCATACTATTCATCACTGTAAAGATGCACACCTCACGGTAACCTCAGCGCACACGGTCATCTGACCAACACTGAGAATGGAGAGGATATGGGCCATTAGATTATTGCAGATTTAATGATGGACAGCTTTATGCCACAAATACCACAGTGATGAAATGTGCTGCCAGGGGAAACCAGAAAAAGGGACAGCTGAGCAAAACTCAGCCTGACATCAGCCAAGAAGCTGAAGGATAAAGACGAGATCTTCTTTACATTTCTTCTGTTTAATCCCTGTGGTCTCCTTAAACGCCAGATCTCCCTTCCCGTGGTGGTTTTAAGTCGACAGGCCGGCACTCTTACACCTCTTCTGAAAGTTTCTCCGAAAAGCTTGTCGTGCATGTGTGTTAGAAACTAGACAATCGCCCTATTTGCGGTGCTCTTTGAGCACTAGAGGCTTATGAAGTTGCATTAAGAGGTTGGGTATGTCCCTGTTTATCTACTTAGACTCCTTGATGGGCCGTCACTCCCGCACTCCTCTGCAGATTTAGAGAAGCGCCAGCCGGCAGCCGTAAATGGTGTCAGCCCAGAGTGAAAGAGAGCTGTTCCTCTAAACAAAAGCAGGCGATTAGATAACCACCTAGGGGATGGATAACCATGGGGCTGGGACTGAAAAGGTAGCTAATTGTTGTGAATGTGCGCCTTTGGCAACGTTCAACTTTCCGATCTGATGCCAGGATTTGCGGGCCCCGCGTTTTCTCTCGGGAGCGGTGGAATCAAGCCTTTGTCCGGCTGCCAAGCAAACCGATTTAGTCACACTCTGTTGCCATTTTTCTTTTCAAACAATCGTGTTTTACCCCCCGGACCCACTCACCGGGTCCCTGAAAGTGCAGGGGATGTGCCGTCCCAACAGGGATCGGTGATCGGAGACGTCCTGAAAGCCCCTGGGCAGAAACAAAACTGTTTGGTTTTATTTGCAGGCCTGAGGTGAGAGTCGCCCACAAGATGGCCACCAGGCCTTGAGCTGAGTGATGACAGGAGGCTAAGATGTGATTTATCAGACGGTCTTATCGCTCACATCTTTTATTGCTTGACAAAGCCATGTCTTTCCATTTTATCTCTTTTTTTCCCCAATGAACAGCAATTAAGGCTGACATTCCTTCAGATTTACTAGATTAATGTTTCTCTCTTGATGGTGACATAGCAGGGGTGAGAGAGAGAGTTGGGGACAGATGAAAGAAGATGAATCTTCATAGACTGATCCTAAACTCTATGATGGGGATATGCTGGGTGTGTGTTCACATTCATTGTGATTTTTAGTGGATTTTAGATTGTGTTCCTGAATTTCAAAAACATTTGAAAAGTAGGAAGATGTTGTCCCCCTCTGTGAAAAATGTCCAGACAGTCATTTCCACAAACTAACATTTCAATTCTTTGTTTTATGTAGGCTGCACATCAGGCTATTTTTACAATCTAAAATCATGTTTAATATAATGCATAACAGCGTGTAGATCTATAAATCTGTCAGTTTGTATCAGCACGTTTGTTTTGATAACTTTTAAATTTGCTATATTACTATCTTCAAGCAAACACACATCCGAGATGTTTGCGATTGGCGCATTGTGAGAAGTTTTCCAAGTGGTGTTTGAGAGATGACAAGACAAGAAGTGAAGTACAACCAAGGTGACTACATGCTCATTTAACATCTCTCAAACATCTAGCTCTGAATATAGAGTTCAACCTGCATCCTTCAACATACAAAGTCTGTTCAGTTCTTTATTATAAATTGTTGAAGAAACAACTTTTTTTTACAATTATAATTAAACTACTTTGTAGTTAAAGAAACTCGTTAGACCACAGTTTTATATTATTTAGTCTCTTAATTTAAACACAACGTGGATTAAGGGAAAACAAGAACTCTGTACAAATACGGTCATTTTGTATTTTGAGAACGTGGATTAAGGGAAAACAAGAACTCTGTACAAATACGGTCATTTTGTTTTTTCAGAAAAACATATGTAGATAATTAATTCCAACATAATACATGTTAGCTATTCCAAATGAGGTTGGTTGTTTCATTTTGGCATGGGGGAAAAAAAGAATTATGATGTGTGAATTTGAAGGAAATGGGTCTTTGAGATCCAAGCTTGTGAATTTTTATGGCAGTAACCGGCCAATAGAGGGTACTGTTGCATTGCAAGTTCAACACTTAGGAAAGATAGATTGCAAATACATATAGCTTGTCAAGTGTGGTGGACACACTTAGTCCTTATAACTGAACACACATTTTAAGAATTTATTTTCCTGGGTTTGACATCACATATGAAGATATTTATTGCATGAGCATTGCAATATAAAATATGGTGCACTGTATCTAAATTCTGGTGAAGTGAGCTAAATTTAGAGTTTGTGCTTCCAATATTTGATTTGTGATTCACCTCAGCAAGGCTGTAGGCTTGTCTGTATTTTATTCTGTTAGTATTTTGTTTTTAAAGAACCGCATTTAGAACTTTATTGAGATGCACAAAATTAGTTTTATTGTGACATTGCCTTCTTCCATAGACACATGTATGGAAGTTGTCTTTTATAGAACCAGCCATAAATGAAGATGCGTGTGTGTCCAAATTCCATAAAAAGCACCTAAGAAAATGTGGCTCAAAATATAGGTAACTTTATTAACATAGAAACTGATTCATATTATTTTTAAATAATCATTTTAGATGCTCTCAATATATGTGCACACATTTGAACAAGAATGAAAGACACTATTACTCTCACTGCCAATGCATGGAGGAGAAAGTTTGTTCTCAGAGTTTTTTATTATTATTATTATTTTTTTTACCTGTGATTTCAGTCAAAAATATCATTATAGAGACAAATGCATTGGCATTCAGGAAAAAAAAACCCAATGCAAACTGAGCAAAGTACAGGATGTGTCCAATAAATTCATGCAATAAAGTAGGATTTTCAGCTGTGGGTTGCCACTTCTTTTCAGAGAACATTTTATATTTTTTTATAGGGAGAATAATCCAGCAGTAGCAGAGCCCATATCAGCGACAACCTTCTCCAATCTTGATTTCCAGGAAGATGATGTGTCTAGATTTGAACGTTCTTGTAAATCATAAAAATGTCATTTTTTTGGCAACACCTGGAATTTCATATGTAATTCAGTAACTCTATCTATCTATCTATCTATCTATCTATCTATCTATCTATCTATCTATCTATCTATCTATCTATCTATCTATCTATCTATCTATCTATCTATCTATCTACCTATCATCTATCTATCTATCTATCTATCTATCTATCTATCTATCTATCTATCTATCTATCTATCTATCTATCTATCATCTATCTATCTATCTATCTATCTATTGATGTGAAAGTTGTGGTGTCGTTTAACAGAGTTCAGGGGCGGAGGATTTATCAGAGACAGTGGCAGGATATACAGCATTGTTGGCAAGGCTGTGCCACCCAGCGTCACATCCCATGATGGATAATGAGCAGATGGATCAACGCAGACACACTCTCATTTAGCTGCCTCTGAACTGGCACAAGCCAGACCTTTTGGTAGCAAAAAGGCTCTTAAGTCAATCAACTGTTGAAGGTAAAGACTCCATATGAGTTAAAATGGTAATAACTTGTCCTGTTCCCCTCAACCCCATACCATTAGCTTACTTTTCCACAGCATGTTTCGAAATGCCTATCTAATTGGTTTCAATTTACACTAAACATGTTCACATATTACATGTTACTATAATTAAGTGCTATAGCAATAACAAAAAGAATGCCTAATTACACGCAGTTCTAGAAAATAATTACATATTTAGTGCTTGTAGTTCATTAGTTTTCCTCAGTGTTAACACATGTATGAACACTAAAGTGTGACCTCTATTTTTTTTTAATTGAAGTGTCATTTTGAACAAACTAGCTGGTTATATAGAGTGGCACTTCTGAGAAGCCCAGTTTAAAAATTGAACTTTAAAACAAAGGTGCATTTGTTTTACCATTTGTTGTACATTATTAGAACCAACATTAAAAAAAAAGAGAGAGAGAAAAAGTTTAAATAACAAATTAAAGAATCTAAAAATCAACACACTGATCTGAAGAACCTGCCCCAAAAACTCATACACAGTCAAAAATCAAAAATGTCATATTTTACAAGACAGTTAAGTTTTTTTTGCAAAAATGTTTGCAAAATTTTTAACTTGCATTTTCATTTAAATCCCACATTTTGTCTTTTTTCTTTACAATTTTCAAATTTCAGTGAGAAATGATCCAAATCTGAGCCACATGACCAGCTTTCATATTACTGATGCACGCTGAGTGTAAAATAGAAGAAAAGGAACGGCGCTTGCATTTCACCCAGTAAACTCAAATCATGCAAGTATTTGCACAACACACCACCCTATTTTCATTTCCTTCAGTATTCAGTCTTGCGTTTCCACGCATGCAACAGTTTTCGTCTGGTGATCATTCATTTGTTCAAATGTGATCAAATTTTTAAAAATAACATTAATATATTGATATAAATGATAATTAGATTGCCTACCAAAAAAGATTAAGAAATGTACATTGAACACTTCACAATAATTTTTCTTCCTTTTGATTTTTTCCCTTCTCCAAATATGGGTTTAATTTAATAATGTCATTTCTATAGGACATAAAACACATAAAGAAGAAATGTGATGTGAGTATATCAACGCCTGTCTTGTCTCATGTAATTTATTGCTTGTGAGGTAAACAGCACACTTATGTCTCACTGAAGTGTATTCTTTGTGCATGCATTCACGCTTTAATCTTTCTATCAAATGATTTGAGATTTTCTGATTTGAATATTTACTGGTAATGCATGACTATCAATATCACAGTTTCCCTTTTGTTTTTATTTATTTATGTTTTATTTGCATGCATGAAATATGTAAATGTAATTAACATAAGTAAAGGCAAACTCATTTGTGTATATATATATATATTTTTTTTTTCTTTTCATAAATATATATAAAAGCTATTTGCAACCTTTTCCCCTTTTAAATTCTTTACAAACGTTGTAGTGCATGATATATTGCATTGTTTTATTTGCACTAAAGCGGATACAGACAAGCAGTGCGCCAGTCTGTCAGGTGCTGTGTGTTTGTGCGCGTGTATGTGTGTGTGTATGCGTGTCTGTGTGTGTGCGTGTGTGTATGTGTGTGTGTGTGTGTAAGACAGCGGCTCGCGATGTCCACGCTCTCCACCACTGTTCTGGTGATCCGATAGTTGTGAAAAGCCACCACTAGTCGCCCCCAGTGCTCTTGCAGTCTCCAATTTTCTTTCCCACTGTAGACTTAACGTCACGTCCGCACTTGAACTTGAATTTTATCCCATTGTACGGAGGCAGCCCTCGCCACAGAGACACAGAGAGCTCCCGGAGAAGCAGGACTCCGCCATCTTCATAGAGGCAGAAAAGGGAGAAAAAAAAGCTTCATTCATTTGGAAAGGAGGTGGCAAGTCCATGTCCCTGGTCTCCAGTGCGCAAAGCCGAATAGGGGAGCAAGTGCAAAGAGTTGGAGAGAGTGCAAAGTAACCGGGCATCGCATGCACTTAGAGCCCAGGAGAGAAGAAGAACTGTCCAGTGCTTGGCACAATCAAGTGCCAACTCAAGGAGACATTGGATTCGTTTCATCCAATCTAATAAGTAATGACCATTTTTCTTTTTTAGAATTATTTTGACTCAAAGAAAAAACAAAACAAATCGAATTGCCTTTGACATCCACAAGGCGCAGACCGGACGAAGAGCGAGCCACCACAGGGTCCAACCTATCCAAGCGCACCGGGTATCTCATTCTGAGACATTTCCAGTGGTTTCTTCACAACTGTCACTCGTCAAGGATATTTTCGCCCTCGGACAGATCGCGCGCGGCACACAGCTGAAGTGCATGTGTCTGTCGCTGAGGTACTGAGCGTCTGCGCGTCTCTGGTCATCTGGAGAGCCGGAGCGCAAAGACACTTTCGCTTCTCTCACATTCACGGGACCCCTATCTCTATCCACGGCTCGGAGCTGTGGCAGTTCTTTGGAAGTCCCAGGAAAAGTTTGTTACCGAGGAGGGGAAAACAAGCCCACGCCACGGCCACGGACACGGAGGACAGAAGACGCGAGCCGACTATTCCTTGTGCGGGTCTCTGGGCGATGCCAGTGTAAATGCCAGGGCAATGTCCCGTCGCAAGCAGGGAAACCCTCAGCATTTGTCGCAAAGAGAAATTATAACACGTAAGTCAATCTTTTGATTATTATTTGTGTTTAGGTGGATGTTTAGCGATTTCTGTCAAGAACGATCTGTGTGTGAGTTTGTGGTGTTAGTGATGAGCTGATTAGCTTAAATTAAAATGCGTTAAATCATTATAATCTTCTCAAGTTGAAGAACAGAATTAGAACAGCTTCTTTAATTGTTAATTTAATTAATTGTTAAGATATTTATGAGTTCAGCTTTAAGCAAACAGACAGGTTTATAGACTTAGTGTAAAATAATTAAAAAGGGGTTTGCTTAAACTTTATTTAAAGAATTAAATAGAACCATTTTCTGAACTACCCTAAAATACAAATCTTTCATTTAGTCCTGTTTATGTCGTTTAATTTTAATATCAGATAGTTTGGATTAATGTAAGAAGTGTTATAGCAGGCCATGAGATCAGATTAAAAACTTTAAATTGCATTGCTCATTGAAGTAGGCTATTTGCAAAGTTTATGTGAAGTCAAGTTTAGTTAGTTTAAATTGAAGTGTAGGTTGAGCGAGGAGTATGTTATTTTAGTATTTAAGCATGATTTAATAAATTATGCAAATTTGGAGTGAACATGCTGTATTTTTATTTTCTCTAGTTTAATCCATATATATGAATTGGACATTTCATTAGGCTACATATGGTCATTAAATTATTTATTGCAAGATAAAATACATTTTTAGTAAATTTTTTATTTTGCCCTCAAAAATGGCTTGCTCGAGTTGTAGGCCTGTCTTTTCAAATCCAAATGCAGTGTAACTTTATCTGTCATGGTTTGTTTTAAACCAAAGTCTCTGCACTTTTTTTATTTGTATTTTTTTACGAGGTATTTGTAGTAGTTCTCAAGGTGAGAAGATACCTGTAACCACTGAGCACAGCAACGGTTTACGGTTTTAATTTTGCAGTTCACACACTGCAAACACACACTGTTGTTTTTAGACTAGGTTAAATTGATTGTAATTGTTCAGCATTTGTGCTTTTAAGTCTTAGATGTGCACTTGAACGATAAGAGGTGTCAGACCAGGGTAAATTATTTAAATTAAATTGAACTTGATGTCAAAGTAGGTGATACAAATGTCAAGTATGTTCACTTGTAGTTTTTAGCTGTTAAACTTAATAAGAAAATACATTTTTGAATTGGCTTCTTACGCAACTCCCCTTTTATGCAATGCCTTTACTTTTGTGGAGAAAACAGAAGTTTGCAAAATCAATACGAGCGTACAAAGAAACAAAGGAGGCGTAGGTCTAATAATGTTTCTCACACTTAGCTTTGCCCCCGAGTCAAGGTTGTGACTGTAAAGCGTAGGTAACGTGAGGCAGATACTGAAATAGAGAGACTTTTCGTGACAAAGTTCCAAACAAAGACAACAGTTATATCCTTTTGCTTGATAATTTCCATTTTAGATTTCGCTTGACTTAATAATTTGTAGGATATTTACATATATATAAATACTCACGTCCAGCAACTAATTTTAAAACGTGTATTTTTTCCTAGAATGCAACTGTTCCACTATAAAAAATATAAAATAACTTAAAAGACTATGAAATCTGTCCTGATTTAGTTTCATATTCATTCTTAAGTGTAGTCTACAGAGCATAGATAATTCATAGCAGAACCTAGTGATGTAATGCCACCCAAATCTGTTTTGTGTTGCAGGGTTAAGGCCATGCATGCTCTGCATATATCCACTAACACACACCATTCTTTTGCTAATGGCTTAATCTGTTACTGTACGCACACATATGTACGCGGTTGCACTGTAAACATTTAGCATGCCTGTGCTTTGTGTGTTTGAATTTTCTGTTGAGTTTACAAATATAACTGAGTCTTATGAATATTACTGTGACTTATAACCGACTGTGAATGGAGATGTTATTTAAAGCTTAATGCACATGATTTTGCTTGCATTGCATGTAGCTACGTTTGCCATAGGGTACGCGCTGCCCTGTCGTTTAAAAATATTTTTCTCATATTTAACTGTGCACCAGCATGTGCATGTATGCAAACCGATTTAGTGTACGGCATAAATGGCATCCGTTCAATATGCATGTAAAACAATCATTCTGGTTTAGTAGAAAATGACCCTTTTTGAATTTCTGTCGCTATAGTTATCACATGTCCCATCAGTCATTGCATGTACAATGGCTGTGGTTATTAATTTGGGCTTTAAATTTCAGAATGCTCCTGTTACACTAAGGAACTTTCCCTGAGTGCTTTCTCTCTCTCCCTCCCTCACACACACACACACACACACACACACACACACACACACACACACACACGCACACACACACACACACACACACACACACGGACACAAATGCAGACGTGCACATGAGTAAAGCAGACGCCAGTTTAGACATCAAGCTTTTGTGTTTGTTTTTTTTTTTTACATGCACGCAGTGAAAGAGAGAGAGAGAGAGAGAGAAATGAAGGTGGTTGACTTTCTCCTTCTTAGAAACTAGAGATTGAAAGGTGTTCATTGCATCACCGGTGAATTAATATATAAGCTTCAGAGAGGTTCCTTAAACGTATCATGCCATAGTGGTTTTCATGCAGAGGGCATGTAGGCCAGGTGCTAGCAGATAGTCATCTGAGCTCAGGGGTATGTTCGTTCCTCGTAGTTCAGAATTCTCATCGCATGCTGATGTGTATGAGTTTGTGGCTATGATTTTGAGGTAACGAGTGATTTTGTTTGTGCTAGGCACCGTATGAATTTGTCGTGCACGCTGGCGTGTGTGCAAATGTGCAAGCTCAAAGGCCAGCTTGTTCACTCTTATTCTGTTTGATATGTGGCTGATTATGTGAAAAGCTTCTCGTAAAGCAGCAGAATTAGCATGGAAATGTGGATGACAGGTGATACATCTGTTTGTTTGTTTTTTCTTTGCAAAAGTCAAATTTTGCTTTAAATGTCAAGGTCAAAAACACAGTGGTCCCAACCTCAAAGTCTCATTTTTGAGGACATATTTTGGAGCTGTAAACAAGGGTGTGTGTGTGTGCATGTCTGCTCGTCAGCATGTCTTCTGTGGTATTTAGTTTTGTTAACCACGGTGTCTTAGCTGGATTAGCCTCGAGTTAGTAAGAGGCAATTTTTGTCTGCTCAAGTGTTCAGGAGAGAGAGAGAGAGTGTGTGTGTGTGTGTATGTGTGTGTGTGTGTGTGTGTGTGTGGTAACGTCCACATGGTAATTTATGTGTTCACGGTGTGAGCGATCTGCAAACTTTGCAGTGCTGTACATCAGTAGTTTTAATGGTTTATCAGCCTGTGGTTGTGTGCTACATTACGCCACTCAAACGAATATTCCATAAACCCAGTGGTTTATTAGTTCTGCGTGAAATGCGAACGGTTGCACTGTTTAACGTTTTCTTTATATATGTTGGAATTTTCATTATTTTATTGCCTGAACTAAAAACAATGTAGTTTTTTAATAAGAATTAATTATGAAAATCACATATCTTGCTTTGTAATTTACCATATAAATTGTCTTCAATGGGTACGTTCACTGAGTGTATTCATGTGAGCGTGTCAACACTGAATTGGCTGAATTGAAATGTGATTTTTACACCTGTTCAGTTTGTCATTTCAGTGTAGTGCCTTTTAAACAGTAGTGATTTAAAAAAATAATAATCAAAAAACGAGTTGACAGACGTCGTCTTTAAATGAAGGAAACCAGATGACAACGAGAAAGTAATTTTTCCTCCGGTGAGCTGCGGAATTATGACGCTGTAACATAAATGTTCAGCTCTTGCTTGAGATGCATGTTTCACATTAGACCTGCCAGCACGGGAAACTCTCGGAACTTTTCTTTGAATGCGTTTAGGACATCAATTTTAGCCATGACTTCATGTCATCACATCTGAGAGAATTGAATTTATGATAATAGCTCGAATCAAAACACATTCTTACCGGTTTGGATATAAACATTAATGTATTTGATTATAGTAACTAAACAAGTCCAGATATTTGGATGCAGGCACAGGTGTTAATACAAGAGGTGTGCAGCTTTAGAAGTTCATAATACATGTATTTGTCATTTGCAAAAGTATGTATGAAATAGGCAGGGATTTATTCTGTTATAATTTTTTTAAATGGCATATTTTACGTTAAACTAAGCATGTCTACAAATATGTTTTTTTAAATGCTCATTTTATGAATTTCTTTGATTTGTATTTGATTTTCTCTGGGTGCTGAAATGGGCCACCTTGCATTTGCAGTGCAGAGTTTGCTGGCCATGACCTGCTAGGGGGAGCTCTAAGTCTGCCAGAGGGGGTGGAAGGCAGTTCTCAAAAAGTGTAAAAACATATTTCCTAAATGTACTTAAATGGTTAAGTCGAGTGAAATAGGGGGCTGCGGCTTCCGACGACTCTGCATAGATGTTTCAAATGATACTGCCATTAACACACATGCTCAGATGCAAACTGTCAACGCCTCACAGCAGCAGCTGGTCTTAAAACATGATGGCCCTGTCATTCTCTCTTCCCTTTTTTTAAACTTTGTCTTTAGCGCTCTAGCACTTATTTAATTATTTACAGGGAGAGTTAGATCACGTCTCAGTGCTCATTTAGATGTGTAATAAGTATTTGATAGGTGTAGCTTTAAATATAGATAGGACATCAAGCGTGACACCAAAACAAACAAATTTAGGTTGAACGTCACCTCGCTCGTTTTTCCAAGCGTGCTTAAAAGTGAATGATGAAGTGTCTCTGGAACTTGTGGGCCCCTCTGACTGAGGACCTATTGTTCTTGCCATCTAAATAAATAAATTTGAGTCTGTGATATAAAAAATGGTAGCCTCTACAGAGCTTACACTCTCCACATAACAATGGGCAAAATGTCTGCCTGGCACGTTTGATTAATATGCTTGCATATTCTCTCTCCCTTTCAGTTTCAGGTGGCTTTTGTTCGCGCCACGAGCAGGAGAGTGAGAGAGCAACAGAAAGCCCTCTCTGATGAAATGTACAGAAGTCTATGGCTGTCTGTCGGTATAAATGCATCAAGGCGGCTGAATCCTTAGGACGCCATCAAAAGTGGGCATAGTTTTCCATGGCTTGATTTATGAGATGCAGACACTCGTAATAGTGGCTTGAGTGTTTGACGTCCCACAGCTGGCTGAGTTCTGACCGGCTCCGAGCGTGGAAGCGCTGCGCTTCCTGAGCATCAGATGAGCATGTTGTGTGGGAATGTGTTACTAGTTCTGCGATTTGTGATATACGTGCCTTTTTAATGTTATTTCATTAGAAACAAAAGCTTTGCAGGGTAAAAAAGAGAGATGCTAAGCTTCAGGTGATATTTAGTCATTCTAGCTAGCCATAATTCCTTCCATCTTCTTTCCTTGTGAAAATATTAGGTAATATCTCCCTGATGAGATTTGCAGATAAAGGGTTAGTGATGCTTAGACGGGCTCCCAGTGGACATCATCATGTTAATCTCTTTTTACCTGCAAGACAACTCATTTTCTTTTTCCCCCCCTTTTTTAATTAAACAATGGACTAGTGCCGCCGTGGCGGCCGAGGATCACGCTTTTAAAATTCCACCGCCGTGTGCCACGATGATCCCTGTTCTCTTCTTGTTAACAGCTTCATTTGCACATGCACCACGCTTTGCGCTCACACACGCACGCCGCCACCGCGCACGCATTTACTAGTGTTTTAAAACCTCGCCGAGGCGCTTTGCATCTGCACAGAAGCGCTCTGCAAGCTAAATATCCTGAACAAGTGTGGTTCTTTGTGTTTTATTTTATAGGATTTGCCAAGGCCTTCAGGCTGACAGTCTCCTAAAACAGCTCAAACATGATGGTGTCACTTATTGAAGAGTGTTTTATGTAACACATTTTGACACAAATTTAGCTAAGCAAACAGGTCGCAGAGAATTTTTTAAGCTGGAGAAAACTGAAAAAACTAGAGGCCTAGCGCAGGGCGGAGGTTTGCGGTTTGAGCGTTGGTGCGCTTGACTGTAGGTTACAGATTAATGACAGACTAATTAATTCCTGATAAATTCCTGTAAGCGCCGCTGATACGTGTGCATGTGTTACACAGGCCTTTTGCACGCGCGATGAACGTGAAATGACTAGAGAGACGGATGCCGTTGACTCGCTACCTCTTTGTCAATCTGTGTGTGTGTGTGTGTGTGTGTGTGTTGTGTTTGTTTGTTTGTGTGCCATCTGAGAGGAAGGCTCTCAGCTAGCCTGCATCTCTGTTATGTGCTTGGGTAGCGGGTGGCTCAGAGTGGGTATTTCAGAATTTTAGTTTGTGGGCTGGTGTGGTGAGGTTTGTGTACATAGCAGCGCAAATAGCGAAGCCCCCACCCACTGCTTCTGCTCTTGTGCAGTTTGGGCTGATGGGAAACATAAGAAAATAACGCACAAACAGTAAAGCGGAGCTTTTATTGTTTGATTAGACCCTTTCCCTGGCTTTCATTTTCAGCACGCTCTCCCCTTCGCTCACACAGTTCTGTGAATGGCTTTAATTGGCATGGGGTAAATCTTTATATCTGGACAGCATTATAAAGTCTTTCAAGATTTAAATACGAAAATTTATGGACCCAGTAAAAAACAATATGAAATCGGTTAAATGGTGTGCGTGTTGTCTAATTAGGCCCTAGCAGTTGCAATGGCTAACAAACCCTTCCAAAACCTGTTTGTCTGAAACTTTTCGTCTTGATATCGCTACGGAAAATCTCAACAGCTCAACCGTGAGCCAAATAGCGCTGAGCGTTAATGGTGAGGTTTGCAGGGTGACAGTCCGAGGATGAAAGGTACGCTAACGCTGGGCTGCTAAAGCGATGTTACGTAACACGCAGACCTTTGTGTGCTTTGGAGGGAAAGCCAGACTGTATCGTGATCAGCCAAATACCTGTCAACAGCAATTTGGTTCCTCACAAACAAAAAGCCTTCGTAAGTATGAGTCAGAGGGTCCATGAACAATAGTGCATAAATCCAGAATGGAAAAGGATAAATCTAGAACTGTGTTAAGACGTGCCTTGAGATGTGTTCGTTTTTGGAAGCCATGTCTTTTTTTAGTTTTTATGTTTTCTAGAAATCCTATTAGGGTGCATTCTGACTCATATAAATGTTGATTTCTTAGGTGAATAAGGCTCTTTTTTTTACATTTCCATGTTTGACTAATTACAGGATGTTTAGGTAGTATGTGGATGAAACATATCGCCTACTGTATTTACTGTGCTTTTTTCATTCAAAAATGAAATTAAGGGTGAAATAGTAAGTGCAATTTATCCAAAGTCGAGATTTCATTTCATATCATCCTTTTTTTAGCCACCTATAAATATTATTCAGACTGTCTTACTTCCACTATCCCTCACTGTCTTTCTCTCCAGCTGCCAGAGAGTGCTTGATAAAGACAAATAACATTTGACATTTCGGTGGCCCTGATAGAATTATATGGAGTATTTGTTGAGGGATCAGAGAAAATCATGAGCTGTAATGTTACCTTGGTGACAGCATTGTTATCGCTGGTGGATGAGAGTGTGTGTGTGTGTGTGTGTGTGTGTGTGTGTGTGTGTGTGTGTGTGAGTGTGTGTGACTGTGAGGAATTGCAGACTCTCACCTGTTTGCCTAGAGCAGGAAACGCAAACCGTCGGTTCAGGCCTGCGTAGTTCAATCTCGCATCTTGAAGAGAGTTACGTTCAAGATCTCCTAAAAATGAAAATTCTGTCATTTATTTAACCGCTTGTCTTTCCAAACCTGTATGACTATCTTTTCTCCCCCCACCCCCCATGGAAGGCAAAAGTAGATGTTTAGAAAAATGTTCGAGCTGCTCTTTTCCATAAAAGCACCAAGATAGCTGTTCATATACTATATTCTGAGTCTTCAACTAAAATTACATTTTATTTACTGAAAATGCTCTTTACGGTCTTTATTATTTTTTATTGTATTGAAAAGAGCTGCTTAAACATTCTAAAAATGCCATACAGGTTTTGAATGAGGGTGAATTAATGACATATTTATGGTGCTTTACCCACTTATGGATTAGTTCAGACTCTATATTCAAGTCCAAGACTGTACCGTATGTTTACATGATTACAACACCTGGTGTGTGTGTGCGTGTGTTTTGTGTATGGGGGGTCCCTTCTTTTGAAGTGCGTACTAGCGGCGTTGCTTGCAAGCAGCGTGTTTCCTGTGGTTGGCACAGACAGAGAAAAAGAAGGGGACAGAGGGAGAGAGTGGTAAAGAAAGAGCGCAGCTGAAATTTTCTGTTTTTTTTCTCCAGCTGTCACTTTGATTCAGGTCTGTGCTAGACCTATGACACATTAAACTAACGCTTTCCACTAGCGCACCTTAAATTCTCTCCCACAGTACAGAGAGGCTGCAATCTCACTCTCACCTCCTTATATGCAGTCTGAGAGCTTCACTCTACTTATTACTTTTTATTTTATTTTATTGTACAACTTATTACCTGTTTGGCGAATTATAGCTGTTTATATTACCTGTCTATTACAAATGTCAAAAATATGCACTGTGGTTCATGTTGTCTTTTTGAACTTGTAAATCATAGAAAATTACCTCTTCCTGTAGTGGTGTGTATGTTAGGGTTAGTCGTTCCAGTGTGTGTGTGTGTGTGTGTGTGTGTGTGTGTGTGTGTGTGTGTGTGTGTGCATCTCTGCTGGTGCAGCTTCCCAGGATGCACAAATTCGTGACACACAAACAGGCGCACATGCACGCATATTGCTCATGTACATGCCTTCAAGCAATCTTCATTTATTGGTTCAAATGCATATGCTTTTTTTGTGCATGTGCTCACAGGTGCAAATGCAGTTACAGATATATGTAAAACAAATGTTGTTGTGAGACCTCCCCCAGTGATGGAGAAATGTATTTACAGTTGGTCCCAAAAGTCCCCACAATGAATTTATACATATATATATATATATATATATATATATATATATATATATATACACACACACACACACACACACACACACACACACATATATATATATATATATATATATATATGTGTGTGTGTGTGTGTGTGTGTGTGTATATAATATACTATTTTATGTGAAAAAGACAAAATAGAACCTCTTTACTACTGGTCTGAGAGTTTATATTATGACAGTACATTTAATTTAATAAAAATTAATAAAAAAATCCATTATTCTGAATATCCATATATGCAGTGGGTATAGTTAGTGTGTGTGTGTGTGTGTGTGTGTGTGTGTGTGTGTGTGTGTGTGTGTGTGTGTGTGTGTGTGTGTGTGTGTGTGTGTGTGTGTGTGTGTGTGTGTGTGTGTGTGTGTGTGTGTGTGTGTGTGTGTGTGATTTAAATAAATATTAACATATAAAAAATGTCAAACGATTAATCGCATCCAAAATGAAAGTTTGTGTTTACATATGTGTGTATGTACTGTGTATAATTATTGTATATATTTGAATACACACACATTTATATATTTAAGAAATATTTGCATGTATATACTGTATATATATTTATATAATTTTTATTATATATATATAAATATTTTATACAGAAATATAAAAAAATATTAAATATACATGCATGTGTGTATTTATATATACATAATAATTACACACGGTACAAACATATATTATGTAAACACAAACTTTTATTTTGGACGTGATTAATCATGATTAATCGTTTGACAGCACTAATAAAAAAAAATATGTCACAGTCATAATTTCAGTGCAGTGTATTACATAGGTTGATGAGTCTCTGTGCAGGCCTTTCAATTTATTTACATACAGACTAATCTAATGCACAGATGGTCTGATATTGCCCGGAGGAGGTCTGTGCTCCACTCCTATGTGTCTGAGTCGGGGGGCTGGATTTGAGGGGGGTTGAAGTACCTTAGTCATCTTCAGTTATTTCCTTCATCATGGTGCAAAATCTGAACCCAGTGGCTATGTGTGCTGAAATAAGATATATTTTAATGCATAATGCTAACTGAAATGCTTCCTTAATATAATTTGCAAAGTGTTCAGATGCTGTTGTTTAACAGGATGCAGATCTAAAGTTGCTCTAATGTAGTACGTATCGTCTGAAATAGAGATAAGAGGGGGTTTAGTGGTTTCGTTTTCAAAGCTGCATTCCAAGCTTGACATTACAAATCTGTCCGCATTCATAATTTGGACCGTGGACAAATTGCAGATGGATGCGCAGGCTGCTCGTAATTTATCATCGAAAATTAGTGGTTAGGCAGTTCCTCTGGGAGATGTAAACAGGGGTACCTGTGTTGTGTGAACAGAGTGGTCCGTTCCTCCATCTTTGTCTCGCTCGGCGTCTGTCTCTTCTCATGGCGTTCTGTGATTTCACCGGCTCCTCTGGCCTCAGAGAGGCTTTTAGGCCTTGTACTGGCGAAAAGCGCATTTAAAAATGAAAACAATCCAATAAATTGGATCCTAAAATGCGAGTAGTTCCACAAGGTAGTTGTTTCTTTAAAAAAAAAACATCTCACGTTTGTCATTTAGGCTCTGACAATTTGACAATTCCTCCCTTCATTCTCCTTCCAGATTTATGTGCACTTCAAAAATCCGCACCTGCTCACTGTGTGGCTCTAAGTGTTGCTATGGTAGTATTTTTCTTCTTTTTTCCTGCTTTCACCCAAATCATGCAGCGTGTTGAGTAGAGAGAGCATGAAAGCAGTGACAGAAAGCTGAAGAGTGTAAAGTGGCAGTCAGAGAGGTGTTTGTCTAGATCTTATGATTAGTATGGCGCAAGGATAAGCTGTCAAATGTAACATCAACAGAGCTGTCTGTCAGGGGGTCCCGAGGGGGCTTTGTCAAGGGCCTCTACTGTCTTTGATAAAACTGCACTTGCACTCGGCGTTGGGCTACAAAGGGCCGATTGTGGCCACAGACTGAAAGGTGAGGCTGAAATTTCAAAATGGAGGCAGAGGGACCGAGGTTGTCCGGCGTACTCTGTGGTTTCAGCGCCCGTCGCTCCTCGCTGTTTATCTAGGTGACAGAATCAACCAGAAGATCTGCAGGGCCTCTTGCTCTCATGGCTGTGCAAATATCTCTCACAGCCAAAAACGAAGCCCTCCCTCCTTCCTTCTTGCTTTTTTTTCTCTCTCTCTTCTCCCTTCAGACTCGCTCTCTTTCTGTTTCAGGTCTGGCGGTCTCATTCTCAGCCTCACAAGTACTGTATTGTATATTAATAACAGTTCTTTGCTCTTGGGTCTCGGCCTCACATATGGATGTTTATCAAGAGTTGGCTGGTTACAGGACAGAACACGCCGAAACGAGAGTGAGGTGCCTCGTGTGTGGCCGCTGGGATGATTAAATTGAAGTCTGCCTTTATTTTCTGCTCTCAAAGTTTAGTGGGACTGTCATGGGACATAGGTGAACGCTTAAAACGGGCCCCAACATTCATTTCCTTTATTTTAACAAGCTGCCAAATAACAAAATGCTAAATGACCTGACCCTGAACTCTCAAAAAATGTGTGATTGCGTCTCAAGTTCCACACCATTTGTATTTTATTTCAATTTCCTGCACTGATGTGTTCAAGTCAGGTTTTTGTTTCATGAATTAGTGTGTGAAGGTGGCTAGGGATGCAGTTTTGGAGGGAAAATCCATGGGGAGATTCAGAGGCAAATTACGAGTTAAAGATGAATCGACGTTTGTCAACTCATTTAATTAGCAAAAAGTGTTTAGTGTATTTCTGAGTGAAAGAGAATAGTAAACAGGAAATCATTTCGAGTGATTGGATTGCATTGTGTGGGCATATTATGTTTTGCTATGATATTATTGGTTAATAATTTCTGTCACCCTAGTGGCCAGTATTTTATTTCAATTTCCCATATATATCAGTTTTCCCCCCACATGAATTTGTGTAGGAAGGCAGCTGAAAGAAAATAAAAGTGGTGCATTTCAGAATGAAACAGAATGTTAAGCAAGAAAAGAACAATTAAGTTGTATTATTATTGCTTAATAATTTTACTCTTCCAAGTGGCCAGTATTTTATTTTGAATTCCCATACTGATGTATTTAAATCACGGGTTTTTTTCTCCTGTGAATTAGAGTAAGAATAGCTTAAGGATCTGGAAAAGGGAAAATATGAGTTAAAGATTATTTGTAAATGCATTTAATTTGAATTAAGGGATGTGAAAGAATATTATGTGAGAAATAATCTAGGGTGGGACTTGATTTTATTTCTCAATATCTGACTGGATCGTGAAATTGGATTAAACGTGTTATTCTGTGGTATTATTGGGTAATATTTTTCCTCACCCGCATGGCCTCTGTTACATCAGCAGAAATGAAAGTAATTTCAGAAGTAGACTAAGTTATTAAGATGAAATCATTTTTATTTGTTTAGACCACTGCAAAGAGATTTTATTAAGATTTCGTGTTGTCTCAAAACATCTTTCTTTTGGTCTTCCTCGTAGCGGAAGCTGAGCATGTGGATGCGGGACTGGCCGTGGCTGATCTCCACTCTCACCCTCTGCTGGATCCCAGCATGCCTGGGCCTCTGCCTCCGGGCTTGGGCGACCACGACCTCCTCACCTGTGGCCAGTGCCAACTAACCTTCCCACTGGGGGACATTCTGCTCTTCATCGAGCACAAGAAAAAGCAATGCCAGGGTCTGACGACTGGCCACGGCTGCTACGACAAGATGGCGGACCGCAATAGCCCATCGCCGCCCCGCACCGAGCTGAGGAAAGTGGTGGAACCGGTCGAAATTGGAATCCAGGTGACACCTGAAGAGGAGGACGAGAGACTGTTGACGCCCCTAAAAGGAATTTGCCCCAAGCAAGAAAGTGGCCTGGCAGGTAGGTCAAACTCTCTCCAGAAAAGTTTCGAGCAGGCATAAGAAGCTGACGCTAATGAACTCACACGTTCTCTCGCGCCAGCATGTTTTCTAATACTGATGTGCGCAAACGTACACTTACAGCCTGCAGAGTTGCAGACAAAGGGAGACACGCACTCATTTACCTCGGTAGGACTCTGGGCGTCCTGTAGTGATTGTGATACCGCTCATCTGCGAGCCTCAAGAGAGATTGTTTTTCCTTCAGCTGATTTCATTAGGGGAGCCTACGCCGTGCAAAGTGAAACATCACATTACTGACTCAAAGCCCTAAAACCCCCTGAAGGACTCTGGTAGTTGAAACAAATTGTGCAAGACGTGACAGAGAACTCACCCTACTTTCATGGAGAAATCCAGCCTGAGCCATCTGCTTAAAAGGTGAAAAGCTCATTAAAATTCAAATGCTCAACAAAAAAAAGAGAGAGGAGAGGAGAGGAGAGAAGGAAAGAAATAGAGTAGGATTAAAAGAGTGAGTTTCCTATTGAATAGGGGTAAAGAGGCAGTTTAGTTTAGTCCAGCTGTAGGGAGAGAACTCTCCCAGTTATCTTACAAAACAGCGCAGTCGAGTCCTTCACAAAGAAGCCGGAGGGATCTTGGGAAATGGGTCTCATAAAATAATATTCTAGGTTGGACAAAGTTACCGGGGGAAACGCAGGGGAGCGGCTTATGACACTGCCACGGTTTTTAATAACGTCGTTTTTTAATGCCTCGCAATCCTTATTTGCGAAAGTTACCCGCGGCATCGGAGACAATTTATTCTGTGCCACCACAATGCCTCGTGTATTTAAATGTCTGTAATAATGAGGCCGCTGCTAAATTACTCAGTACCTCACATGATGCAGGCAGACTTTTTCACTCCCAGACTGACTGACTGGCTGGCTGCTCGCACAGAGAGAGTGTTGGCGTCAGTTGTGAAATATGATGCAAGCGTCCACACAGTTACGTGCAAACTGTTCCACTACAGTTCATCAGTGATGTTTTTTTTCTTTCTAAAGACTGACTGGTAAACATGTGCTTTGCTAACCACACAATTTGCTAAATAAAGAGATTAGGTCGGGGTCCAGAAGTGAAAGTTTTTAGGGCACCAGCAAATAGTCACCTTTTATATTCTTTTGTATTCTATAATTTATTAATAATAACTAATTTTGAAATAAAAATAATGCAGTTAATGGTAGTTTCTTTCTTGCATATTAGTGACAAACAGTGAAGTAACCAAATGTGAGGATAACACTTCCTTTCCCTTTCTCATTGACTTAATATCGTTCACATATGTGTGTTGTGTCATTCTAGAGGAAAATATATGCAAGCATCCTAAATTGAATGTTTTAGTGATACATTATTCATTAAAGTGACAGTCATGATACATTGCTTACGTCAGCAAAAGTTACTTTTCATTATAGTTTGACTGTAAATGATTATAGGTTAAGTTAATTTCACTTGCAATTGACACTTGGCGGGTGTACCGTCTTTTTTTCCTTTTGTAAAAAAACGTTTTTGTAAAAAAAACAACTTTAAATGACTTATTCCTTTGAATAATGAATTTTTGTTCTTAACAAAATCCTCATTTTGTAACTGTTAAACAAAACATTAGCTAGTATTTTTAAGGATACAAAGAAAGCGATCACTGTTTATCTTCTAGTGTGACTGAAAAAAAAAACTGATTACCCAATTCATGTTTTTTCAGTCAATGCCATACAAAATGACTAAATCTCTCTTTGTTTCTAGTCACCGTTGTGGTAAGATCCACATTGAAAAGTAGTTTTAATCTCATTTAAACTTTAGAATTTGAAAAAATGGGATATTAAAATGAAAGATGAACATTTGCCTTTGTAAATCAGCAAGAGTAAATTTTACACCTTTCATTAATTCAGGGCTGGAGAGGGAGGCAGTTCGCAGAGGAGAATATAACGGCAGATGAAACATCCTCTGAAAGTGATTAAGACGCTTGAATGTCAGCTTGAGCATGCGGCTAAACACTCACAGGCTGCCTTGTATTCATAATTGCCTCCCAGCAGGTTAAAGTATTCTTTTATGCTAAACCTTTCCCGTTCCATTTGTTCTCGACGTGAAACAGAAAATGACACGCAAAAAAACACTCATCCTCTCCGCCTTGAAAATAGCAGTGGTACTCTTGCTCTGCAAAGCACAGATCATTTTTCATGAATTTGTTTTTTTCTCCTATAATATATCCATCTGCTAGCTTCAAGTGGAGAAATGGGAGAGAGCATGAGAATACGAGAGAGAGAGAGAGAGAGATGGATGAGGAAGACCACTTCTGGATCCATCAATAAGATTCCAAAAGCCAACTCTGATCATACCAACATTATTTTCGCAAGAGTTCCCCTTTACTTCCAGACCCTCACAGCTTCTTTTTTTTTCTTTCGGCCAGAGTGCATTTTGATCTTTTCATTAAACCGTCCGTGTAACCTTGACACACGAGCACTGTTGTGACAGGCCTTAAACTCCACCGCTTCATTCCCACATGTCAGCCTCCATCACATCAGCCCTCTCTTATGTGATTCACCAATAGTCCAACGGGAAGAGCGTCATTTCAGGCCTTACTTCCTAAAGTTGACGTTCCCAGTATCACGGCTCATATCTTGCGGTATATTACAGGCCTTTAGGAAGAAAATCATCCAAGTGATTCTTTGTTTTTGGTTGAGTGAAGATACTGAACGGCAACTTCGTTAAGCCGCATACGTAACCGTTCTCTGGAGACTCCGTAATGATAACTAAACATTGTGCGCTTTGCTCCCGAAACCCTATAATCAGTCGAAAAAGACCTAGTGATAAAGTATTCTGATTACTGAAATTGCTTTTAGCGATAATTCTCCCAGTGGCTTTTTCTTTATTAGTGTGAATGAAAAAATCAACGTTATCTATGACAATACGGGACAGCCATTGAAGAGGAACCACTTGAGGGTTGAATTCAATATTTCTCGCATAAATATCAGCAGGACACAGGCTTGCTCGGCACCGTATTGTATTGCCACTTAGCCTTCTTAAGTTTCAGCGGAATTTAATTATATTTAATAGCCCTAATTAAATAAAATATGACATTCTGCATACCCTCAGGCAATAGGAACTGCTGCTGGGGGCAAAGGGAGGGCTTGGTTTGCGTGCACAAGCCACTAGAGCCCCTCTCGTGTAGCACAGCAAGGTTAAAACAGTTCAGTGGCACTGAAAAATAGGGCTCTGAGATGGCCAACATAGCTAGCTGTTGCCACTGTGCACCATTAAGCAGTCCAAATGCGAAATGCGTACATAAATAAACAAATAAATAAGACATTTACAACCCCTTAATGCATCTAGATGGCTTAGCCTGCTGAAGCTGGCCAGGCATTTAATGGTACTTGTTATTTAATTATAGATCTCCGATAGAGGTGCTATGAACCTCGGTGCATTGTGTTGAAACCGTTTGCTGGGAGCATGCCTTAATTAAAGAGCAATAATATAATATGATCTCATGAACCTGAAACAAAAAGATTATGGCATGAGATATGCAAATATTCCTAGAATATGTATTTTCTAAAGTGGTCCTATTATCACATCTGAATAATCTAATCTAAAAATCTTAACTCTTTAGGAAACGTTAGCTCTCTTATTTGCCTGCTGATATTTAATTCTCCGAATAAGCTTTTGAATCCTCCGTCACTGACGTACAAGTGATCAGATGGGAAGTTTGTACATTTTAAATATGCGAAAACCGTGATGGTGAAAGTAAAGACTGTCAAGCTTTGTTTATCATACTTGTGTTGTACAGAATTCAACAGGGATGGAAGTGTTTTAGGTTTTCAAGAAAACCGATTCAGATGGGGTGTAGATAAAGAGTGTAAATAAAGGCTTAGTATTTGGCGTTGGTTGTAATCAAGCCCTTGTTGGTTTGAATGTGTGGTGACGCTGCCATGTACCATTCAAAACCAACATTGCATTTGAGGTTAGCTTAAATATCAGCATTTAAATAAGAGACAAATAGGAAAAGGAAAATGGTTTTGATTTGGTTGCAGTAATGGTTGTGTTAATGTCATAGTAGAGCATTAGGAAAGACCAACAGTTTTTTGTTTGTTTATTTATTTACTTATTATATTGACTGGCATTTAAGACAGGTAAAAATGTTTTAGGTATGTTAAGGCTAATCACAAGAATGCAAAAAAGTGTATCTAAGAAGGCTAACCGGAATTTAGTATGCAGATACCCTGTTCGATTCTGAATGCCGAGAACAAAGATTTTGATTAATTATTTGATAATTAAAATGACAAGCACTGTAAATATATGTTTTATAAGTGACTGAAAAAAATACCATAGAATTGCATTAGTGCTCAGTTAAAACCTCACAGCAGGCTGCATCAGTTAGCTCGCATTCTATCACTATAGGAACGCCAGCGGACCACGTGGTGAGATGGTGGACATGTCTTCTGCCGAGATGGGCCCCTGTTTCTGTCAGCGTTTCACTCTCTCGATCTCTTTCCACTCACACCATCCAAGCACACTCACACAGCTTTACACATCTAACAAGTGCTGCGACAGGGGGAGTTATTTCTGACCCTTGGCTCACCAGATCGCTGCGGTGAATATTTCATGAGACATGCTATATTTATAAAGAAATTTACCTCAAACACTTTCCTCTCTCACCCTGCCTCTCCTTGAGTGATCATACGGCTAGGCCCCTGTCGATTAGGAGCCCGTACCTGCCATTAATGTCGTCTTGAGTCTAGTGGCAGAAACGTTTGTAGGTGTTATGCAAATCGATTCACCAGGAGCCAAAAACGCTTGATGTTCGGGGCCTGACACTCTCAGTGTCAGCATATTTGATGGTCAAAGATTCATTGTGAATGGTAATTAAATGTGCACTCAGTCGTTTATTTGTTTATTAAATTTTTACTTACAGCGGTGGCCAAAATTATTAGAACACTTGACAGATCTGAAAATATTGACATTTTTTCCCCTCGAAAACATGATTTTATTTCATAATGTTCATGATGTCCATCAAATATCAGATGAAGCGAGTCATACTGTTTTTATCCACTTTTAACTTTAATATTTGGTACATCCACCTTTTGCTGCAATTACAGCAGCACATCTCTCTGGCATAGTGTCTATATATTTCCTCTGAGAACTTCAACACTAATGTTATCCCATGCCTTCTGCTACTGAAGCCAAAGGCTTTCCTTTGAATGTACAATAGATCTGTCCCAAATGTGCTCGATGGGGTTGAGGGCCGGACTTTGAGGGGGCCAGTCCATAATTTTCAATGTTCCAGAAGATTCCTTCCATCGCAGGTAGTTCCGGCAATAGTTAAGAACGTTTTGGGCCATTGTCCTCTTGGAAAATAAATCCAGCCCCAATAGGACGACTCCCAGATGCCAAGTGTGCTAATAATTTTGGCCACCACTGTAATTCAAAATTTTAATATGTAAAGGAATTAATAGGACTGTATAATGTGTGTAAAACAGACCCCAGTCTTATCAGTAGTATAAAATAAGTAACATGGAGATGTTCACCTCATGGGAGCCACCGTGTTGAGATCACATGACCAGTTGAATAGGCATCACATTATCAGATTATTTTATTGGACACCTTTGCTCATAGAATAAATGAATCATGGCTGACTGTGCACATTTCTTCTTTGGTAACTGAACAATTTTTTTCTTCAGAAAAATGTATCTTTAATTCTTCAAATAAGCAAACTGATTATGTTCTATATTCAGGGTGCACTGTAACATATTTTCGTTGTACTTGAAGTTTTATTTTAATGATAAAATGTGGTTGTTGTGTCTCAATAGTGAGATTGTGATACAGAGCTTTTCATACTCTAGAGAACGATCCGGTCCTGGCTTCAGTGATATTGAGCCTGGCCAGCCGGTTCCTGTTACGTGCCCTCACTTCCTACCTATTTTTGAGGTTTTGCCCAGAAAGATTTGTTTCGGAGTTTCACTTGCAGTGGTGTGGTGCCAGCACGGTTTGCCAGCTTTGTAAACTGTGCATGATGTGCTTTGTTTTGAATGTTAGCATTTATTTAGATTTCATCTTTGTTTGTTATTAGTTATTAGTGTAACTAGGGTTCTGGCTTCATTCAGGTTTCATCGGCTAGCACGGTTTAGTCTATCTCGCATGTACAGTTCACATTTTCTCTGATGTAATGTCTAAATTCAATATTTACAGAGCGGAATTGAGAGAACATGCGCTGCCCATTAGATGTTTAACGTTGTTATGAAGCAGACTGAATTTTGAGTACATCAGAAGATGGTATAGTTTTCTTATTTTCTGCCCAGCAGAGATGAACACGCACAATCCAGAATAAACAGATATCTGGATCCTCCCTTGCTGCGCAGAACATCTCAATTGAGAGTACATGTCCCTCTCTCAGAATCAACATATACACTGGGAGGGCTCTTCAATAAATAATGACACAACAGGCGCAGAGATATCGAAAACATGCTTCCATAATATGACACACATGCCATTTTTTCAATTAAGATTCACAAAGGCTTGGCAGGAAGACGGCCTGCCCTGGTGCAGGGGCTATGCCTGAATCAATGTGCACTGATAGATGTGTGTTTGATTTTATATGCTGCTTCAGACACCGCTCTTTTGCCGGTCTTCTTGTTTTATTCCCTTTTAGTTGTTTCAATAAAGCCTGAAGTGCCAAACCAAGCAGCCGTTTTGAAGTGATAATTGCCCACTTTTGTCTAGTTTCTCCATCTTTTTTTCTCACCCTTCTCTTTTTTTAATGTCTGCATTAGCCACACTAGCCATTGGCTAAGTTCAGACTTACAATACAGCATTTTGCTTTTTATTTCCCTCATTTCAAACTTGCAGTCTGGATGTATGGTAATGGCACTTTTAATGTGGCATTGAGGTTTTTGGGATGTCCAACCAAACATGCATGGATTTTTTTTGTCATCTTTTCCTAAACTAGATTGCACCTTTGAAATGTGCATTAATAGTTTGTTTACTTAAACGGTATGCTAAGCCTTTAAATTGTAACTAACTTGCGTTTTTACATTAGAGTGACATGTAATCAAGCTTGAAAAATATATTTAATGATATTTTTAAAGCTATTAGTTATGTGGCCTTCATGTAAAGTAGAGTGTCTGGTTTTAGCAACATCTCCGTTAATCTGCGGTTGATTACCTGGCCCTCTGCGGTGCATGTCGAACCATCCTCCGTAGTTATAACATGGCCTTACATGCTGCCAAAGCCATCCCCTTTGGTGAACCAGACTTTAATTTCTTCCCTCCTGTGTGTTTAATCCACTACTTCAAAATTCAGGAAAGTGCTACCTTTACTTAGCTTTTGAAATGCCTTCCAAATCCTCACATTTGGGTTGTGTCCAGCAGCGGCAAGAACAGGAAAAGCCAGGAGGAGTGAGAAGCCGAAAACGAGAGAGAAAGAGAGGGAGAGAGTGAAAGAACGAGAGAAAACAGTTTTAGTCATTAATAGACCATAAAAAAGGAAAGCTGCATCCATGTTCTTCTCAGCATCTTGAAATCCTTTTCAGATTTTTGCCTCGTTGCTTTTTTCAGTTAATCACTTTGCATGCACTCATTTAAATATTAAAATTTTCTTTAATCATCAAAGGCAGTGAGCCTCATGCATATTCATATCCGCACCCCCACGCTTCCCCCAGAATTACAGGTTCATTACCTCGCTCCAAAGCCAAACAGTCATTACCAAGAGCCAGCTTTTTAATTGCGGATGCCTGGCCATCATCGCCTTACTGCTAAGACTTAAACTTCCATAAGAATATAAAAAAAAGATTTCCCAAGTTCGAAATAACTTAACATACTGGTTATACATTCTCTGTGCCTTGGAAAAAAAGTATAGATTTGGAGAGAGAGAGACCGAGAACGAGAGAGAGAGAAACCTGTTCTTTGGCTGGAGCTCTGAATATTTGTCAAGAGGCTTGACGAAAGTTGCATTTGCATAATGACTTTGTAGTTCTGCATTAATAAAATTTGCATATGAAGCCGTGTTAATTACTCCTGATCAGGCTTTTTTGCATTCATGCATGGTAATTTTCTGCGACTTGCGAGAATTGATGTCCTGGCGTCAGGGCTGTGATTGGTGGCTGTGGCGCTTGTGGATGTGGGGATTTGTGTGTGTGTGTGTGTGTGTGTGTATGAGTGAGTGTGTTTGCGTATTTGTGTTTGGGGGTGGGGGTGGGGGTGGTTCAGAAGGAGATGGCGTCGGATGTACCGCAGAGAAAGAGGAGATGGCACATTTGTGTGTTTGTGCGGGCCTCTTTATTGCATCGCTCGCTTGCTGTTGTCTCAGATATCTCCTGTAATTGGTCTAAGAAAAAGAGCAGTCATTTAAACGGCTTTCTATGTAATGAAACGTCATAAAGCAAGCAGAAGAAAACAGCCCCTCAACGGCAGACAGGCATTTCAAATCTATTGTTTGGCCTATTTATTTCTAAATTTCTAAAGACGACTGTTCTCTGCAATAAAGGGCTTCGGTGTCTTTACCATCTGAATGGAGGACTTTGTGAGAATAGAAACAAAAATGTGACCGTTTACCTTCTTAATTTTTTATTTGGTTCCAGATCTTCCTCTTTTCTTCCTCCCCCTTTTAGTCTCACACCTGATTGGTTTAATCCGTCTTATTGCTAGTAAGCAATTAAGTAACATGTTTACGATTCGCTTTCTTCTCTTGGTTTACTTAGCGTTGGCTTGTGTGATCTTTTCCTCTTTGAAATAGATAAAATGTTTCTAAATGCGGTGTCTTCTTTGTGTGTGTGTGTGTGTGTGTGTGTGTGTGTGTGTGTGTGTGTGTGTGTGTGTGTGTGTGTGTGTGTGTGTGTGTGTGTGTGTGTGTGTTTTAATAACTGCCTAACTTTAATAATCTTTTTTCTTTTACCTTTGAAATGTGCTCCATTTACTCAGTCCTTAGGGATTTGCCTTAATTTAAGCACATCAATTTGTACACTTTTCACTAACGTTACCTTTCCACTGATTTTTATTTTCCCTTTGTCAGAGCCCTGCTGGGTTCAAGCATTTGCCTATGGAATTTTGGCCCCTCGCTTGTGGTTTGGCAAAGGCATCACACGACACCGTGTGCGCATGCATGTGTTTGTGTCCGGTTGTGTGTATGTGTATGCCCTTTTCTAGCAAGACTGAGAAGTGTGCATTTGTGTTTCTTTTTCTCCTTTTCTTTTTTCAGAATCTGGTGGTCTCCTTTTCATTTTGATATAGCGACAGAATTAAACACAACTTTTACCAGCATGAGGATTCTGGGGCTGGATCCAAAACAAAGAGATGTGTTTTTGAGCCAACAGACGCTCAGCATATGAGTGCTATGCTGCAAAGCACAGAGTGTGTGATGGCTCTGGCATACCTGAAGCCTGGCGCTTTCTAAATGCTGCCATGTGTGCCATCAGTGTTGTGATAATGGCCGAGAAAAACCTACAACGAAGCTAAACCCTCAAGGACAGTGTAATCATAGCCAGTCAATCATCCTGCTCATGTTACATGCATCAAATGAGACCTTAAACGTCATAGCAAGCGATTTATTTGAGAAATAAGAACTAAATAGCACAAAAGATATATTGTTAAAATAAGTCGAAAGCAGAGTTGGGCCAAATTTATCAGTTGGATTTTGAACTGATCTGGACACACCCCACAGGAAGTTGCAGGAGGATGACAGGATAAGGAATTAACTGAATTGCAATTCAAATAATTTCAACCCAGGTCGTATTTTGGAAAATATATGTCCACAAATGTCAACAAATAAATATAATGAAGTATATTAACTAAATACAAATTTCAATAGGTGTTATTCAGATATCTATGAAGGCTTTCTAAACTTTTTTGAAAAAAAAGTTTTTGTCAAGCCAACATTCAAAGTGTGTCTTGACAAAACTTTGCTTATAGTTAGAAATTAGAGTTATATGAACTTCAATACTTTTTCATTTTAATTGCACATTTAATTACAATTAATTTGCAATTTATCATTTTTGGCACAGGAGAGGGACTGACAGATTTCCCAGCGATCTGTAAAGAAGTAAACAATGCCCTCCTACTGTAATTGTGAGAGTGTAAGCTTGTGTGCTCTGGACTGTGTACAAGCTTTAAGAGGTTACTATATCCCACATGAAGACATCAAACAGTCCCTGTGCCACTTTGTGGCTGTCGTATGGCGGGATTTTAGTCTCTCCCGACCACAGGCAGGGAATAAACTTGTCACTAATTTGGACTGTGAGAGCTGGCAAAGCTCTGTGCACACGCTGGTGGCTTTCGCCCTCATGCTGTCCTTTGTTTTATTTATTTTTCTGTTTCTTTTATTGTCAGCAGAGATGTACACTTCACACAGATTTCTCCTGCATCACTCATGCAGAATTATTCAAGGTAACTAACAGCTTTTAAATCCTCTTAAGATTTTAGAGTTGAAGCCACTTCTCAAAACCAAATACGTATATGGTGGTATTTCGTATTTATCTTAATTTGTTTAGCCCTGTCCTCCTCCTGCAGGTTTGAAAGCTGCGTCGCTATTCAGGAAAACTGAGCACCTTCCCGGCTCGCCTTTTGCATATCGTTACAGAGGCTCCGTCAAACTGACAGTGTTTGTTTTGTGAACTAGTCTCCATGAAGATTTGAATTTGTAAAGCGGGGGAGATGCTGGGGACGAGAGCGTATTGTAAGCCCCTCAGGCAGGGTCTAAGCAGGCCTAGATGGCAGTCCCTGTATACCTCCCTCTAAAGCCGCTTTGGCAAAAGTGGATTGGCGCCGCAAACAATGGGGTGGGTGTAGAAAGCAGTGGACAGGATGGGATTACCAGGTTAGCGCAGGTTCCTCCCAGCGTTTGCACATTCTCCTGGGCCGTTCAGGCTTTTTGACACGGCGCGTCTGAGGGAATTAGTCCATCTCGCCGGTTTAAACCCGAATCGTCTAATGAAGCCTCTCAAGCCTGGAATATTTCGCACAGAAGGGTGTTGCCATTTAGCAGGAGAAATCACCACTTAACAAAAGCTAATTTTTCCCTCTGTTAGCTCAGGAGGATTAGGGGCCAGCGGTTGAATAATACAAAGTTTGTGGATCATGCGGAGAGGTGGGGGAGAAGCTTTTAAGAGTGAAATTAAAGCCCGGTGACAGTCTATGGAGGGGCTGTTTGTCGCTATTGAAGGTAGGAAGCGTGGCGGAGTGCGTTCGGAAGGACCGGATCGCTCTATGGAGATTGCGTGCGCTGGTGTGCGCAGGCGGGTGGCACAGCTTGACGAATGCGTGTTGATCCCCTTGTTTAGGGGGTTTTAAGTCTACCCAATTTCACATGCTAACGGTCGCAGAGCAAGCCCTAGACATTCCACCCTGCCAGAGTGATGGCTCTAGCCGCTTTAAGCTGAAATGCATCCTACAATATTGATATTTGTTCCCCAGGGTCTCTCTCTTTCCCCTGCTGCCTTTCTTCCCCTTTGCTTTATACTGTCCTCTGTCTTTCTTCTTTTGAAACCCCCGGCATGTAAAGCAGCAAAATGCCAGGCCTGTGTGGATATGGCAGACCTATAATCATGCTTCTCTTACAGTAATTGCTCTCGTCTGTGGAGTTTAGAGAAAGCGCTCTATCAAAGTGCTGGCTGGAGTAGGGGATCACGCGCTGGCATCGTTCGATCGTCCCACGAGACGCTTTCAGGTTAACCCTTTCCCTCGTCTTTCACCATGACGAACCAATTGGTGTTTGGTGAGTCTCCAGCCGTTTCCAAACTTTCCGTCCTGTTTAAGTTTGGCACATTTCGCTTTCTAGAATTTATTTTGTGCCTCTGCGGGTGAATTCTGGTGTTACTTTTCTATTTACTCTACACGCTGGACTGTCTGGGTGGCAGTGTGGTGAAACTAGAGCAAGTGTCTGTTTCACAAAGCACCGCATTCCCCCCTATTACTCTTCGGAGGTTCAGGCTTGTGCATTTAATCCAACCTCTGTCTTTATCAAAACACAATGAGCTCAACAAAACACATCAAATTATTCCCTTCAAAATGGCATGAAAATAGTAGCCTCTTAATCCATTAAAACAATATGGCTGCCTATGGTAGCGTTTGTCTTGCTTAGAATCAATTGGATTACTTTTTGAACTCTTGAACAACAAAAAATCGGCGAATAGCTGTGCCCTTCTGATAATTTCATATCTTTGACAAAAGCCGCGGTTGTTGCAACCTGTTGGAAGGCTAAAACCACCCATTGGCAGGCTAATTCATTTGCTAGCTCAAGGACCTTTTAGCTGTAAACAATGCTGGACCTCAGCCAACGGCAGTCACTTATTGTGCCTTAATACACGTCCTTCTGATTAGAAGCAGGAAAATAAATCACTTTCTTCAGCACTCAAAGCCACCAGAGAAACCCGCCGGTTAATCCAGCGAAATTGCTTGTGGCGGTTGAGTGGAGTAGAGAAGAGAGTCTTGTTATTTTAAGATGGCACCCCTGTTGTCTGTATAGAAAGGTGTTAATGCACCTGGCATGACTTGAAGGAAAACATGAAGATGAAAGGCATATCTTTCAGGTAATTGAGCCACTTTTGTTTAGTTACCCTCTCTAGCCTCTTAATTAGGCCAGAGTTTTCTTTGAAAAGCATTATTTGCACATGGGCAGTTAGGCAGTTGTTGTGTTAGGCCACCCTGTTCACTTACCTTCAAGTCTTTATGCCATGTCTTTATGTGCAGAATTGTCTTGTGTCCCAGGTGGCCACGTCTTGGTCGGGAGAGATCTGTAGACCCCCGGCTGGGAGCATCGCTCCGTCCGCAGTCTGTGGCCCCTGTTGTTGGATGAGGATGCCATGTGGAATTTCGCCTCTGGCGGAACTTTGGCCATCTGCCTAATTTGAAAGTGAGAGGTAGCATGTGAAATTAAATTAAACGGAGGCCAGTGCATCCGCCCAGTTTAATTGGGACTGGAGAGTCAACTTTCTCTCTCTTTTCGCTATTCCAAACATCACTTCCCTCAATGGCACTTACCGATATTCTCTCTCTCTCTCTCTCTCTCTCTCTCTCTCTCTCTCTGCTCAGTTGGGCCCAGAAATCAGATAAGAATCGCAAGGCTAAATGAGCATCATTAAAGTTAATCAGCAAAGCTGAAATAAAGCGGAAGGTAATCGGCCTCGTCCTCAGATGGTAGTGATATCAATCAACCCTGTTTAAACTTGAGGTGCGAAATGAGTGGTGTGAAGTCGGTCAGTAAAACTAAGCAGCTCTTTTATTTAAGGTTCTGCTAGCTAACTTTTTCACATTTCACATATTCTGGCTAATCAGTTCTTGGTGTTGATTCACAGCTCATCATCACCTTAACTCTCGTCACCTAACCCATGATTTTGAGTTCCCTTGTCAAGCCTGTGTCATCCATGCAATTACAACCCTCAAAGCCTAAAATGTGTGCCTGGCCATCCCAGCTGGCACGACGCCCTGCCTGCCCCCTGCACATTTCTGCACACACATCACAGGGACCTTTTATAGTGCCCTGCTCTCTTTGTGAAAGGATTGTTGAATGCCCAGCTTTTTATAGTTACATTTAAAGGGAGTTGGATGCCTGGACCAGCTGGGGCTCATTATGGTATACGCCATCTAAAAATGCACGTGTAATTAATTCGCTCATACAGGCCCCCATCTTCCCTTGCTGCTTTGGCTCCCAAGACCCGCCTGGCCTCCGTTCTGTGCTCCTTCTGCACCTCTGAAGGACTCCTCAGCGGACCGCACAAGTCTCTGCTCACAATCAATAACCCACCAGAGCAATAACATGCATGTGGATTCCCCTCTAAAATCCAAGGGTTGCACTGGCAGAAATCGCTTGGCTTTTAGTAATTTCCGGTTGATGTGGCCTAAACGAGAATGAATCATTATCCTTTCAGTTTGCACAATGCCTTTTTTTCTCTTTCTTTTCTTACAGCCCTCTTTGGGTGTTTGAGACACTTTGACATTATTTCAGGACCACGCTCAACCATACCAGAGCTGGAATCAAGGGAAGACGGTCCATTTTGGCTCTTATTGTGACATTGTTCCCAAGCAGTGATGTAAATTCTCTCAAATGAAATGAATAGCTCAGCTAATGCAGTTTTTTGAAGTCCATGTTCCCCCTCTGTTGAGACAGTGCCAGGAACCATTGCTCTCTCTGACAGTGAGCATTTTCCAGTTTTCTAATGTCAGACTGCCTTTGTTCCTGCTCTCCTTGATGGCATGACTGGGGCAACCTAGTTAAATGTTTCAGCGGTTTTACCTTCTCATTTGCTAAATCCATACTCAAATTTTTCTCTACTAATCTGACTTGCACAAAAAGTGGGGGTTATTGGTAAAGCTATACAACAAGTCATCCTTAGGCTGATAACAATATTTTGCAATATGCTATCTAGCTGGTCATTAGCTGGTTGACCAACAAACATATTCCAAAAACCAGCTTGACCATCGTAAGATTGTTTAATTGCTAAAGTCCAAGTTGCTCTACAAACTTGCCAGCATTTTCCAAAACACATCTGCCAGCAGCTTAAGCTAGATTTTACAATATATATTGTTGTCTTGCTAATCATTAATGGGGTAGTTCATCCAAACATGAGAGTGAGTAAATAATGACAGAATTTTCAAGTTGTTTCATACCTGTGTGACTTTCTTTCTTCTGTGGAACATAATGGAAGACTTTGTGAAAAATGTTTCAATTGTTTTTGTCAATTTAATGAAATTCAAGGGGGTACAATACTACATTTTTCAAATATCTTCTTTTGTGTTCCAAGTCATACAGGTTTAGAATGACATGAGGGTGAATAAATGATTGTTGACACGTTGAACTGTTTGTTTAAGACTGACCAAAGTAACTAGATTTCTCAAGGTTGCAGAGTACTGTTGTGCATTTATCAGGTATATCCAAACAAACAATCTCTCTGAATTAAGTTCCAAAAATTATAATCAGCTAGTGTGTCAATGGTCGACCAGTGAGAATCGAGGTCTTGATATTTAAAGTCCTTCCTTCGTTGAGGACCGGGTTTTGGGAGGAGAGAAGGGGGCGTTCAAGGAGCTCTGTTTCTGGCAAATGAAAACAGATTGGACTGGTTATGGGAGAGGGCCTGGTTTCAGTTATACTGGAGACAGGCGTACTGTGTGAATGCCATACCCCCCACTACCACCACCCTTTCCTCCATTTACAGTCTCTGACATGTTTTTTCCAGCATTACTTTCAGCTGTGCTCTTTTCTTGATTTTTTTTTAAGCATTTTTTTTCCAGTCCCCCTTTTCACTTGGGAATTAAACAGAAGGAGACCAGCTCACGGTTCCTGTGATCACGCTTTCCATTTTGAGACATTTTTTGTTGTTGTTGTCAGGGAAAAAATTGGTCGTAAAGAGTTAAAATCACACTCACAAAGAGCATTTTCAAGTGTGTGGTTTGACACGCTGGGCATGCCAGTGTTCATGCTGCTGAGAGTCATGTGATTATCATCATCTCTTTGACATCAGGGCCATTTTGCAACTTCGACTCACTGTTATAATCATCCTGTGAGAAAATGTTTTCTTTGTGCTGACAGGGAGGGGTACTTTGTTTATGCTAACTGGAGCACCCAGTTTCTCTTATTATTTTGTCTAGCTGAATGCTCTCCAGACAGGGATACCAAACATTGCCTGGATAAGGCAGACCTGCCCCCCTACGAGCATGCATTTTAAAAACTCCCGGTCTGTCAGTACACAAACCTCTGTGTTTTGTTTGCTAATTGTAGCTACATCATCCTCCGTGTTTGGTCTGGCTCAGTGATTTAAATATTTCATGCAGTTTGCAGAAAGGCTTTAGTTACAGTCTTTTTGTGTGTGAGTGTTGCTCTAAAATAACATTTACATTCAGTTGCAGTGCTGCCGAGTGCCACGGAAATCAAGTGCTTGTGCAATTAGTACGTTATTGCAAGCCGTTCCTCCCTGATCTGAAGTACAGAGTGGGCCGGGACACAATGGCTGGCGCGATTATTGGGTGCATTTGGTACGCCTGATTACATTTTACAGGTGCTTGTTAAAGCAAGCCTTTCACACTCCTGACTGCCTGATGATAGTAAGCACCTCTCTCACAGGTCATGTGCTTGTGTTCGTGCATATGTGTGTCTGTGTGTGAGTGCGCTTTCACCACTCCTGCGGTCCAACAGTCTCTGCTGCCCCTGTCTCCGTGCAGTCCATCAGGTGCAGCTCGCGTGTGATCAGGCCCTTATAAGGGCCGTTTATGATAGAGGACACACATCCTCCCCCTTTCTCCAGCCTCTGGATTCCCACTCTAACCCAGGTCTGGTCTGAATCTGCTAAGACAGAGAGAACCTGCTCGCTGTGTCCTGGAAGAGCAGTGTAAACACAGAGACCTTGGCCAGAGCGCATGGACGCTGCCTCCTAAACCACATAAACACACTCATGGGTTTGTTCGCATATACTTATGAGGGCGTCCCGTTGACTGCTAAAGGTTAGTCGTTCTGGTACTTATACCACTTAGCTGAATTAGACGCAGAACCTGATTTCACCAAGTGCAACATGTTCCTGGATAAACATCTTTTTTTATTTTTAAACAACATTCCAATCAACCAATCAGATTTGAGGGACAAGTTTACAGTGTATGTCACGTTTAGGATTACAACCAGGATTAGGTGCTTCTACATCAGTGTTAATTTCCCTTTTATTTTAGGGATAACTTATGGGTAGGGTTAGGGTTAGGGATAGGGATATGGTTAGGATAATATTTTATACAAGAATGTTGTTCCAGGATCAACAAAATATGTTGACCTAGGGACGCATCTAACTTTGAAAAATCAGGCACACAAATTAGACAGTTATGACGGACAGACTGAAAGTTCCTCAGAATTGTTTGATTTGACTATCAGATGTTACTGTCAGATTAGAGGGACATTTTTTTTACTCAGATAAGATATTTAATCAATTTATTAAGAAGTTACTTTTTGCTAATACACATCATCTGAAAGATATGTTTTTTTTTTACAGTAAGAGAGTAAGTACATTAACAGTAGTGAGGCCAACGCTCACAACAAGTTGTCTATTTTTGAAGGTATAAGGGATTTAGGTTCTGTTAGAGTCTGTTTATGCCTCACAAGATATCTTGCTTATTTTTTAGGACGCAAGCATCACCTGGCTTCATCCTCACCACAAAATGCCTCTCAAACCTCTCTCGAGTTCTCCCAAGCTGGCATCTCTGCTAACTGCTGGCTAAATAAAGGTGCACAACCACAAGCCAAAATCTAATTTTTGCTCTGCCGTGGGAGACACCCACTACTGAGGCCAAGTGTAAAGTGTTTAGACAGACCGATAAGTGAGGCAGATGTTTGAGTCTCCTTCCTCATACATTACTCTGACAATTGCAAGAGTCCGTCAGAAAGTAACTCTGGATGCTGGGAGCAGGAATCTCTGCCTATATATAGCACAACAGTTTCACGAATTGCTTTTTACTTCTTCGAAACAACCTTTATTTTGTAGCTTTTTCAGTTACATATCATTTTCTCATATATTTTTTTCCCAAAAATGAAGCAATTGTTGCTATACAGTAACAATAACTGTGATTTGATTAGCATAGGCCAGATAATTTGGTTTTGGAAGAATTTGATGAGTGAATAATATTGCATTGTCTGATTTTAGTTATTTTGGTCAACAAGAGTGCAATTTTGCATTTACAGAATACTTGATAAAGGCATTAGTTATTTTTATTAATTAATAAATTAATTGATTCTTTTATTTATTTATGACTATATACATTTTTACAGGCCGCTATGTAGAATGGCACTGCCTGGGCTCCAAAAGACTGGAGATTCATTACATCATAGAGCGAGTTGAGCCAATAAGAGAGGCATATCATGTGGGGATGCTCCCTTTTGGGCCTGTACACTTTGGACCCTCTCACTCTGGCATGGGGGCAGACTAAAGAGGCTGTCCAAAAATCTGTTGGTTTGTAGTCCCGTGCAAATCAGGCTTATGCTGCGTTCACAGTGGAAGCACCAGTCATGGCACTGATGCAAAAAACATGGTACGTGTCCGGGTAGACAAACACATGACATGAATGGCAACAAAACAAACATCCTCGCTTTAAACATTTAGACCATGATTTAACAATTATTAAAATTGTTAATACTCATTAAATGGATGAGATTATCCGTAATTACCTTGCCAGTCACTTGTGATGTTTTTGTTTGATTTAGTGCCCAGAGTTGTGCAGCATTCAAAATTGAATTGAATTTCCTGAAATTGAAGAGGAAACATATATTTAGCGTTTATATTTTATTAGTTTTTGTTTACCAGGGTGGGAGAACACTTTTTTTCCCCACAATTTGTTTTTTTTTTAAACTGTAATTCAGTGCAGTCAGCTAATTCAACTTCCTGTAAATTCCTTCAATTCAAATTTGACCTTTGATTTGAGATATTACCTATTTCTAGTCATTCTATTCTTATGTTTTAAACCCACAACATTTGGAATTCTGAGAAGTTCTCTCTTGCATTTTAAGGCAGGTACAAGCAGGTGAGGCTGGTGCTATTTAAGACCTGTGTAGCAGGATTAGGGGTTTTAGATTGCCCCCCTCCACCAATCTCATCTAAAAGCTGCCCACTTCCTCCTTCCCCCCTTCTTCCCAGTGCTGACCAGCCTGATGCCGGTGTTAAGCCATGTCTGTCCCATTCACCTCTAATCCTTTTAATTTGTTAACATGACACAGGCTTTCATACACAGAGCTGCTGACATAGGCCTTCCGCATTAGCTCTGGTTCCTCATCCAGAAACTACTGAAAGCATCTACCTTTTTCCACACTGTCGCACACACACGGCCACACTTTCATGCGGGCACACTTATGGTAATTTTAAAGCCTTATTTAAAAGCTGATGTTCTCCAGAGGGAGTAAATCCAGTGGACTGGTAATGACAGTTTGACATCCACCTTTCCCCCGTCCGCAGAGAGGATGAAGGGAGATGAGACCTTCTGTTCTCCTCTAGCTCCCTCTGCTTGACAGTGACCCAGCGTGCCACGGTTTCCTGACATGATGTTCAAAGTTCTGACCCACACTCGCACACGATCCCCGCCTATCTACCGCTGGCCTGTTTTGGAATGACATGACCTCATTGGAGAAAAATTGTTAATTCTTCTCTCCGCCTTGCCACTTTGCTGTCACTGAGTGAGTTAATGAATTTAATTCATTCTGATTTTACTAAGCTGCTCAGCGTTCGTTTAAATTCATAAGAAATAATGCCAGTAACCCTTCAGCTCCGTACCCCCTCCCAACCTGCCTAATCCCTGCCTCCCCTAATCTCACGTGAGGAGATGGGCCACGGCGCTGCCACATGCACCCGGATTTCGCTCCATGCAGCAGAAGGAGAAGAGAGCACGTCTTTGTCAGTCAGGGGAAAAGCTTTAACACAGACAGTCATATAAATGTCAGTTCTCACGGTCACACACTTTTCCTGTCAGAGATGAATATAAATAACATCCTTTGCGTGAAATTATGACAGGATAATGGACGTTTGTGTTGGTTTATGGGAGTAGAGGTTTTGGCATTTTGTAAGGGCTCCACCTTAAGCACAAGTCGAAATGGTGAACATGTTTGAGAACTCTCTTAGTTACAAACTCAAACTTGATTTTCCTTTTGCTGATAAGTAGATCCGGTGCTTGCAACAACAACAAAAAGTGTAAGTAGCCTTGCGTTAGCGCACAAACTTTAGCAATGTTGCTTATGTGGCAGATGCCAGATTGAAACTAGCTTGTGAGCAGCAACAAAAATCTATTCTTGACACATATTTGTGTACTTTTCAAATATCTAAAAACAAGCCAATAACTACTGATTAAATAGACGTGTGACCCCCTTCCTCCCCATCATTTCCAGTTCTGTCTCTCACATCCGCTTATAAATAAAATTGGTGATAATGGCAAAATAAAATAAAGACAAGATGTGATATGCAATTGAAAGAAAGAAGGAAAAATAGGGGGAAAAAGTAGGCGAAAAATAGTGAAGTACTGTTGTCCAAACTGCTGAAGTGTGTTTATCCTCTTGAACTCAACCTGTCCAGTTGGGGATTTGGCAGATCGGAGGCAGAGAATGTAAAGCAGATGTTAGCTGTGGGAAATGGCTGTGCGCTGTCCAGTCCAGGTCTGCACTAGTATGTCAAGCAGACTGTAAAAAACAGCTGCTTCTAGATTCCTTCGCCTCATTTACACTTAGTAAATCACACATGATTCCCTGCTCCCCTGCTGAATGCTATCTCTCCCCCTCAGATCTGCCCACTGTCTTTGTGGCAGACGGCGCTGTCCCCACTGAGCACTCTCAGAGATGCGTAACTTTGCGGATGCAAACGCCGCTGCTCTTTACGCCACTAGTATCTCTCCTTTCTGAGACTTTCGGAGCAGGTGTAGCTTTTTCCTTCACGTGCGCAAAAGCGTGAAGCGTTCCTCCGAACGAGGCGAAACCAGGGGCATGCGCAGTACTGGCTCTCCGCAGCTTTGTTTGCAGCAGCACAATGTGCCGGGACTGATTTGCATGTAATTGTTGCCTCCGATTTGCCATGATAGTCATAAACAAGACATTAGCAATTCAAGGTGAGGAATTAGAGGCCTGGGAGACTCCCAGATCACACACATGGTAATGAAGCCCCTGGCTTAATAATGCAAGAAATGTCAGGAAACTTTCCACAAGCTGGGCGGACGGGAGGGAGGCACCCCGTGCCTAGGGCTCATGTCATCTTTGTTCTAAATGCAAATCAGTTTGTCGTGACATTGACTCTATCAAATGTGGAGCGCTCCGACACCCCAGGCCCAGAAGCGGGCTGTCAGGTCTGGCTTAGTCTCCCAGGTCCACTCTAGCTCACGCGGCGGACTCTCACGTCCTGCGCCGACTACTTCATGGCATTTTGAGCTATCGATCTGCAACACGGAGTACTTGTTTTTGTGTTTTCTGTCTCAGTTTCTTGTTTTTCAGTCCTCTCTCAGAAAGACATTAACGCAGCGAAGCGCTGGAGAGAGTCTGTTAGCAGGAACTCAATCCGCCTAGTCTGCAGGTACCATGAAATACAAGGAATATAATCTTGACTTTAATAATTTAAGAACTCCAGTGTGTGAAAAACTCCAGGCAGTTCAAAGAGAGATGACTCTGGCTCAGAAAGGGAGACTTCTAACGCTCTGGAAATTCCAAGGTTATCTGAGTAAGTCCTGGTTAACAGGATGTCCAGTTTTGAAGTGGTATTTGCACTCCCATGTGACCAATTTTTTTTCCTCTGCTCATCTCCAGCATGAAAAGAGAGTCTCCCAAAAATAACTCCAAAGGTTAAGATATTAATTAAACGTTAAGGGGCGAGAGGACGGATAATGAGGGGACTCTTCACAAACAGACTGCCTAGTGCTCCAGTCAGGAAGCCCGGAATGAGTGAAGGTACCAAATCAGTTGCTCTTCACTCTCGGTCTCTGCAGTCATTACACAAATTACCTCCCAGCCTCAATATCCGCCTGCACCTCTTGCAGTTGTCATAAGTAGCCCTGGTCATTAGAGTATGCTGGGTAATCAGATGGAACAAAATTCATCCCAAGCAATTAAAAAACACCTCCAAGACCTAGTGGCTGGCAATTAAACTTTTCACTGCGCATCTCGACCATCATCGTCTGGGTCTTTTTTTTTCCCAGTAATCCAATAACTTAGAGTGAAGTATTTAAAAGCTTGACCTTAACACAATTCCTCCTCAAAAACCAGATCAGATGTTTGGGCCCTTTTCGCCTAAGTTCCCTTGCATCCAGTTTGTTTAAAAGCCTAATCTGTTCCAGCGCATAACAAATAACCTTTTGAATTTGCCGTAATAAGGAATTTGCATACGTTTCTCTTATTTCACAGCGCACAGGGCGCCAAGCAGGGAATGAACACTGTAATTTGATGGCCTTGACACAGTTGACATTAATCGTAAACTGTCTAGTGATTGGCACTTCCCCAGCAATTGTAGATCTAGAGGTAAACCTGTTTCCCTCACCGAATGGTGCAGCCTTCCATAATAGCCATGATTTAATTTAGCTATTTAACCTGTAATTCCAGCAATATTTATTGAAGAGCGAGGGGAGAAAATTGGGCCATTAGGCGCAGAGGATGAATACATTGAGATGAAAATGAACACGCCTAACTGGTAGTTGACCTTCGCGTTTTGTAGCAGTTTTTATTAGCGCAGGCCACAGTAATTACTGCAAATTGAATCATAGAGAAAACTGAAATCATTCGGTAATGAGCATTTTTATTCGTTATTGCACTTTCCAACTGGGCTGTGAGGTATGAAGTCTCCGCTCGGGGCCGGCGCACGCTCCTGAGAGGATTCCGGTACACGGAAACCCAGCTAAATTAACACTGCCGAATGTTTCTTCTCAGATCTGTGCCGCAAAACGGTGTTAACCATCTTCTCTCGCTCACACCTCATACAAATATAAAGACTGTCATTATAAAAAACCTAAAATTTTCTCCCTGAACCTGAGGTGATGTTTTGTTGTTTGGTTTGTTACAGACGGTGGATGGATTTTGTTTTGTGCCATCTTTAAAACAACATCCTCTCGCATCCTCAGATGTTGTTTTTCTGAGCCGGGGAGAGATGGGTTGAGGGGGAGTGGGGGTGCCAATTTATTTGTGAGCATTGTCTTTTTTGGACGGCATATGGCACGTCCTGTAAGACGTTGCAAGATGCAAATTCAGGGGAGTCTGACTTTAAATGAAGCAGTGACAGTGACAGGAGCCCTTTTGAAGAGCACACATCACAGTACTCCAGGGAAGAACAGCAGGGGAGACCCACAATGCCGTGCGGCTCTCTCATTCTCTCTCTCTCTTTCTCCCTTCTCTGTCTGCACCACCCACCTCTTCCTTACAGTACAATGGCATTCATCATACAAGAGACTGGCGTTCCTGTATGCACGCGGCCCTCATTTACAGGCTTATCCCGCACCCTGCCTTACTCAAAGGGAGGCTAGCCATAGTGTCGAAATCCTGCAGCCATAACATCATCTTAGTTCTACCAATGTTTACAGTCTCATTTTGTTTTTTTATCTCACAAGTCTTGCTTTGTTACCGTATAGCAGTTAGCGTGAGGTGACGTGCTGTGTCGTTTACGTATCCATGTATTATTTCCCTGTTGTCGCAAGGGACTCCAATTTGCTTCCTTTTCCCCTCTCGCTCTCCCTCCGTAGATTCAGATAGACAACTATTTTGCCTCACAATTGCGTCTCTGTTTGATGCGTTCATCTGCTTGAATAGAGACGTGTGGCGATTCTTTACACTCAGCTGCGTGGTGCTTTGCAGCCAGACGCCGCGGTTGAATGAGGCTGCGCCATGTTTCACGAGACCCGTCTCTACTCTGCAAAACAGCAGCTTGAGTCCTAATTAATGGGACATGCGTCGCTCTGCATATCTATCCGAGGAGAATCTAACTTAATTTTCGAGCAGGGTGTCCACACTAATAATCGTTCAACGGAATAGTCATCCCGAGGCCTGTGGAGTTTAGTCCCTCTAAATTATCATTAAGGACCAGACTACACTTAATCAATATTAAAAAAGGAAAAAATTCTAGGAGAACATGCCGGGATAGAAATGAAGGAGGAGCTTATTAGAGGGGTCTCAGAAGACGTTCGCATGAGGCAGGGCCTCCGCACAAGCCTGGCGCCTTACTCTAAACAACCGTAATAAGTCCAGGGTGTCTCGCTTTGGCGCACCCACAGAATTGCGTGTATCAGTAGTGAAGTTTTCACTTTTTATGAAATGTATGGAATATGAAGAACCAGTTCTGTTTAGTCTAGGATGTGATTTCAGTGTTATACTCTCTACACAAAAATTACCCACAATTCCAAGCTGCCAAATTTAGCACATCACGGTGCTCTTAAATGCTTTTTCTACACAAGTACCCTTAACCTGTTCTTATTAACAATTACAGTAATTTTTCACTTTTCAGCAGCTTCCTTTTATTTTTGTTTCAAGCTGAAAAACATTTCCAGACGCGCAATGATGAAGCACTTATGTCTCAAAGGCGTCTCGGTTAGCAGCATGACTCTCTCTGGATCTGTCTTTACTGTACTATGACAGTAGTTTCTGTTGGAAATTTGGATGGCGTAACTGTAAATGCCGAAAATGGGACACCGGACTCCCTCGTGGGCCCAGAAAAGCTACCGTGCACGAGTGAGCTAGTTTCTCGCTCTCCCTTTCTTTCTTGCGCGCGCTTTTCCCTCTTTCCTCTGTAAGCCATCCAAGAAGCCCCCTGCCAAAGCTGTGTGTGAACCACAGCCAAACAAAACACAGGCAGCGGTCCAGGCCAGCGCGGCACGCTTCCACTAATAGAGAGAGAAAGGCTTCCAGACCCAACACGCTACTTACAGGACGGCAAAATTCTTTACGCTAGATAATAACTTAATGACAGCCTAAATGAAGTCCCTATAGTGAAAACCACTGTCAGCAAATGAGCACCTCATTAAAAGATGGTATATCCCTTTTCTCTCCCCTCCCTGTCAATTTATAACCTTCCTTTATTGTGTCAAAAATCTCAAATTCCTGGAGATTTTTGCTCCTTTGTCCTCGCAAGACAATCTCGCTCACTAACACACACACGCACACACACACGCACACAAACACACACGCACACACACACGCACAAACACACACTCACCCTGCTGTTTTAAAGCAAATAACATAAACTATGTGACAATATATGGCAAATGAAGCAAACATCTTTTTTTTTTTCTTTATCCATTTTAAATGATATGATATAATTATCCAGGCTTTATTTTTAATCTCGTTAATGGTGCGAACAACAAAAGACCGAGCACGTCTTCAGGTGTAATTTACAATAAAACGTTGGCCTTGTTGCTTTTAACCACCAACACAAAATAATCGTCATGGTAAATTTGTGACACTGACTGTGAACTGTAAAATAAAAATGGAGAAATCTCAGAGAACGCATGTTAATTTTTCTTCCTCATTTTCAGGATGAAAGCTAAAGTGGCTCATTGTACCTCTCAGTGCAACGCTGGAACCTATTAGCTGTCATCTTTTTATTTTTCGGTTAATGTGTCTTAAAGCCCGGCATTTGCATGCCATTTAAGTCGATGTGTGCGGAGAGCCACGATTGTTATTAGTGATAATTTCTCTTTAATTGAATTGGGGTCTGCATGCACGACTGATACTGCCGATGACACACACTTTCACACAATACCGTCCTCGGTCTCCTCTCCCGCCCGGCAGCTGGGCCTCGTTGGGAATATCTAATTGAAAATAGAATCAGCCAGTACTCAGCATGAGAAACTAATCACTCCAAACTTATCAGGAGAATGGGCAGGCTTCTATTCTGTCCTTTCATTTCGAAATCTGAGAAATCAGGATTCTTAGATGTCAGAATTCTTTACAACAATGTAAAAAAAAATAAAAAAAATAAAAAAAGCATCAGTAAATGTCTGTGTTAAAATCTTTATTATAGGTCATGTCTGTGTATTTGTGGTGCTTTTTTGTATTTGTAAAGGTACATGTGTATATATATCGGTGCATGTAAATAACTAAAGACACCCAGATTTTTACTTTCTAAAAAACGTACTATAATTTCAATGATTTTACATGTTTGCTATTCGGAAGTATTTTTTTTCTAACACAATTTTAGTTATATGTATATATTTAGATTTATATTTTCATAATTATATGTGACACTTTTTCTGCTGATATAACTGAGGCCACATAATTTTTTTTTTATAAAATTAAATAAATAAAATTCAGAAATAGATTTTTTTAGCACATTATGGTTGTGTTATACATTCATATTTTTGTATGTATGCATGTATTTTATGCATTCACGAGTGTGTTTTTATGTGCATGTATATGTATAAAGATAACGCTTTACTATTAGTTATTACTTTAGCTAGTATTAGATACATTTATCATTAATGTATAATTTTGTAAAATACTCCATGTATAAATGTGTGTTGTGATCGTTAAGTGTATATGATTCATTATGGTTTATTTCATGTATAAAGGTGTGCAAACGTGTGTTGATACAATATCCCGATGGCGAATAGCTACAGCGCCCCATGCCGACACAAAATCCGGGGGATACATCCACCTAAACCTGAGCACACTCATAGTGTTAGTAGCAAGAGAAGTGCTGCAGGTTTTCTCTCCCTCTCTCTTCCCCTCTCTTTCTTTTTCATATGGAAATGTGAAATAATAGGGTGATTAAATAGAGCTGTATATTAAAGTACAGCTGACATTAGAATTAGCATAATGTGCTCTCGCCTCGGGCTGCATACTTTATTTGCCATCTGCGTCGGACTCCAATCCCCTCGGGAGTGCAGGCGCTGAACACTTCTCAATAAACTCACGCCCGAGTCCCTTCAGCACGGCCACAAATACCATTTCAGGCAGCGGCCATTGATTCGTCTTAATTGTGGGGCAGAAATGAACATTCGGCCCCCTGATGACTTCTGTTTGTCTGCGAAAGGATCAGCTAGTACAGTAGCCTATGTTTTACGCCCCGGTTGTTAGTATAGAGAAAGGCTCTCTCTCTCTCTCTCTCTCTCACACACACACACACACACACAGAGGAAAAGGACAGTGCCTGGTAAACACAGACGCTACTTGTTTTCTAGGCCTCCTTTACATGGAGCATTAGTCTTTGAAAGCATCTGCCATAAAACAACAAGAGGAGGTTGGATGATTGTGTGTGTGTGTGTGTGTGTGTGTGTGTGTGTGTGTGTGTGTGTGTGTGTGTGTGTGTGTGTGTGTGTGTGTGTGTGTGTGTGTGTGTGTGTGTGTGTGTGTGTGTGTGTGTGTGTGTGTGTGTGTGTGTGTGTTTAATGTGTGTATGCATATATGTAGGCCTTGAGAGGCTGGGGGAAGATGGCCATTGTGCTGGAGCTTATGCTCTGTCCACTGTAATTAAGTCAAAGGCTTTACAGGACAAGGGTAGAGGTAAACAGATGTTCTTATGAATGCACATCAGCCACATAATAACACCCCTCCCCCCAGCGAACATTTAAAATGCATTTAAGTGCTTGTAAATCTTTATCTTTTAAAGGTTTTTGATAAAGGGCATTGATTGAACATTTATTTGTACGTGTCATTTATATCAGCTAGCGCATATCATTTGACGGAAGCTTTTTGTTTTAACCCTCATGTTCTGTTAAGAGTAACTGCTCATGCTTTATGTTTGAGGTCTCAAATGGTTACTGTAATAACCTTAGTAATAGTTTTGAAATTTAGCTTTCTCCTTCTTTAAATGATTATTATTAAGTTAATCAAAACCCAGTAGGCAAATATTATTGCAGATTTAACTTACCACAAAGTAAATATGCACTGATATTGAATATAGTACATTAGTTTCTGTTAATTTGACCAAAACTGTTTGTATATAACAGTGTATTGTATTGTTCCGTATCTGAAAGTGATGTTATCATGAGAAAATGTATTTAATTTTAAAAATGTTTTATACCTGTGGTTATCAGAGACGCAAAACAGAATTTCAGAATTTTCATGGAAGATGTTTAAAATATTTCTTTATAATGAGATTTTATAAAGTCATTAAAAATCAACATGATATTTAAATGCTAAATGTTTTTTTAATTTTTATTTATTAGAGGGCAGTGAGGTCTCTGACCCCAAACAGAACATGAAGGTTAAGCTAATGATGATGGTATTTCTCTAAGTGCAGAAGGATGCTATGCTACCTACAGAAGTAAACGTCACATTTCAGCATTTACAGGTGTTTTTTCTTTTTGTGTTAATGTGGCAGTTTTTACATTTTTTTAAAAACAGCACTACTTTTTTTTTTTTTACTAATTTACATTTTCTGTGATTACTATTCAAATTCCTTGATGAAATATTTCATTTCAGTATACCAATAAGATGAAGCTTCAGGCTATTGCTGTATATAATCCCTTGTCTCTGTTTCTTTCAGATGAAAACACACTCCCCTGTTTAGCATTGCTTTTCGGCAGCATGTAAAGGAATGCTAGAACAGATACTAACCATTCATTCTCTCTGCTCTTTTTGATCCTTCACAATGGCCATGATTGAAATAGACACCCATGAGGGCTTCCTAGTCCCAGCTTCTCCGAGCCCTGTGTGTGACTGCCGCCCCATTGTTCTCTCCCCGGTCGCTTACTCTCGCACACATACATATACATGAAAACACTCGTAAAGGTACACAAAGCACAGCCAGAAATCAAATACCCGAACAATTACGGCAGCATATGTTTTCCTGCGTATCCTAAATTGCTGCATTAGGTCAGAACAGCAAGCTTTCATTTAATAAATAAATGAAACTCATTTCCTAGTGCACAATTACCATTTCGACTTTGTAGATCCTTTTTTTTTACACCAGTGCCCCAGGAGTACAGCAGAGATGGTTTAGCATCCTTTTTCACTGTATACTCAGTACACTTGGCTTGTTTGTGCTGCCATGGTAATGAGTCCCCTTTGCATGGCAGAACCGATGTAACGGTGAAGTTGTAGCATCAATTAGTCATGTATAGTTAAAGCTCCAGAGCCGCACCAAGCACAGGAACCGCACTTTTAAACATATCCTCTGATCTGAGAACGGAGACTGTTCACACTTTACCTGAATCCAGAGTGTATGCAAACTTCACACATTGCTGGTATTTAATTAAAACTGTAGAATGCAGAATAAAATCTGAGAAATTGTGCAATTAATCCACTGGTGAGCCTTTTTCCCCCCCCTTGTAATCAAACTTGCTCTCAGAGAAGCAATGATTCACTATGATGTCATTAATGGCGAGGGGGCTTTCCTGGAAGTGTAACTATAGAATAAGATAAAAACGTGAGAGGAAGTAAGAAAAACAATCTTGAGAAATTCTTAATGGAACAGTAAATAATACCCTTGAGCTGTTTTAAATGCCACAGACTTTAACGCTCACACCGGTGCACTTTTTTCCCCCACAGCCTCTTAAATCACAGGCAGTGTTTTCACTCTTTATTTGAAACCATTTATCTTGATGTGCGCTCCCCCCTCCCCCAACCGAGACCCTCCTCTCTCATTTTTTTTGTTTCTTTGAGGAGACAACTTAAGTTTATTTGTTTTATAGTGATGAGAGTCCCCTAAATCACAGTTTAAATTGTACGTTTCCAATTTGGTGGCATATTACTCCGGCATCCTAGGACAGTCTTGGTGCTTGGAGGGTTTCCCAGTTTAGAGTGTTCTTGCCTTGCATTATGCTTCTAAAATGAGTCAGCCATTTGTAAAAGCGAAGATTAAAGACAAGCTGAAATGGGGAATGCAATGTTCCCACAGCACCAGCCCTTCGTGGAGCAGTATGAAAATGCACTTGTCTAAGCTCTGTTAAGTATGAGTTGCCCTGTTCATGTGACAGCATGATGGCCACACGACAATGGCCATTGCCCAAAGTGCAAGGGAAATTTAGAGAGGTGTCAGATATCTCAAAGTTTGTTCTTTGCAACATGTAATCACTCTTTGACCCTAAGTCTCATTTTCCATCAAGTCAGATCTGCTTTTAGTGGGTTATTTAACAGGACAAAATTTCTACTACTATGACACAAGTGTTGTGGAAGTGACATGAGGGACATAAATAAAGATCTTTGTTGTTTTCTGTTTGGTTGCAGGTAGAGATGAACCTTCGAGTTACATATGCACGACGTGCAAACAGCCCTTTACCAACGCCTGGTTCCTTCTGCAGCATGCTCAGAACACGCATGGGATCCGTATCTACTTGGAGACCCACCCCTCGAATACCTCCTTGACCCCACGGATCACTATTCCTCCCCCTATTGGTGCTGAATCCATACCACAGTCCCCATTAACCAACTTTTTGGGGGACAACAATCCCTTCCATCTCCTACGGATGACTGGGCCCCTACTCCGAGAGCCTCCACCAGGCTTTGTGGAAAACCGCCTCCCCAATACGCCTCCGTTTGTCAGCCCCCCTCCACGCCATCACTTAGATCCCCATCGCCTGGAACGCCTTAGCGCAGAGGAAATGGGTTTAATCTCCCAGCATCCCAGTGCCTTTGAGAGAGTGATGCGCATGACACCCATGGCCATGGAGTCCCAGTCCATGGATTTCTCCCGCCGACTTCGAGAGCTTGCTGGAAACAACAACGCCACTCCACCGCTGTCACCGAGCCGTGCCAACCCTATGCATCGCCTCATTAATCCCAACCCCTTCCAGCCCAGTCCGAAATCGCCCTTTCTGAGCACCCCTCCACTGCCTCCCATGCCCCCTAACAGCACCACCCCACCACAGACACAGGGCAAATCGAAATCATGTGAGTTCTGCGGCAAGACCTTCAAATTTCAGAGTAATCTGGTTGTTCATCGGCGAAGCCACACAGGCGAGAAACCCTACAAGTGCCAATTGTGTGACCATGCCTGTTCTCAGGCTAGCAAACTAAAACGCCACATGAAGACCCACATGCACAAGTCTGGCTCCATGACGGGGCGCTCTGATGATGGCCTGTCCACCACCAGCTCACCCGAGCCAGGCACTAGTGACGTCACCGGGGAGGGTATGAAGAATAGGGACGGTGACTTCAGAGGTGAGGGCATGGGCCCTGACAACGAAGAGGAGGAGGAAGAGGAAGAAGAGGAGGAGTTGGAAAATGAAAGCAGGCCTGAGTCAAACTTCAGCATGGACTCTGAGTTCAGTCGCAATAGAGAAAATGGCACAAAGCCACCTTCGGATGAGAAGACCCTCTCCTTGGGGAAGATGGTGGAAAACGTAGGGCTCAGCTCCATCCAGCAGTACAATAACTTGATAGTCGACAATCGGAAAAGGCTTCCATTCTCCAAAAGGGTCTCAGAGGGGCAGAGGGACATGGGTGACGATGATTCAGTAGTGGGGGAAATTGACCAAGTGGAGCGGGCAACTGTGAATGGAAGGAACTGTGGCTCAGGCGACTCTTTCTCAGGCCTGTTTCCCCGCAAGCCCACTCCCATCACCAGTCCTAGCCTCTCCAACTCCTCTAACAAGAGGATCAAAATCGAAAAGGATTTGGACATACCCCCAGCCCCCCTAATCCCATCTGAAAATGTCTACTCCCAGTGGCTAGTGGGCTATGCAGCATCCCGCCACTTCATCAAAGATCCCTTTCTTGGCTTCACTGATTCCAGACAATCTCCATTCGCCACCTCCTCAGAGCACTCCTCTGAGAACGGCAGCTTGCGATTCTCCACACCACCAGGGGACCTGCTGGACGGGGGCCTCTCCGGCCGCAGTGGTACCGCTAGCGGAGGCAGCACCCCACACTTGGGTGGGGGGCCGGGGCCGGGGCGGCCCAGCTCGAAAGAGAGCCGAAGGAGTGACACCTGTGAGTACTGTGGGAAGGTGTTCAAGAACTGTAGCAATCTGACAGTGCACAGACGCAGCCACACAGGCGAGAGGCCCTACAAGTGTGAGCTTTGCAACTACGCCTGTGCCCAGAGCAGCAAGCTCACCCGCCACATGAAGACACACGGCCAGCTCGGTAAGGAAGTGTACCGCTGTGACATTTGCCAAATGCCCTTCAGCGTCTACAGCACGCTCGAGAAACACATGAAAAAGTGGCATGGGGAACATTTGATGACAAATGAGGTCAAAATTGAACAAGCAGAGAGAAGCTAAGCCAGATTTCCTATTTTGCCTCAATTCCTTGATTATAAAAGGGGTAGCTGGATACTCTGTTTTTTTTTTTTTTTTTTTTTTTTAGTCTGTTTTTTTTTATTAGTTAAGGGTTTTGAGTTAGTTTGTCCTAAGAAACTGCCATCTGAGAATGATAAAGACATTAAAGAAGAGGAAAATGCAAAAAAAAGGGAATTTAATTTGAAGCCGGTATAAACCGCCTAACCATGAGTGGATACATTAGACAATATTTTAAATGGAGCCTTTAACTGTGCAATAATTTCTGTATTTATTGGATTTTAAAAAAAATGTTTTGGCATGTGCAGGTTCATTTTTATTTCATCATTTTTTTATTCCATTATTTTATGATTTTTTTCAAATGCTGAGATTTTGTTGTTGTTTTTTTAACCCAAAAGACATCCTGAGATTTTTGTTAGTTTGTTTTTAGCAAAACAGAGTATCGTTTGAGAAATCCATAGGCCGCTGCTTACGATGTAGATTATTTAAAATACACGTGTAATTTCTTGAAGAGAAGCCGCATTCAATCTTCAAATTTCAAAAGCTGAATTGAAAAAGCTATGTCTTATATTTTTTTTTCTTTTTGTTTATTATTCATACTAAATGAGCGGACAACAATCCTTAGACCTTGTAGCACGAACTGATTTTAAGCATGTCAATCTAATTGGGAATGTAGCACTGAATATCAGTTTTAACAGTAAATCTAAAGAGGACTGTAGGGCTGAAAACCTGTCTACTCAAAATCAAGTAGAGGAGACTATAAAAACAGACAAAAATAAGTGAGGGCAGCTGCTTATCGGTACCTAGTACCGACCCAGACAACGCTAGTCATAGGGTGGATTGGATTGTGTTATAGGTCTTATTAGTGAATTTTAATCGCCAGCACCCTTGCCATAGACACTGCACTTAATCAAACCTGTTTGATTTTGCTGAACAGCACAATAGTGATAGAAAGTAGACGGCTTTAAAACAACTCAGGGTGAGCTGCATAGCTACTTCTGCCAAGTCTGCCATCTGATCTCAGCCGTCTTCTCTGATAAAGCAGTCCAGTCCTCTGGTTCAGCTCATTCACAACCCTCGTCTCGTCTCGTCTCCACACTTCATATTACACTGCCGACCACCCCTAAATGTCATGAATCAACTCCATCTTTCACATAAAAGTGGCTTGTCATACTACATTGTTGTTAAGTTAAAGGGACAGACATCTAGGCCAGAGGATAAAGCAGTTTTTATACACTAGGTAACTTACACACACACACACATGCAGGAAGAGAAAGAGAGAGAAGTTCTTTACAGTCCAATTCGGGTTAGTAAACCTAAAAGCACATTAGTCAAAAGCAAGGCAGCACGACTGTTCTGTTTCCATTGACTGACATTTAAATCTAAACATTGTTATTTTGTGTTGAGTTCTGTTGTTTCATTTTTGGGTATTAGGGGCTTCGGTTCTAGAGGGAGCCACCACTTTAACCAGATTAGATTAGAATTAATTCAATTATACGTTCAGCAATGTTGTCATTCTATTACAATGTTTCTTGAATCACTTGAAACAGCCCTATGCATTTTTGTACATATATAAATATATATTTATCAATCATTTTGAGAAACAAATTTATACTGCACAGTAATCTGATTATAGTTAAAAACATTGATTTATCTGGTTAATCTGGTCATATCCCGAGTGTCAAAGCCATCAGCAGGTATGCAGATTAGTCAATTGCACAGTAAAGAGTGTATGTCATGACCTGTTGAGCGTGTGCTAAAACAGTAAGACAATTTTTTTCTTTCTTTCCTCTCATTCAGGACTTCCTGTGATGTGTAGTTGAACGCATTCTCAGAAGTAGCAACACGCTTACAGAATGCAGAGCTGAATTTTCCCATTTCTTTTCTCTTCTATCCAACTGATTTATTGGCAGTTAAACAGCCTTCTTTCGACAAGATGCCCTAACCAGCGCAAACGATTGAAGCGAGGGAATATCATGGTTTTAAAAAGAGCAAGGCAAACTAATGAAATAGAAAGAGAGAGAAAAGTAAACATACACAGCTCTTCGCAGTTGACCCGCACTTTATTATTTTGATTTACATATTTGAAAACAATGGCGAAAACGGCTTCTGAGCAAGAAATTATGTTAAAAAAAACTGATTTATTAGGCCTTGCTAGAGGAAGCATCTGAGATTGAAGTGCCAGTGTTGATAGGCTTGGCTTTCGCAATGCTGGCACTATAAAAATGAAATTAATTTATTTGGACAGTTTTTGTACTGCCATTCAATTTGACATGAGTGTGCCTTGAATACTGATCTTCCTATTTATTGTCTTATAAGACAAATGCTACACTTTTGTGATGCAAAGAATTGAAAAAAAAAATTAAGTCCATGTGGTTTTAATCTGCTTCTAAAAGAATAATGATAAAAACAGATACATAGGTCATTTAAAGAAGTTGAACTAAAATGAGAAGTAGCCAGCACAATACTAATGTGTGTCTATGTGTGTATATATGTATGAATATGTACATATAACTGCACAAAAACACACACAATAGACAAATATATATATATATATATATATATATGTAAAATTTTTCACTTCAGGACAGGACTGCGTCCCTTGAAAATAATGGATGATTCTTTTGCTACAAAAAGTCAAAGAAGAGACTGGACAAAAATCAGGAACTACAGAAACTTTTTAAAAAAAGAAAAAAGAAAAAAAAAAAAAAGTAAAACGTTTAGTGCACTCTGTCTTAAAATACGTTTACAGTATTGAAACAAGTACAAGGGTAAAATGATATTTCTGTGTATGTGTGTTTTAAACAGACAATTTAGTTTCCTCCTTTTTTTCCAAGTTTGCTTAAAAAGTTTCTCTGAATGCCATAGTGGCGTGTGTATATTGGTTTTTGGTGATGGGATTTTAAGTATATATATATATATAAAAAATATATATATATATATATAAATATATATGACATTTCTCTTGTTTACTGTAAAAGTATACCAGTATTTGTAATATTGGAGAATGCCTGGGCAATTTACAAAAAAAAAAAAAAAAAAAAAGGAAAGAAAAGAAAGAAAAGAAAAAAAACATTTTTTCCCCAATTATCATTTCTTTCCGTCTTTTTTATTTTTTTTATTTTTTAAAAAAAGATTCATTTTACAGTCCAATTTAAATTGTGGGTCTTTAAAATGTTTTGTCACTGTAACTGTAAAAGTCTTGAGTTTTAGTAACTTTTCTGCCTTGGGTGTAAGAAAATAAAGATTCAATTGATTAAAAGAGAACTGCGATGGGGCCAGCGACATTTACGTATGGAAAGATGATCACAGGAAAAACACTGAGGTTCCTGTCATGTGTATCTTTCTGGTTTCTTCTTCAGTAATGAATTTTCTTAATGGCTGGAATGAAATACATGTGTAGGCACTATGATGTGTTTATGTGTGTGTGTGTGTGTGTGTGTGTGTGTGTGTGTGTGTGTGTGTGTGTGTGTGTGTGTGTGTGTGTGTGTGTGTATATATATATATAATACTGTATATGTACACACATTTGGCAGGATACAATTGTGAAAATTGAAATTAAAAATGTACAGATGAGTTTAAGAGGTTGTCTGACCTTTTACTGTAGCTACATATACAACAGTAAATGTTTTGTTCACTCTTATCTTGGTTGTAAATAATTTTATATGCTTGCCCAGACTTTGTTTAGTTTCCTCTCTCTTTCTTGATCCCCCCACCCCTCCCCCTCTTTTTTTATTTTTATTTTTAATTTTTAATTTGTGTGTTCTGACTAGCACTGGCAGCAGTCTGTCTTTATTTAAACAAAGCCTCTTCTGTCCTCTGATTTGGGGGCGTAATACCTAATTTATGGGGCCTGTAAAGTTCAGGTCTTTTAGCATGAGAAGAATAGAGCACAAATACAAAATGTTTTACTTGTCCAAGTCATTTTTGTGTCATCATTTTCTGATCAGGAACTAAAGAAAATGGTCTGGAAAGTTTGGAAGGTCTCTCTCTCTCTCTCTCTCTCTCTCTCTCTCTCTCTCTCTCTCTCTCTCTCTCTTCTCTCTGCACACACACACACACACACACAGGAAACATGAGGCTCGCTCATACTATGTCTAAAATAATCGACACAGGGGACTTTCAAATGTGTAGGTAACAGGATAGCCAAGCCAAACCTTGCTGTATATGATCTTCTCTTCAACTGTGTGCAATTCACATCAAAGCTTTTTGCCTCCAACCAAAGGCTACAATTAAAGTCATCAAGAGCTACTAAAACTGACCACACTCATACAGACACGAATCAATCAACCTGACCCTCTATGTATTCTTTCAAACCCTTTCCCAGAATGTATTAACCTCTGGTATCTGCATCTTAAAAAAAAGCTGTGGCACTTTGTGGGGGTCAGAGAGCTCTGTATGACTGTTTGTCCACTCATTTATACAGTACATTCATCTCAACATGACAATTATGTTCACTTGTGTTATACTAGTTGTTTTGGAAAGCTGCCCTTCTGTGTATATTTTAGTATTTTTCCCCTCCCGTATTTCTTCTAAGCATTAGAAGCTGATGCCCTTTGTTTGGACTGAGGCAACTTTGGTATGCAGGTCTTGAATAAAAAAAAACAAGATTTTTACTGCTGTTTACTCTTTATTTCACACTTCACCATTCAGCATAATGTTTATATTTGTTATTAAAATACGATTTTAAACCTTTTATATGCAGCTAAAATGAAAACACCAGTTGGCGGGGCTATGAGGGAGGGGTGTGTTTTGTGATGACACATTATATTCCAAAGCTATGTCACGACCAAATCCTACGTATTTTTATTTTTAAGGTGGTTAATTCGTACAAATTTGTACGACCTCCGTCGTAGAATGTGTACGATTTGTCTAAACCCCAGGTTTAGGGGTGGGGTTAGAGGAAGGTCATACCTACGAATTCATAGGAATTGGGCAATTCGTCAACGATTAAGCAAAACAAAAACCATACGAATTCTGTTTTCTCGGATGCAATAAACAGATAAAGCAAGACACTACTGCAATCTCAAGATAACTGGCTCCCGGGCATGTTCTTAACATGTTGGAATTCTTTTTTAGAGCACATAAACATATTTGTTTTTAAAACTCTTATGATGTGTATTTAGTTGCAAACAATTTTCAGAGGCTAATAAGTGACATATTTAGTCGGATTGAAAAGAAAAAAACAAAGATGCAGATTACCTCACGCACTCGTCTGTCATTATGAGGCCATTTTGAGGAGAGTGGCAGAGCTCCGTGAGTCGGAGGGATACAGAGCCCCTCCCGGGACCTGTCGAGGGTGGGTAAGCTGACTGATGGCTGGCTCTGCAGGTGCCCTATCCGTCGCGGGCCCTGGGCGGTGAATTAGCACTCATCCCGACTGCTACGGCATCATTAAGCCCCCTCGTATCCAACTCTCCGCGGTGTTAAAAACCCCGACGTAATGCTCTCCCTCGGCCAGCCATCGAAACCTCGCGGCACATCCCGGAGGGGTATAAGACTTCACTCGCTTAAAAAAGAGGGTTGGATTACTCCTGTCTAAGATTAAAAACATGGAAAAAGTTTTCTTTCTGGACTGGCCAAGTATAACACTCACTATAGTGGGCTATAGCATGGAGTATTGAGGTGTTATTTAGCTTAGGCCTATTGCAAATACTAGGCTACTGTAGAAACTATAAACCTATCCAATAACTAACATTAAAAGTCTAACAAGTACGCTATATAGCATACCCTGAAATAACTCAAAGATTCACATAAATTAGGCGATACCTCCAGAACTAGCCTATATAAAGCAACCCGATGATGTGTGTTGTGCTACCCACAAATTTCTTGTTTTGATTTAATTGTGACTTTTTTCTTTTTTTTTTTTTTTTTTTTTTTTTTTTTTTTTTTTCTTAAAAAAAAAAAGAAAAACCCTGTCCAAAATAGAATCCAAGGCCACAATTAGCCCTGCCAAGGCAGGACAGAGATGGACCAGAGCAAGTTTTGATTTGGCATCAGTTTTAAGGCAGGCGGGTAATTAAGCCTGTCCCTGCCTGGCCTGCTCTTTGAAGTCTCCTGTAGGGGGGATTATTCCCACTGAAATAAAAGAAGAGATGGAGTGAGGGAGGGAAAAAGCAGGGAAGAAAAAAAATACAGACGGAATGAAAGATGGAAGGGAAGGAGAAGTGAGGAAGGCTGTGAAGAAATCAGTTTCTCTTTACATATTCCTTTCAATTTCCAAAATTATGGAAAAGTGGAATCATTCTGACGAAGATGCAAAACATGCTTTTCTTACTTAGTATTTTTCAAGACATAATATGTTATGGAATTTTACTACGTTAGTAAATACATCTTGATTTGTAAATACATTTGGACTGGAAACAAGACGAAAATACTGTAGTAAGAAACACGTTTTTTGCAGTGTTATTTAAACAATAAATACGTCATCCACAGCCAAATACAACCCTTTGAAAGGTATCAGTAATATGGTGCTCATATGGATGAAGCAGGTTTGAATATGGTAAGCATATAGGTAATAAATAAGGAGAATAATTTAATAAATATGAGGACCCCCTTTATATTAGATGGCCTTATGTACTAACATTAAATTAATAATTTGATACAATGCACTTTTTGTGTACGTACATGTTTTTACATTGTACTTACATTTTAAAAATTACCCACATGTAATTACATCTGTAATTGATTTCTGAGTTGCATTCATAACTACACTTCCCTTATACCTAACCCCCTTAAATTTACATATACCACCACACCTGTTCCTAACCCTACCCTTAAACTTACCCATACCACCACACCTGTTCCTAACCCTACCCTTAAACTTACCCATACCACCACACCTGTCCCTAACCCTACCCTTAAACTTACCCATACCACCACACCACACCTGTCCCTAACCCTACCCTTAAACTTACCCATACCACCACACCACACCTGTCCCTAACCCTACCCTTAAACTTACCCATACCACCACACCTGTCCCTAACCCTACCCTTAAACTTACCCATACCACCACACCTGTCCCTAACCCTACCCTTAAACTGACCCATACCACCACACCTGTCCCTAACCCTACCCTTAAACTTACCCATACCACCACACCTGCCCCTAACCCTACCCTTAAACTTACCCATACCACCACACCTGTCCCTAACCCTACCCTTAAACTTACCCATACCACCACACCTGTCCCTAACCCTACCCTTAAACTGACCCATACCACCACACCTGTCCCTAACCCTACCCTTAAACTTACCCATACCACCACACCTGTCCCTAACCTTACCCTTAAACTTACCCATACCACCACACCACACCTGTTCTTAACCTTACCCTCAAACTTACCCATACCACCACACCTGTCCCTAACCTTACCCTTAAACTTACCCATACCACCACACCTGTTCCTAACCTTACCCTTAAACTTTCCCATACCACCACACCTGTTTCTAACCCTACCCTTAAACTTACCCATACCACCACACCTGTTCCTAACCCTACCCTTAAACTTACCCATACCACCACACCTGTCCCTAACCTTAAAACTTACCCATACCACCACACCTGTCCCTAACCTTACCCTTAAACTGACCCATACCACCACACCTGTCCCTAACCCTACCCTTAAACTTACCCATACCACCACACCTGTCCCTAACCCTACCCTTAAACTTACCCATACCACCACACCTGTCCCTAACCCTACCCTTAAACTTACCCATACCACCACACCTGCCCCTAACCCTACCCTTAAACTTACCCATACCACCACACCTGTCCCTAACCTTACCCTTAAACTTACCCATACCACCACACCACACCTGTTCTTAACCTTACCCTCAAACTTACCCATACCACCACACCTGTCCCTAACCTTACCCTTAAACTTACCCATACCACCACACCTGTTCCTAACCTTACCCTTAAACTTTCCCATACCACCACACCTGTCCCTAACTTTACCCTTAAACTTACCCATACCACCACACCTGTTCCTAACCTTACCCTTAAACTTACCCATACCACCACACCTGTCCCTAACCTTACCCTTAAACTTACCCATACCACCACACCTGTTCCTAACCCTACCCTTAAACTTACCCATACCACCACACCTGTTCCTAACCTTACCCTTAAACTTACCCATACCACCACACCTGTCCCTAACCTTACCCTTAAACTTACCCATACCACCACACCACACCTGTTCTTAACCTTACCCTCAAACTTACCCATACCACCACACCTGTCCCTAACCTTACACTTAAACTTACCCATACCACCACACCTGTCCCTAACCCTACCCTTAAACTTACCCATACCACCACACCTGTTTCTAACCCTACCCTTAAACTTACCCATACCACCACACCTGTTTCTAACCCTACCCTTAAACTTACCCATACCACCACAGCTGTCCCTAACCTTACCCTTAAACTTACCCATACCACCACACCTGTCCCTAACCTTACCCTTAAACTTACCCATACCACCACACCTGTCCCTAACCCTACCCTTAAACTTACCCATACCACCACACCTGTTCCTAACCTTACCCTTAAACTTTCCCATACCACCACACCTATTTCTAACCCTACCCTTAAACTTACCCATACCACCACAGCTGTCCCTAACCTTACCCTTAAACTTACCCATACCACCTCACCTGTCCCTAACCTTACCCTTAAACTTACCCATACCACCACACCTGTCCCTAACCCTACCCTTAAACTTACCCATACCACCACACCTGTCCCTAACCCTACCCTTAAACTTACCCATACCACCACACCTGTCCCTAACCTTACCCTTAAACTTACCCATACCACCACACCTGTCCCTAACCTTACCCTTAAACTGACCCATACCACCACACCTGTCCCTAACCCTACCCTTAAACTTACCCATACCACCACACCTGTCCCTAACCCTACCCTTAAACTTACCCATACCACCACACCTGTCCCTAACCCTACCCTTAAACTTACCCATACCACCACACCTGTTCCTAACCTTACCCTTAAACTTTCCCATACCACCACACCTATTTCTAACCCTACCCTTAAACTTACCCATACCACCACAGCTGTCCCTAACCTTACCCTTAAACTTACCCATACCACCTCACCTGTCCCTAACCTTACCCTTAAACTTACCCATACCACCACACCTGTCCCTAACCTTACACTTAAACTTACCCATACCACCACAGCTGTCCCTAACCTTACCCTTAAACTTACCCATACCACCTCACCTGTCCCTAACCTTACCCTTAAACTTACCCATACCACCACACCTGTCCCTAACCTTACATCTTACCCATACCACCACACCTGTCCCTAACCCTACCCTTAAACTTACCCATACCACCACACCTGTTTCTAACCCTACCCTTAAACTTACCCATACCACCACACCTGTTTCTAACCCTACCCTTAAACTTACCCATACCACCACAGCTGTCCCTAACCTTACCCTTAAACTTACCCATACCACCACACCTGTCCCTAACCTTACCCTTAAACTTACCCATACCACCACACCTGTCCCTAACCCTACCCTTAAACTTACCCATACCACCACACCTGTTCCTAACCTTACCCTTAAACTTTCCCATACCACCACACCTATTTCTAACCCTACCCTTAAACTTACCCATACCACCACAGCTGTCCCTAACCTTACCCTTAAACTTACCCATACCACCTCACCTGTCCCTAACCTTACCCTTAAACTTACCCATACCACCACACCTGTCCCTAACCCTACCCTTAAACTTACCCATACCACCACACCTGTCCCTAACCCTACCCTTAAACTTACCCATACCACCACACCTGTCCCTAACCTTACCCTTAAACTTACCCATACCACCACACCTGTCCCTAACCTTACCCTTAAACTGACCCATACCACCACACCTGTCCCTAACCCTACCCTTAAACTTACCCATACCACCACACCTGTCCCTAACCCTACCCTTAAACTTACCCATACCACCACACCTGTCCCTAACCCTACCCTTAAACTTACCCATACCACCACACCTGTCCCTAACCCTACCCTTAAACTTACCCATACCACCACACCTGTCCCTAACCCTACCCTTAAACTTACCCATACCACCACACCTGTTCCTAACTTAACCCGTATCCACCTCAATATCAGCAAAAGTGTTTTTCAATACAATATGAACACAATAAGTACATTGTACTTATTTTTTAGTACATAGTAATTAAGGCCACCTAATATAAAGTGGGTCCAAATATGAAAATAGATCTAATGGGTTTATTCCCTTCTTCCCAAAACATAATTCCTTTCTTCCTTCACTGTGTAACTGTCAAAAAACTTTACATATACATCTGCCTTTTTAGGGAAAGTGCTAAATAAAATATAGGCCTAATATATATTATATATTATACTGGTGCTGTCCTTTTTATATAGATATAAAAAAAATTGTTTTAATATTTTATCATATCATAGATAATTATCATAGATAATTACATGTAACTAACCATAACCCAAACCCTAATCCTACCCTAACCCTATAGTAAGTACATGTAGTTACTAAATATTACTCAGTACTTAAATATATGATTACAAGTGTACAAGTGTAAGCGCCTAATAATATATAATATATTTTTTTAAAGTTTTGAATTGGACATAAGACTAACTCTGTAAGTTAGAGGAAAAAGGAAGTGCCATCATCTGTTTGAATAACATGCCAACAATTCTATTATAATTATCTTGATTAAAATATGTAGAATAAAGGGGAGAGAAGCAGGCTGTCATACACATATCACTTTCATACCAGATCCAGTCTCTGTGTGTGTGTGAGTGTGTGTGTGCAGGCCAGAGCTCACCCTCTCATTAACCTGTTCCTGCTTATTTCCATTACATAAACAGCAGCAGGATTAAAAGACACGCTTGGGTTATTCAGAAGGTATGGAATTATTTCGGCTCAGTCTGACAGCGTGCGCAGACCTCCCCTCTCATTAAAAGGCAACTTCAAGTGACTTAAGCCACAGTCTTCGCTGCTGAGCCGGAGTGTTGACAGGTACGCTGAGACTTAAGACTTCAAGATCAACATGGCTATTCTTTCCCACAAAATCCCCCACCGGGCTTCAAGTGACGGCCCGAGATTTTACTGTCGGATGGGGAGGGGGCAAATTCAAACTGCTAAATAGAGCTCAGAGTGAGGTGTGGAATCTTTTTTCTTTCTCTCACTTGCTCTTTTTTTTGGACTTGTACCTGATCCAGGGGGAATTTCAGAAAAGGAAAAGTGGAATGGTGCTCTTAATTATTGGAACGGAAGAGTCTCTGTGGAAGATAGCTCAATGAGGGAGTCATGGCAAATCAGGGATTCCCTAGACTTGTGTTGTAATTATTAATATTATTATTCAACCAACTTGTCCTTGTCCAATTGATTGGCATGGCTGTTTCATGGCTGTTTCCAAAAGCAGTCGCTCTCTCCTCTTCTCTCGCTCTGACAGACAGATCGGCATGACAAATGACAAGGAAACTAATCAAATATGTTTAAATCAATTTGAGGCTTAACAAATGTAGCATTTCAAGTCAGAGTCGAATGGAATTGAAGCAGATGCGTACTTGGCAAGAAAACAGCACATAAAGATATAATATTTTATTGTAATTGGTGATGAATGAAAACAATGACATGTACTAAATATTTGAAGTTGTAAATAGTAAAACATAATAACTGTTATAATCATTTAAACAGTAAATGCATCCGTAGTTCTGCATGAGAAAAAACTAAAAGTCAAAGCTTTGATGCAGCGATTAGCATACACGTGAACCTGGACCACAAAACCAGTCATAAGTCACACTGGTATATTTGTGGAAAATGGCCAACAATACATTGAATGGGTCAAAATGCTAGATTTTTCTTTTATGACAAAAATCATTAGGATATTTTGTAAATTTCCTACTGCAAATATAAAAATATTATTTGTAGTATTATGCATAGCTTAAGACTTCATTTGGACAACTTTAAAGGCAATTTTCTCAATATTTAGATTTTCAAATAGTTGTATCTCGGCCAAATATTGTCCAATCCTAACAAACCATGTATCAATGGCAATATCAATACATTTCAAATGTAAAAATTTTACTGGTTTTGTGGCCCAGGGTCACATATGTTTCAGAAAGGCTAAGACATGGTGCTCATGTGGTCGATGCAGGTTTAAATCTAGATTATGCCATATTCCGATCCAACTTTTTCCTCTTTATAAATGTCTGAATAAATAAATAAGCAAATCATTTAATGAAACAATGTACTGATAGCACCATATAGGACACGCAAACTTCAATAAATATCCATTATTCTGTCAGTTATTAAACTTTTAATCAAAGTCAAAGAAAAACACTGTGTCTAGATTAGATTGAGAAGGTCACTCTTAAAGAAAAGAAGGGGGCATTGAGACAAAGAAAGAAAATTCCTTTAACAGCACAGCAAACCAGTCACTCAAATGTCACATTTCTGTTTTTTTCTATACTTTTTGCCTTTCCTTAAGTGACAACGGGGTGAGTTCTTTAAAAAAGCGGTTCTAAAGAACTGAAGGCTCTGGCGAGGTGCGTGGTGTCTTTTTGATATTCAGATTTGCCTGCCTACACAGAGCATTATGACACATTTGGATGATCGCATTGTGGGATTATGGGGCTGCCTTGTCATTTTCAACAACAATACTGCGATTTAGGGATGCTATTTCTCACACTGCGGCTCGCATTAACGCCGGGCCCAAAGATTTACATAAATCTTTGTCTTAAGATGAAAGAAAGGGTTTGAGACAATGAAGTTAAGCTGTAGAAATGGGAAGGAAGGTGTGTGAGTGTGTGTGTGTGGAGGGAGGAGGGTGTTGGCGAACGGGAGATGGGGAAAAATATATATTTTTTCTAATTCATTCACTGTAATGTTGATACAAAGATACATAATGCCTCTTTCTTATGCTCTCATCATAAAAAAATAAGCAGGAAAAATAAACATTAGCTACACACAAGACACAGAACAGAAGCAAAGTGTTACTCATTCAGAGCTGATTTACTGATTCGTCTTTCAGCGAATCGGCGCGTTCCTTAATCTTATTGCCTGGAGCAGTCATTTCCAAAACTGACCTAGATTGTTGCACCACCCCTCCATGATTGGATTCATTTCCTGTGATTGTGATTCGGTTTACATCACACAGGCAAGAGATTGAAATCAGCCAGTTTTTCTCTAGGTTACTGTCGAATGGAGATTTTCAAGAGTGGATTGAATCTCAGAGCCATAATTTTTCTTGCTAAAATTTGTTTCCTGCACATACCTGGTTCCACTTTCCTTTTATGAAACAAAAGTTGATAAGCCAAAGATAATTTTCATAATTCTTATACCCTGCAAGATCGAGGAGTTTATGACTATTTGAAATGAAAGCTGAAAAATTATTCTACTCATAAACGTGCAGGAAAAAATATATATTTCTTGGTCTCTTTATATAATAATAAAAAAAAATATATATATATATATATATACAATGATTAAGCATAACATTATGACCACCTTCCTAATGTTGTGTTGGTCCCCCTTTTGCTGCCAAAACAGCCCTGACCCGTTGAGGCATGGACTCCACTAGACCCCTGAAGGTGTGCTGTGGTATCTGGCACCAAGATGTTAGCAGCAGATCCTTTAAGTCCTGTAAGTTGTGAGGTGGGGCCTCCATGGAATGGACTTGTTTGTTAAACGCATACCACAGATGCTCGATTGGATTTAGATATGGGTAATTTGGAGGCCAAGTCAACAACTCGTTGTTGTGCTCCTCAAACCATTGCTGAACCATTTTTATATGCAGGGAATACCTTTTCCATGATGGTCTGCAACAATGCTTAGGTAGGTGTCAGTAACATCCACATGGATGGCAGGACCCAAGGTTTCTCAGCAGACTGCCTCCACCCGCTTGCCTTCTTCCCGTAGTGCATCCTGGTGCCATGTGTTCCCCAGGTAAGTGACGCACACGAACCTGGCCATCCACATGATGTAAAACAAAACGTGATTCATCAGACCAGGCCACCTCCTTTCATTGATCCATGGCCCAGTTCTGATGCTCACGTGCCCACTGTTGTCACTTTCTGCGGTGAACAGGGGTCAGCATGGGCACCCTGACTGGTCGGTGACTATGCAGCCCCATACACAACAAACTGCGATGCACTGTGTTCTGACAACTTTCTATCAGAACCAGTATTAACTTCTTGAGCAATGTGAGCTATAGCAGCTTGTTTGTTTGATTGAACCACACGGGCCAGCCTTTGCTCCGCACGTGACGACTTAGATACTGTCCACTGCAGACAACACCCTGTTACAGTTTTGGAGATGCTCAGACCATCGTCTAGCCATCACAATTTTACCCTTGTCAAATTCACCGGAGTCCTTATGCTTGCCCATTTTTCTTGCTTCTAACACATCAACTTTGAGGACAAAATGTTCAATTGCTGCCTAATATATCCCACCCACTAACAGGTGATGTGATGAAGAGATAATCAGTGTTATTCACTTCACCTGTCATAATGTTATGCCTGATATATATATATATATATATATATATATATATATATATATATATATATATATATATATATATATATATATATATACAGAGAGATTTATTATATATATACAGTATATACAGTATATACAGTATATATATATATATATATATATACATACAGAGAGATTTATTATATATATACAGTATATATATATATATATATATATATATATATATATATATATATATATATATATATATACAGTATATATATATACAGTATATATATATATATATATATATATATATATATATATATATGTATATATATATATATATATATATATATATATATATATATATATATATATATATATATATATATATATATATATATATATATATATATACATATATATATCACAGATTTTACAATATGTCAACACTTAATGCCACTTTCTTTTGAGGATGCAACTTTACATACATCTGAAGATGCTTTTCACAACTCACGACAGACCAGAATGTGCAAGGTGTATTTTAGTGAAATCTATTTCCATAAGGAGCAATTTCCAACACCAGGGTTGGGCAGGATCCATATGTCCGACATATGATTGGATGCTTCCCTGCTGCTAAGAGCAAGTGCCACAGATCTGTGCCATGGCAACACTTTGGTGATTATAATTCAGACAGAAAGGTCATTATTTATTGCTTTTCCTGCCTGCAGCAGACACTGGTGCTGTCCCTCAGTTCATAGTAATAAACTAAATAAATGACAGTGGACAGATGGCCCACCTTGAACTAGTGAAAAAGGTTATTTACATCTGTGGATATTCACAATCAGCTCGCTCTAGATCACTCAGCGCTGACAGTCTCGACAAGCTGACATCAGATAACAACGTACAGAGATCATCTCTCTTTGCGTGTGTGTGTGTGTGTTTGGGTGCAGCGCTCAGGGATTTTTTGGTCTTGTTGTTGTGATCGGTTCCCAGGTTCTGGAGTCCTAAGGAACATGACATTGTAATCTGGGCTATGTTTTATTTATGGACCTTACCGAAGCAGATAACGGCTGTTTTAACAAACAAAGATGATTGCTTCAGGGGCCACTCACTCGTCCTGAGGTAATTAAGACAAAGTAGCTCCCTTGGCCAGGAGGCGGATCCATACAACCAGCTATTATTTCCCTTAAAAAAAAAAAAAAAAATGCGACAGCGAGCAAGAGAGAAAGAGGGAACGTGTGAAAGAGAGAGAGAGGCTGTACTTAGAGTGTGTGAAAAGAGAGCATTTGATTCAAAAGGTCTTTTGTCATGTTTTATCTGTGCTTAAACCTCCTAGCCGGCCTTGTGCTATCAATGAGTCTAATGCAATACAAAACACAAGCTCAACTGTACAGTGGGATTTAAAAGTCTGAGGCCATATTGGAAATATGGAATATAAAATCTAAGTTAAACCTGTAAATAAACAACGATTTAACATAATAGTATTAGTCGCTTTGGATAAAAGCGTCTAAATGTAAACGTGTAATAAAACATGATTCTGCACTATTTTTAGGTCACTCATTAAATATGCACATTTTTTACATTGATCATATGACTCCTTTGCAAAGACAGTCAGGTGTTTCTGCTTCCACTGAAGCGCAAGATGCAGGATCAGATCATATTTTACACAAACTTATGAAAGTTATGAATGTTCATAGTGCTCCTTTTGATATATTAAAAACGAATGGGGACCAGAAGTGATTGAGCTCCAAAAACCCAAAGAATCACCATTGAAAGGTAAACAAAAGTTCTCCACACTCTTCACATTCCATTATATTCCAAATTGTCAAAAGCTCATGTGATTTGCACTTGAAAATTGTTATTGACAGTAATTGTCACCATTCACTTTCGTTTAATGGGAATGAGTGATTTTTGCTTTAAAGCAAAAGGACATATCTAATAAGAAATTCTGAATTTGAATTTTCAGTTCAACATTTGAATTTATCACAAAAATAAAATACAGTTAAATACAATGCTTAGTAAATAAGTATTACATTAGAATCACAGTCTTTTAGCAGATTTTTAGCACCTCACTTTAAGAAACCAAACTTACACATCCCAGATAGAGTTATGTGATGAAAATTAGGTGCATGCCATCTAATGTATACATACAAAGCTAGAAGGAGACGCTTTTGGCTGAATGCGTGTGTTAAAATGGAGTGGTTTGTGGAAACAGGGACCTGGGCTTTCCCCGCAGCTTGTCAGGCACAATGAATGGGGCTATCTGTTTGTTGTAGGCCTCATCCCTAGCCATGTTTATTTGTAAACTGAGCAGACAATATGAAAAGCTGGGCTGTACAAAGACCAGAGACTGCCAGCTGGCTGACTGAGGGTATTCATGCCTTCCCTCAACCCCTTTCACAATGGCAAAACCCTCAACAGACGCCTGAATGCATACAGACACACATGCGCGCACATGCATACGCACACAACCTTTTATAATAGCCTGGAGAACGTCTTAAGGAAGTGCAGAATCTGCCCTCTCCCGTTTGCGTCCACTTAACACACACACACGTGCGCGTTACATAGGGAGCCTCAGGGTTGTCTACTGTAAAGCCGTCAACTTGCAATGCCAAGAATGAGGAAGACTGTTTAAGCAAGTGTGTGCGAGTGCGGACGTAAGATTTACAAATCGGCCTCAAAACCCCCAAGTGAGAAAACAAATTGGTCTCTCTTCCTGTTCACATCTATTGATGTTCTATTAAGACCAGATGGCCTTGATGGGCCTGAACCCATCTTGCAGAACATACTTAGAAAAATGTCGATGCCTATTAATTTTCTGTCTGCTCTATGAATATTTAGCCCTTGTCTCGGCTTCAGCAGTTATGCTGTACTAAGGAGTAAAACAGCACTTTTGACATCCATAAATGAGGTTTCAGACCTTCAACTCTCACACTCTAGCAAAAGAAAGTTTGATACAAAAGAAAAGACTGTCAATAGGAGCATACTGAAAAACAGACAAGTGCTCTCGAGCAATAACATACATTACACCGGCGTCACCCTGTGTGTGAGGGTGTGATGTCTTGTAAGATGCATGCACAGTTTGAGATGGCTATTTCTGCATTATCTCCACTTCGAGCCTTGACATCTCTGTGTCACACACTTGCCATTCTGTTGAGTACGGTGTGAATAGAAGCACATAACCTGTCCTCTATCGCCCTGAACTGCTTGGGAATAACATCTCATGAAATAGCTTCAATGCATTGCCATCTGAAAGGTTTTTTCTAAGACATGGTATGATATATTGCACATTGAGACACTGATTTAGAAACCACTCACCTCTTATAAACTCTAACCTTGCGTTTTGTTAAGTTTTTAAAGAAACTGAGCAAAACCTTCAATATCACGTCATGATACACAGCCTACCAGTTGTGTACAACATGTTTGAGGCTTCTTATAGAGAGACAAGTGATTTTTCATTCAACGTTTTGACCTCACACTCATCATCCCAATTAGATTATCTTACTGTGTGGCACAGCCATACTTGGAGTTCGAGCGAGCCAACTCACGTCCCTGAGCAGCAATAACGCTTTTATTGACTTTTGTTCTGAATAGTCGGGTGATGACTTCTTGACTGAAACCAAATATTGTTATGGATACTGTTCTCAGCGCAATAAAAACCTCACTCTGAATCTGTGTGTAGTGCGGTTGTGATATAAGCTCACGTTTTGTGTTTCCTCAGACAGCGGGATGACGTCCACACGCAGAAAAAGTAATTCCATGTTCTGTAGTTCCCACTGGAGATCTTTTACAGTACATTTTATGATTAATAAATTCTCATTTGAGGATGATTTGTTTTTTTAATTAATCTTTATGAAAAAAATGTAAATCACTTAAATGTAAAGCCTATAAAAGAACTGTCTTTGCAATAAAACAACCATTACATTTGTACAGAAAACACAATAACGGTAACAATTTTTTATTTAATTTTTTTTTTGTTCACGAGCGAATCATTCTGAGTTGAAAATTAACCAGGCATAAAATAAAAGTTACCAAACTTGACAACGTCAACAAAAACAACAGAGCAAATAACACTGGGAAATTGTGAAATGCTACCTCAATAATTAGTCATGCCCCAGTGCATGCTGGGAACACCCAGCACCCAAGGTCAAGTATATGTCTCTGCAGGTTAGTAATAGGAGTAACCTCATCAGTGGGTGTGGCCATAAACAGAGGGACGGTTTCAACTGTGTTACCTGATTTGCCCACGTCACAGTGTGGGTAGGGTTTAGGGGTGGGCTCGGGTGAAGGGGATCATTTTCATTGCGTGATTTATAAACACCCATAAGTTTGAAAACACCCAATAATTTAGAAACACCCACTCTTGTTCCGCAGAGACCTCATACTCCCCAGGGTCGGCAATTTCAGAGAGGCTAGCAATAGCATGCTGACTTTGAAAGCATACGATCCCACCCTCTCTTCAGAGCGTAAACAACTTACAGAGCTCTTACTTGTACCACCTGACTGCTGAAGATTCATTTCACTATTGATAGTGTTGACATAGAAACACAACAATCTAGGTCTGAGGACATGTACAGCTCTGGATAGAACGTCACGGGTTGCCATCTTGTAATTACGGTTATGGCGTGAATGCAGCACAAGCTTGTTGTTTTGTTTCATGAGGAGCTGTAAAAGGTTTGTTTGCTGTTTGTTCATGGGCGCTGTGTCTACAACTCTGCATAGCCTCATGAAATGCACTGATGACGTGTGATGTCTGCGCGAGCAGGTGTGCGGAGGTATGAAAATACATATGATGACAGGCAGATAGAACATCGTATCATTGTATTCGTATGACAATGTTTTGGTCCTGAGACCAATATATTACTATTGTCACAATTGTGCTAAAGAGTGGAGCTTGTACTTAGGCTAATGGCAGATCCTATGGTTTAGGTTGTTATTTATTCAAATGGTCTTGTTCTAGTTTTGTTGTAGAATCAAACATTAATTCTGTGGTGTTTTTTTTTCCCCTGTGTGGCGTATTGAGCTTTCTCTTCCCAGAGGGAACAGTAATGTTCATAATAACTTAGTGGATAATTTGGCCAGAATTTGCAGACCTTTTTATTAAGATTTCTCATTGGCGTCACCCCAATCGGCCCCTAGGTACGCCATAGGTCAAAAAAAGATCTATTGTTAGAGGCATTTCTTCCTCAAAATGCTGATGTGAAATGTGAATTGCTTGCATGAAAATATTTTACTCTCAGTCTTTATCATCACTGCATTAATTTTATTGTCATACAATGCAATTATCTTGACACGCCTTCAGGGGATAGACGCTCAGACCTATCAATTGTCCTAATGTGAAATGACGATGAGCCGGAGAGTCTGAGAAAGTGTCTCCCGTTGACTCAGCTTTGCTTCAAAGCGGTCAGACGGCTTTTAGCAACGAATCCACAGAAATATCATGTTACTAATGAAGTCCTCCACATGTAAAAACCACAGTAATCCTGTTCCACACTAGAGCAAACAGTCCCCGAACATTTTCTAAATGTCTGTGTTTGTCTGAGATGAGGCACAGACTGTCTAAGTGAGCTGTATGTAGTCAAGGACAGGAAATTTTCCTCAGTAGAGATTGTCGCTGGCTCACATGGGCCGATGCAATGAGCTGACCTAAATGACAGGCCTCTGTAAAACCAGGACACTGTTAAACAGGGTGTTCTTTTGGCTTTTGGATCCAGAGCCTAGAGTATACCTTTATAAAAGCTGCTTGTGTGCATTTGTTTGAGTTTTTTTCCTGGGTAGATTTGTATGTATCTGGGTTTTTTTTCCCTATTGAACTGACGGCCAGTTTGGCTCTGTTCTCAGTATCGAGTTACTAAACACTGTTTTTGTGGCCAAATTCTCTGACCAGTCTATGATCAAAAGGCCACAAAATGAGAGATCTGGCAGCAGAAGCTAAAGAGCTGTGATAACTAAGCACTCGTCCAAAACAGAGAGGGAGGAATGAGCAAATGAAAGAGAGAGAGAGAGAGTGAAAGAGAGAGAAATTAATGCAGGTACAGTTAGGGTGTGTTCACACTTGTAATTTGGTTCAGGGTTCAGTTTGAGCAGATGTTTTATACCATCATCACTGTCCTCGTCAGAGCTCATCTCCCAGTACATTCAGCATCTGGCTTATATTTGCCATCTCAAACATATTCTCAGAACTATCATTTTCATCATCTCAATCAATATTTTGATCTCTGACAGCTTCTTCACCAAATCGTCCATCAAGTGACAGTGACAGTAATATTTGATTGAGTTCAGTACTTTCTCTGCAGTAAATCACTGAGCCATTTTATGTTTTGCTGATGAAACTTCCTATTCTTTTGTTTTCTGCCTGCAGTGACTATGACCCTGTCCCAAATGGCACACTTAATGTGCACTTTTGGTATTTGTGGACTGACAATGGCTGCTGCGTGCGCATGTCCGTTAAGTCCACAAGATCGTAGGGTGTCCCATTTGTCATTTTAGGTCTCAGAAGGGTGCTCGCGAGCGCCCCCTTTGAGGTTGGTATATGCCCTCGATGTGCACTTCAGCCGAGCCCACACTGGTGTGGGATACACAGCGTACTTCTTCCTGGCAGTCAAAGCAGCATTACGTTGTGAAATTGCGGACTCAGAAGAAGACTGTGAGGGTTTAGGGTGCCATTTGGGACAGGGCCTAAGAGTGAAACGTCACTTCATCATTGGGTATCAGGCATTGCCACCTTGTAGAACAAAGATGAATTGCACTTATTCAGTCATTGAAGATTCAAGTATTGTTGAGCACTGAGGAGTAAAAATATACTTACACTGTTACACACCTCGGGTTGTTAGCGACCATATACATTTTTTTTGTTTTGTTTTACAAAAAAATTAATAGGAAAACAGGAAATTAAAAATAAAGTAGATATTTTCACTCTTTCACCCTTTAATATTTCTTTTATTAGCTGTCATTCCTCTCCACCTGCTGTTGTTACTCATTGGTTAATTGATTTTGTCCCTGATTATTACCTAGTGCAATGTCCAAGACAATATTCATAGCCCCTTCTCTGTTTTGTTTTTTTAGCATTTTAATTATATTAATTATATACCTCCATTTAAAAAATGTTACGATTTATTGCTGTTTCCCACCCTTTGGAAGATTGTCAAAGAGAACCACTGGCTTAGTTTTGACTACATACAGAATGCAGAAATTCCTAAATGTCTTTTTTCTTTATGCAAAATATATAATTTCTTTATTTCATTCATTCTTTTTTTATTTTGTGGTGAAATATGACCTGTCCTGGACTGGACATATTCTTGACTAGATATGTGGGATGCACTGCTGGAGAAAAAACAGGAAATTATGACAGAAACAAGGAAAGATGGGATAAGGAAACAACATTAACCAGAATCAAACGCATGCTGCTCAAATGAGCACCACAGCAAGTGTTCATGTGCAAACTGCCAAGCCACAATTTTCTTTTTCCATCTTTTTATTTTTTTATTTTTTATTTTTTTTTACAAAAAATTTAAATCATTTACTTGATCAACACCTGTGGCTGTACAATTTAGCAAAAACATTTTCTAAAAAACCATTGGGACCCATTATTTCTTTCCCTTCAGACATACAGGGTCCATCATTTCATCTACTCAGTTTTCTCCCCTACTGACCTCAGGGTCAAATGTCAAATGGGTCAGTTTCCGCTTGGCTGCCATTTCTACACCTTTGAGGTCTGTCAAGAACATATACGAGTCTCAGGTTGAGACAATGAGGGGTTAAGAAACCACTCTGTGTCTGAACTGCCCTGACCTGTTCCTGTGGTTTACATACCTCTCAATAGCTGCCTGCTAGCCCTCAAGCCAGAGAAGGAGTGAAACCCTAGATCCAGCCTCTCCTCCGGTTTGAACCTTTAGCAGAAAAAAGATGCACTTTTTTCTCTTTAAATATTATGTGGTTTCTATGGAGAGAAGAAACAAAAGGTCTTTTTAAAAAAACTAGTAAGCTGGCTCACTGTCTACATAGGCAGCTACCTTCTCAGACAGCATCCTAAAATCATGCATAAGTGAATTATTTAGAAAGCTGTACATAGGGAGTGAATCCACATGGCACATATAGTAATCAACACGACTTAACTTATTAAAGTAAATTCAAATTCAAGTAGACAGTACGCGATTTCAGACGCAGCAATGATGATGAAGTAGTGACGGATCTTTTCCTCCGTATTGTGACATACATAATTTGTGTTGAGTGAATTATCAAAAAAAATATATATATATACATATATATATATATATATATATATATATATATATATATATATATATATATATATATATATATATATATATACACTTACCTAAAGGATTCTTAGGAACGCCTGTACAATTTCTCATTAATGCAATTATCTAATCAACCAATCACACGGCAGTTGCTTCAATGCATTTAGGGGTGTTCCTGGTCAAGACAATCTCCTGAACTCCAAACTGAATGCCAGAATGGGAAAGAAAGGTTTTTTAAGCAATTTTGAGCGTGGCATGGTTGTTGGTGCCAGACGGGCCGATTTTGGGAGACGGGAGTATTTCACAATCTGCTCAGTTACTGGGATTTTCATGCACAACCATTTCTAGGGTTTACAAAGAATGGTGTGAAAAGGGAAAAACATCCAGTATGTGGCAGTCCTGTGGGCGAAAATGCTTTGTTGATGCTAGAGGTCAGAGTAGAATGGGCCGACTGATTCAATCTGATAGAAGAGGAACTTTGACTGAAATAACCACTCGTTACAACCGAGGTATGCAGCAAAGCATTTGTGAAGCCACAACATGCACAACCTTGAGGCGGATGGGCTACAACAGCAGAAGACCCCACCGGGTACCACTCATCTCCACTACAAATAGGAAAAAGAGGCTACAATTTGCACAAGCTCACCAAAATTGGACAGTTGAAGAGTCAGAATTTGGCGTAAACAGAATGAGAACATGGATCCATAATGCCTTGTTACCACTGTGCAGGCTGGTGGTGGTGTGTAATGGTGTGGTGGATGTTTTCTTGGCACACTTTAGGCCCCTTAGTGCCAATTGGACATCGTTTAAATGCCACGGCCTACCTGAGCATTGTTTCTGACCAGGTCCATCCCTTTATGACCACCATGTACCCATCCTCTGATGGCTACTTCCAGCAGGATAATGCACCATGTCACAAAGCTTAAATCATTTTAAACTGGTTTCTTGAACATGACAATGTGTTCACAGTACTAAAATGGCCCCCACTCATCAGATGGCCCCAGTCATCAGATCTCAACCCAAACATATAACATGCATTTTTTAAGCTATGTTGCGGTACTCAAAAAACATATACACAGTACACACAAAAATATTTGGTATTTAAAAAAAAAAAAATGTTGATATGTGTGATTTAGTGCTGAGCGCAATGTGATTAAAATATATATATAGTACACTTATATTGCAACCTGGGATTGCATCCACAAATGATAGATGTGATGCTTACTTAGCATTTGGTCTAAATGAAATATTTATATTTTATATACTGTATTTCATAATTAAAATACATACCTTGGTCGGCGCGATAGCCTCGTGGGCCAAGCTGACGCGTACATGTAGGTGTGTGAAAGAAAGTATGTGCACAACATGGCTCCTCACTTCTTAACCTTAGCTGAGTTCACTTTAATAGCGTGAAGCTTTTCACCTCAGTTTTTGCCCCCAAATTAGATGATGAAAGCATTCCGTAGTAGTAATGGAAATGGGAGGGGGCCCGTTTTGGAAGGGGGCGTCTGGCGATTGTGTCTTTCAATCTCCTGATTCCAGTTGATAAGCAAAACACTTCTCCTTCGCTCTGTCCAATCCAGTCCAATTCCATGTATATATTTTATTTAATGATAAAATCTTTTTTGTCTCTCGTTTTCATTGTCTGAGCAGTGAATTATCATTACACATTTTTTCCCCACCCTCCATTGCATGCATATGTGCGTCTGAAAGATAAGTTGACCTTTCTGAAATCGCAGTCCGGCATCAGATTGAGCGGTTATTGCAATATTCCAATGTAGTGAGATTAAAAGAAAAAGGGCAGTTTTTGAATGCTTTGTGGTATTTGTATGTACTGTACATGCTATAAAACAAAGAGTTTCCCTTTTGGATCGCCCCCCAACACACCGCATACCATTTTCTCTGGTTGCGACGGCATTCCTAGCGAACAAGACCAGGCAGTGGAGCTGTGATTTAACAGTCTTGTGTTTCTAAAGGGAGAAAATATTTTGTTGACAGGCTGCAGAATATTCACAGGACATTGCATGTGGGTGTGTGCGAGGAAGCACCTCATAGCCAGCGAAACTAAAGCTGTTTTGCTGCACTGTAAAAATGTAAATTACTTAATACAAAAATAATTGGCACTTGTGGTTGACAGACCTTACTGTAAAGAATAAGGTAGCACTTTTTTTTTTTACCATTACATTTACAATCGTTTTTTGCAGTGTGGAAACAAACTTTGGCCTTTTAGTCTAAAAGAGAACAGGGAGTAGCGTTGTGAATGGTCTTTATGAAAGGACGTGACACACGCTGGCGGCTGCAGGGTTAACTTTGAAATTGCCTTGTGTGATATTGAGTTCTGAGATGGTGACCTGACCAGATCTTGGTATTATATTCAAAGCAGGCCACAAAGGGTCAAACAAGCTGAGATATTGCAATGAGGGTTTGCTCAAGTGGACCATTAGTCTTCGTAATAAAATGCATCCTACGTCTGCAACTGCCAGCCCTATTAATATTCACTTTAGCTGTGCATTGCTGTGCATTTTCCCTTAGTCAGACAGTCGCTGGGCAGCGCAGCCCCAGACCTGCCTCCGATAATTAGAATGATAAATCGACATGGGCTCTTTTACTTGAAGGTTGAAGCCTTCCTCTGGGTCAGTACCACAGCCGTGATGAGCCGCCTATTCATCCTTGTCCAGTGTTTCAGCAGTTATGTCATAAAAAACACATACAGTCAACACAATCAAGACTCCGCTCATGTCAGGTGCAGACATGTTTAAACTCCCCTTTGCTCTGTTTTCCACAATCCAACTGCATCTTTGGCTGTCTCGAAGTGTGCGGACAGAGTGAGGGTTGATATCCCAAAAGCTAAAAAAATGGAATAATTTGCACTGAAGATGTCAGCACCACAGGACTGTCAAGACTTAAAGAAATAGTTCAGCTAAAAATGTAATTTCTGCTGTCATAAAACATCCCATGTCATTCCAAACCTGTAGGATTTTATTTTGTTTTCCATGCAATTTATGCAACATGACACTTTAACACTTCCAAAAGCTTCATACAATTATAAAGGAACAACAAGAGTCCAGCTTACAACTGTTTAATACAGTTTAAAAGCAGCCTAAGATGCAAATCATATTTTTTTATTTGACATTTTTTTGTTTCTACATAATTCCTATAATCAGATATAATATTATAGTTTTTATATTTTATTATATTTAAAGTTTTAGTAATTGATTTGTGTTTTTGCCATTTGTTTATTATGATTAATAAGGTCTTTTTAGGTCTTTATAGTTTTAATTCATACGTTTTAGCTTATAAAATGTTCCTTTCATTTAAACTGAACAAAAATGAGAAATGTCTAGCTGAAATAAGATAAGTTTGTTTTGTTTGTTTTTAAGTTAAAATGTATTTAGTTTCAGGTAACAAATACTTTTTTTTATGGTTTTGGTTTTAGTTAATTATAATAACCCTGCCCATAGTTTGAGTTATTTAATATTTTTTATGATTATTGCTCAAGTATTTTTTCCATTAGGCCTATTGTATATTTAAATGATAACTACAATGACAAAATATGCAAGCAGATTCAGTCTTTATCTTGAGTGATAGAATATCATCACTACATGACAATAAAAGAGTTTGATAAAATATGAGCGTTTTTGATTAGCTACCTATTTTCTTTCAGCCTCTCATACTAAATATTGATTTTGTATATTGATGAGCTCTATAAACATACATAAAAAGGTCACTTTTAGTAGGTGAACACCAATATAAACAGATGTCAGTCGAAGAAAAAACCTAGAAGTTAAATGCTTGAAATTTGCTGCATCTAATAATAGTATCTAATTACATCTAATTGCTGAAGAGTTCTATTTAAATTGTAAACTGCCAGAGCTTTAGCGGCTGCTAAGAAAATGTGAATTTGCATTTAGATCCCGTTTGATAAGTGCAATGGTTTTAGACATTTGAATGGGCACAGGGCCAATGAAACGTTCAGACAAAAAGCAGGTCATCTGAATATCACTGATTCTGCCTGACGGCATTCTGTCATGGCTTTTAATGGCTTAAGTAAATATACTGCGTGGAGAACTTGGATTAATTCAGCGCAACAACAATCATTCCCCAGACGTTCTGCCGCACTGTTCACAGTCATTACAGTATTTAATGATCACATACACTTAGCTTCAAATGAATAATCTCTTCACAACAGTACGTGCCTGCCCCACTCATGTTCACAATTTTGTATTACTGTTGGTCTTAATTAAGAGCATGTTAATAATGGTGGATTTGGTGAAAAGGTGAATTATTTCTCACCTATGTGAGGTGTCTCTAAACCTCTGCCAAGGAAATGTTAAAGGTAACGTTGTTGAGATAGCAAACTTCATAAAGGCAGACATTGCATCTCTGGTTAGGGGTCAGGGGAGAAGCTTTCAATTGCTATATCTCAATAAACATTGGATTTCTTGCATATGTTATTTTCTATGTCCACCCCACCGCACTGGCCTGCATCCATTCAGATGTGCAAATGTAATGTTTATATAACTAAAAACTCCTTTGCAACTACAATTTGTACGAATTAATGAAACATGAGCAAACACCTTCAAGCCATAGGTGTATATGACTTTCTTCTTTCGGACGAATACAATCAGAGTTATATTCCAAAATGTCCGGCTCTTCCAAGCTTTATAACGGCAGTAAATGGAGGACGAAATTTTGAAGCAAAAAAAAGTGCACTCATCCATATGAAGCAAAGTGGTGCGTTTGTGTAAGAAAAAGATTAGTTTCCGACAGACGGCTGGACACATCGATTTAAGGTGAAAGAGTAACCCCTGACCTAACGCATGACACTGGCAAACGCAGAGGATAGAGCAAAAAAATGAGAGTTTGAGAAGTTGAGAAGTTTTAAAGAGAAATGTTGGAGGATTTGGATATAAGAAAAGAAGAGCGGGTTTGTTGCCGGACGTATTTATTTGAACAGTGAGGTCGTCAAAGCTAACGCTACCCATCCTATGTCTTACATCGTGTCAGGGGTTACTATTTTGCTGAAGGTCAACTTGTGTAGGCCGTCTGCCGGAGTTTTAAATATGAATATTTTCTCTGCTTCAGAAGGCCTTTATTAACCCCCTCAAGTCATACGGATTAGTTTAATGATGGATGGATGCACTTTTTTGGACTTCAAAATCAGGACCTCCATTCTTATAAAGCTTGGAAGAGCAACTACATTTTTCTTATATAACGCTGATTGTATTCGTCTGAAAGAAGATTCATGGCTTGAGGTTGAGTATGGGTTCATCGTTTTTTGGTGAACTATTCCTTTAAGTCTCAGTAAGTGATTCAGATTAATTCATGAACTGCTCCAACTTACTCAGAAGTGTTTTTGATTCACTAAAAAGAAATGGATCATTAGAGTCTTTTGCTTGGGAATCATACTTCAGTGTTCACTAAAAAGAATCGGCTCATTAAAGACATTTGCTGAATTTGGAACCACATATTAACAAACTACTCTTACTATTTCTGCCATAGAAAGATTTGGTAAAAATAGTAAGAGTAGTACTATGCGGTTTTACTCAATTATCTCGGGAATCAGACTTCACTGTTCACGCTTTGTGTTTCACACTGAATAGTAATACAGGGACCACTTGTGGTGAATTTTAGTATGTGTGAGAACCTTTAATTTTTTTTTTTACAATTATTTTATTGTTACAATCATGTCTTAACTTTTGGAAGTCCATCCAAATAATACGTAAAAAGAAGAGAAAAAAATAGAGATCATGGACATTATTATGTCTGGTTCTAGAAATGGATGTAGTAGCTTATCCAGGTATTCTGTGCATAGAGAAAATTTGCATTCTGTGTACAGTATATGCATATTATACAGTATACTGTCAAAATAAATCAAGAAAAGAGTAGTATATTAGTATGCTATTCTGACCATTGTATTACTGTATGGTACATTTTTTTAAGGGGAATATCACAATGGTGTATGGTATGAAATTTCACCCTATATGGGGTGACTGTCTGATGACTGCATTGTTTGAAAGAAAAAATCACATTGAACCATGCATTGAAAAATCCATTTACATTTACACCATAACAAGACAGGTAGACTGCCTGTCTGTTGACCACGCAGCTGTCTTGTTGCATTCCCAGGCAGTTATTGATGCCAGTGCAAAAGGATGGAAAAAGTACTATGTTTCTTAAAGGAAAGGCATTGAGAGGCTTTGCCCATAAGGATCTCCATATGGGCCTGTGAGGATAGACCTCCTTCATCATCCTTTCACCTGCGCTCTGACAGATGGACGGAGAGGGGACCACTCGGCCGTTAATTGCCCTTTTCCCTGCTTTTGTAATGGCGTGGTCCTCAGGTTCGCTGGGCCCTCTCTAATTAAAGAGCTTTGAGAGCGGGAGCGAGGCATCTGGTCACTGCCATTTCCATTCCCACTCACCAAACAGAGCCAGCCAGACAATGATAGCCAATTATCTCGTTTATTAAAAAAGAGGAGGCCTTGGCGGGTAATGATTAGCGCAGATAGGGGTGCGTCAGCCCAGTCTCATGCACATCAAGGGCAGCTTGCTGGAATTTGGAGGCTGAGATCCAGCTGAGGCTTTTTGTGGGAAACAGCCGAGCAGTTCATTATACATTCAAGTATGTCAATCAAGACAAGGAGTGTTGACCTCTTAAAAGATGGTTAGTAATTTGCAAAAATAAAGAGGAAAAAGGAACTTATTTCAGTAATCATTATGACAAGACAAGGGTATCTCTGAGGCCAACAGAAACTCTCGCATGTGACTCATATAATTGGCTGAAATCAACACCTTTATGAATTGTAATACCTCATTTTTCTTTTGCAAAACTATTTTATTTCCCTGCATACTTTTAGTGGTCCATAAGTTAAGATGGATTACTTTAATACAAATTGCAGGGGCATCAGAGTTCACTCAACTGGCATGAAAGCAAAGTGAACTGCAATCAGCCATTCTGTGTCTAGTTATCATCTGTATTGCACATACAGTAAATTAATGCAAATAAAAAGTGAGTATCAGTGTGGTCCATATTGTCCAACATCAACCTGAGTTAAAGAGATATGTCAATAAAAATGTTGTTTCTGTAGATATTTGTTCTGAAAATCTTCCATTCCAATCATGAGGATCAAGGCCTCTGTACCTATACAATATACAAGCAATGTTAATCTCATTTAGGGATGCCCTCTCCTCTGTCCTACTTTGGATAACAGCATTAAGGTAGACAGTGTTCTGGGTTTAGTTACGCCACATACATTAACATGCACAAACACACTCCCACACATGTTCACACACAAAAAATAACAGTCTTTACCATATAGCTCAATGTGAGAGTACAGGCATAGAGGCTTAGCTAGCATTAAAAGAAAAAGAGAGGCATTTTAAGTAGTTTACATACTATTGTTCTCGTTAAGTACTGTTCCATTTCTGTTTACTGTCAGAAATTTGTCTTTAAGGCATCTTGAAAAGACCACTGACCTCTGATGTAGTGTCACCAGCCACCAAAAATGACCATTTACTTTTCAATCAAGTCTCCTCAGCATCCGAAACCATTGCTCGGTAAAGCTAGGTACAATAACACCTACCAGAATTCTCTTCTTTTTTTTTCTACTTTTGCATTTGGAGAGGAAAAAGGACAAACGAGTATTGCTTTTTGTCTATAGCCAGCATGTGGTCGTAATCTGATTACCTTCAATCTTCCCGCTCTTTTCCTCAGCTACATGTAGCCGCAGTGATACTTACCGCTGTATTATTTATATGCTTTACAAACACAAACAAATAAGGAATGATCCCGTGTGCTGCTATGCCAGTGTGCCTGTACAAACCCTCCTGCTGCTTTCGATTCCGATAACGATGCTTTGTTTTTTCCTTCCCACTTCCTGCCGTCCTTAGCAAAAACAAGAGCTACAAGCACTTAATCAATGAATTAGCAGTGCAAGATATGCAGAGTGGGTCTGGGGGTCAAACGGAGACGAGCAGGCCTTTTGAGTTATGTGATGAGCAGTGAACAAAGTGCAATAACTGACCAGCCAGTAATTTGCTTAATAGCCTGTCGAATCCACACTGCAGAGCTCAGGAATCAGACGACACTTTGAAGAGATGAGAGATAGTGACCTCTCCGTGATAAATTGACAACCTGTCTGGTGAGTTAGGGAGAGAGCAGGATCTTGGCCATGCCAAGTCGCTGGCTAGCAATCGGACTAATGGACGTGAGCGACTGACAGTTTTCTGAGTTTTGACCCTCCCGTGAGCCAGCTGACACAAGGCCAAGGCCATCGGAGTGAAGTGTGCCGTGTGCAGACTTCTTAGGCTGGCATGATGTCTGTTTCTCATTTTATTCATATTTGTGGTCTGGTTAATACTTCATGCATTATGTCTTCATCCACTTGAACAATGAAAGTCAATATTTAGATTATTTGCTATTGGTAGGCTTTTCAAATAATCTGAAAGTGATGTTCACTCACAAAATGTTGTTCCAAACCTGTATGCAATGCATTTATTTCTTCTGAGGACACAATAGAGAATATTTTGAATGTGAGTTGAAGAACATTGACTTCCTACAAAGCCCTTAAAGCTGCAGTCCGTAGTTTTTCCTCTTAGTCACCATCTCTGTTCGAAATTTGCAATTGCAGTTATTTGCAGAATTTCACCTTTACGTGAATTGTGCCTCATCACGGCACAGCGCGGATGAATCCAATGTTTTGAGGAGAATGTGCGGCTGTCAGTCACCGCACCGGTGTGGATTCTGTCATTCAGAATCACAGATTCGACTTTTGAAAGTATGACCAACATAAGAATTATCACCAGAAAATGTCATCTGAACAAGTAAGTTAAGTAACTAACATCCACTTTTTTTCTGACCAACTAAGGGGTAAAAAAACATTGCAATAAATCGCGATGATAAAATCTAACGATCCCTAACATATCACGTCTAACCGTGCAAATTATACCTTGTATTTAAATTGTTAATGTTAACAACATCAGCATTGTGTGACTACATTTAATGTGTATGAGGGCTACCTGTAGTTCAGTTTTGCATTTCTGTGCAGTCTAATTTCTAACTGTCATATATCAACAAATGAATGTGGAGTAGGTGAATTGCTCGCTCTCATATAGCTAGCACAAAATAACAGATATTTACCATGATGCACATAGTAAAAGGCACAACAAAGAAATTTCCGTAATTTTATGAATTAAGCGAACAAGTGCTACTGTTACATAATTTAACCACTGAAATGTCTTACCTGTCCAGCAGAAAAAATCCGCCTCTGCGTTCGTTTTGAACCCCTTCAAAACACGGCGTTCACGACACCTTTAAAAAGCCCTTGTTATCCTTGTTTTCGTAAGGGCCCGGTTGAAGTCACTGTTTTTTACTTGCCACTCTGAAGTCAGAAGTCTTTTGCATTTTACAACAGGTGAATCTCCCACAGGTCACTGGTGATTGTCGTTTGAACCTTTCTGGATCCGCCATCAAATTTATAACTTTAATTATATCAAGAGCTGTGAGAAAAGGCTATAAATCTCCACCTCCAACATCTTTACACGCAATATAGCCTACTAGCCGGGACTTCTTATAAATGTGTACAGATGTGACGTAATGGCGTAAAGATATGCTTGAATTTCCCGCAGAAATCCACCAGTACCACAGGAATTAAAAACATTATAACAAGCTTACTGTTGTAAATCGAGCTAAAGTAAGCAGATCGTTTTGAACAATGGCTGGTTATCTACTTGCTCAAAAATTTATTTTGGATAATTTTTTACCCAAAAGAGTTACAGACTGCAGCTTTAAATGAACATGGGGATGGTACAAAAAGCAGATGGGAGAAAAAAATATTTCAATGCTTTTGTGTTCTCTCGCAAAACATTTGTGATGAAAATAATATGAGGTTGGGGAAAAACTATATTTCAGTGATTTTACAAGTGAATGCAAAGTTTCTCATGAAAATGCAATACTTTTGCGAGAGAACACTAAAGAACCGAAATATATTTTTTCCTCCTATCTCATATTTATAGAGAGTCTGTAGACTTTCGTTTTATAAAAAAGAAACTGACATCTTTCCATAATATCATAATATTCATTCTGGCATACCACAAGATGACAGAAACTTTATGTGAGTGGTACATGATTTTTGGATATAGAGGATCTTAGACAGTGGGTTATGGTAGATAAAATTTCATGCAGGCATTAGATTTGTTTGCCAGTATGTAGGTGACCTATACTGGATGTTCTTTTCTGGAAGATAAACAGAAATCAGCTTGGATTTAAAGTATGCAACATTTAAATTGGACTGCATGCTGTCTTAAATAAAGGCAAATCATTTCATGGTTGCATCATTTGAGGTAATAATACAAGATTTCCACAGTTAATCTTTACATACAATTTATTTTATATAATTGTATGCAATCATAAGTTGTGAAGAGGCTTAATTAGGAAAATTAGGATATATTTTTTGTTTAGTTCGACATACAGAATACTAGGCCTATGGAAAGATAATCCGGACAATATTCAAAAGGAAATGCAAATTGTATTTGAAATATTATATTTAATCATGGAAACATATTTTCAATTTGTGCACGCATACGTTGTAATAGAATGGAAACACAAATGCATGAAATATCCAATAAACATGTCTATTTCTGCATCACAAAACATGTTGTACAACTGCTGTGTATTTTTGAGCTTCAAACAAAGCCAAGAACCTGGAACTAAGTATTTATCACCTGCCAACCAAACTAAAAGAAGGCCGCACTGATTGCAAGCAACTTGTCAAGAAGAAATTAAGATACACATGCTGGGTTCCACAGATGTATGTCTGAAAATGTTTTAAATGTCAAAATAAAGATACAAATATAGGTCAATGAATATGAATGCATTTAAAAAAAATAATGTTGAATAAAATGCTCAAATGAAGCATGATTCAGAGCATCCTCCTACGAAACGAGCATGGACTGCGAATGAATGTCACTAGGCTACTAATGTAATTTTCTTTCTTTTTTTTTCTTTTTTGATTACTTGGATCACGAGCACAGATTCATATAGACAAAACTCCACTCACATCATGTCAAGTTTCTACAGATTATCTGCTTTAAACTTGTCAAGATAATACACTGTGTCAGCTGTAAATATGATGATGATATTCATCTGATACATGAGACTGCTGCTTTTTCTGGTTGCCAGGTGAACATAAAATCAACTCTTTCCTGTTTTCCACCAGCGTGATAAAATTGCCTAAAATTACAGAAACCATCTTTGAAAAAAATGTACCTGAAGTGTAATTTGATTGTTTAGTTAATCCCTTACATTTCATGAAGGGGCAGGGTTTATGACCTTTACTGCATCCAGTCACCTGGGGGCAATCGAAACGCTTTTGCTTAACTTTTCAAGACTCGTGTGGCACACTTGGGGTTGGGACATGGAGAAAGTGAAATAGCAAGAGGTGATTTTCTTTTGCTATTCCAAAATGCAGGGTCATAACTCGTAAGACATTACAAATGCAATTGCAAATGGTCTTTTCCATTTGAAAATTGGCAGACATATTACATACATGGAAAAGGAAATCCAAACGCAAATCACGCATTTATGGCCCTGTCCCAAATGCCACCCTAAACACTTGCGTTCTTCCTACGAGTCCGCACTTTTGTGACGTAACGCCGCTTTGACTGTCGGAAAGAAGTCCGCTGCAGAGCTCGCATCAGAGCGGGCTCAGCAAAAGTGCGCATCGAGGACGCATATCGACTGCAAAGGGGGTGCTAGTGGACCTAAAGGGTGTTTCTCAACCCTAAAATTTCATATGGGACACCATACGGTCTTGTGGACTTAATGGACAAGTTGCAGTTCCTTTTGAATATTGTCCGGAATATCATTCCATAGTATTCAGCTTCTATAATGCTACAAGAAATATGCAATAATTGATTGCACGTGATTGTCTTTTCAGGAATCAGGAAGAAAATGAATAAAAATAACTGTACACTTAGTGTAAAAACAACTCTATTGTTGCAAAATTAGACAACCTGTACACAAGCAATTTGTTGTGCCAGTATTGTTTGATTAGGCAAGGGCATAGTCAAAGTGCAGAATTCAATTGTTTAGAATGAATAAATAGATAAGTAGTTAAATTATAAAATTATAAATAAATAACGCCACAAAAAGCTGATTGATGTCCGTACATACAGGACTCCCTAATGGAATGGAACTGACAGTGATTGCAAAGGCCCATTTAGCAGTTGATGTGTTATTATGATTGGACATGTCAGTCTTTCTCCACTGATTAAAAAGAAGCAAATACCCCCCAAAATGTACCCAGTGTTCACAGTTCCTTTTTTTGCATCTACAAAATGATGAGTGCATATTATTCTGTCAATCCTGAGAAACTGGTGACATTCAAAGTGAAGCCAAAGATGAGAAAGAAAGGCGTTGTCATGAAGAACTTTACACCCCCCACCCCCCACTCCCAAAGAAATAAAAATAAAGCAACAAGAAAAGAGAAAAGAATATTTACAGAGATGACAGTCAAAAAGTCAAAGAAGTGACCACAATTTTCTTGGGCTCAAGGATAGAAACTCATACTATAGCCTATATTTCTGTGACCGACTGACAGCTGATCAGACCCTGCCCACACCTCCGGGTGTCCGCTTGTTTGTTAAGAAATACAGACACATGTCTTTGCAGCAGACGTGCATTGTCTCTGAACTGAGCTGACGGCAGGAGTCCACTTGTCCTTGTTATCTGGTGTTTTTCTCTCTGACTGCTGAAGTTTCCTGTTATGTTAGTGTGTATATGCGTTTGTGCACAGTGCTCAGACACAGTTTTTGGACCCCTCGCTGGGCACACTGTTTACAGTAGAGATGCAAGAAACGTAACAGTTACGGTTCCTATTCCAATCCCTCTTAATGATTTTGGTTCCTTAATGATTCAATTAACATTTTTTTAAAGAAATATTTGGATAAAATAAATGCTTAGTTCATATTGCATATAAATTGCCCTCAGCATGCAGTCTGTTGCCAAATTATGAAATAATTTCAGATTTCTAAAAACTATAGCAAATTTTAAATACAAGTTATATACAGCTCTTGCAAAAGTGTTGCACACTTTTACCTTTTTAGAGACAGGATAATTGCAGTCCAATAACTGACCTGAACAATTGTCTGTATTTAAAGGCACAATATTTAATATTTTTGGATTAAAATATCCACACAAAAAAAAACACTAGAACAATGTTACATATTTTGTTGACTTGTCTACGTAGATTATCCCAAATGTTTCCAAGAATCTTTAAATCCAGAGAAATAAGCAATTTTAACCAGGACACGGTTTATATTAAAGCATTATAACATTATAACATAACTGTCAACACACTCAACTGTATCTAATATGATAAAACAGCGCTGCATTACCCCACATACGCATGACCGGAAGAAGCGGAAGCAGTCGTCTGCGGCATAATAAAAGCTCCACTGCTCTCGAGCCTTGTGTCGTGCTCATCTCTCCTTTTGCAATGGCTCCAGCACCCTCGGCTCTGTGCGTTCACACCGCCGCTGGCGAGAGCGTCAAAATTCGCTCTGGCTGCTCTGCCAACGACGCTGTAGAAAGATTTGTGGACGCGCTGGCGCTCTGACATAGATCAAATGCTTGGTCTTTTTTAAAACTGTATTTAAAGGGGCCGTAAAGCAAACAAGCACGTTGATTGGCAGACTGACCACAAGTAGGGTATAAGTTAACCAAATGAAATCATTAAAATGTGAAAGTAAGAAAGAATTGCATTCCCGCTGAAAAGCAAGCGTTCTAGCGCCTATAAAATAGTGTTGCGTGCCTTCTTAACAAATTTCACATCACTATGAATGATCTTGTCGTAAATTATAGGGAAACCCACACAGTAATGATCAACTTCTCCTCCATTTTGCTTAGGAAACAATTGGTTGCTGCCGAACCGCGTCATAGCTCATTACCATTAAGTTGAGCTGATGCCCAAATTGCTCACAACACGCCGCACCGCTCTCGCCGCCGGCTTCAATTGAAAATTAATGACTTCCGGCCACCTTGGCGCTCTCGCCACCGGTGGTGTTAATGCACAGTTACGCACCCACAGCTCTCGGCCCTGCTTCTTACTACAGTAACGTTACTAAATCTTTAAACAATTGGACGGTTTTGAATTTGATTGTGCAAGTAAAAATGGGTTGGGTGGGTGGACAAAATTTGGGCAGGTCTGGGCTAAGTTCAGCGTTTAAAAAAAAAATCTAAATTGCATAGTCTAATTGACCGTTCGCAAAGACCTGCCCCCTTTAGTTACTGTTGCTATGTCTGACAAGCCATGGTGCTCTCACACCACACCACATTTTCTCATAGAGAAAATACATTGCGGAGCAAAGAGGACACAGACAACACGCCGACAGACAGGACAGAGCAAGTTACTTCTGATATGAAACAAAGAAATTTGAACAATAAATACTGTTTTGTGGTTCTTTAATGTGTCGTGATCGCTTTAACGCCTCAGTTAAAACTGCTCATTAACCGATCATCTCTTTCTTCTAGTTCATTGATAAGCGTCAAATAAACATGAATGAACACTAAAATAAATGTTGTTTCAACCGCAGAAAGACGTCAGTAGGCTACACACAGTTTTTCAAGTTCAAGTCCACGTTAATCTACGAACTCTCCTGACTGATTTATCGAACAAAACAGCAAATTCAGCGATTTGATTGGTTAGATCGCCTGTCAATCAAACTTGCTGCGAAGGGTGAATTGCTTAATAAACAAAACTCACGTGTGCATGTACTCCATAAAATGAAGAGTCAGCTGGCATAGGTATTGACGTCAACGCACTTTCAGCCAATCAGCGATCGGCAGGCAGACGCTTATTTATGACTGACAGGTTTTTAGCACAATAACTCGTAGCTGTTCAAGTGTGATCACTATGTCAAAGTGACAAAAATATACAGTAAGTTGTATCTACAGTAAAGAATGGGACAGTGATCCAACTCTCAAATGTAGATTACACCTGTGACCTTGAAGACTCTAAATATAACCATGACCTGTCCATCGTCATATACGCCTGACAGCTGCTGAAAGAGGTTTAACAATTAATCAGTTTTGACTGTGCTAAGTGCTTGTTCTATGTAGGCCTCCTTTATGCATGCCTACATCACGAAAGACGTAGGTAGTTTTGCCAAAACGCATATTGCTCTTATATTGGGCACTTTTTGCACTTAAATTGGCTTATTCCTGTTGACATTGAAAATTCTATATAGCCTACAGGTTTTTCTGGGGGATTGCCATTTAGACAGTTTCCACATGGACATTTTAGTCATATTTGCTTATTATCTTTAATTTATTTGTCCTGTTTTTATCCGTTTTCTTGAGATTTTTTTTCTTCATCAAAATGTTTTAAGGAGATAAAAATGTTTATGTATCAACCTTGATTGGTATGGCAATACAATTGTATCACATTATTTTGGCAGTTAAAGTTTTGGGCGTTTTTTTTTTAATGGAGTGGGCGGGTTTTGGTGAGCTTTGGGCTGGAAATAATCGTCGACCCATCTGGCAACAGTGCACAGAACAATATTATCTGCTGGTGTGGACACGAATATAGTTATCTTTATAGTAACGGGCCTTTATTTACTTCCTTTTTTATCCACTGAAAGGAAGCACGTCATTAGTCATTCGTTCGGGAATCAGACTAACGTTACGCTCTTCACGCTGCACATTCAGCGGTGTTGTTGATGTTCAGCGATTCACTTCCGGTAAATATGGTATGCCTGCCTGAAATAGTTATCGGTCCACCGTTTTTGACAGTCCTCCACCATTTGGAAAGTACAGCACAATCCATACACACTGTATGCTGTAATATACTATATTACCCACATGGGAAATGTTGTTTATCTCGTCTTGACAGTTGACACCGCTGATGAAGTCGTACAGGTTTCGAGTTGCCGCGCTCCCGCCATTTAAGATCCAAACGGCAGCGAGCCTCATCAGTGTGTAAGTGCCAAGTTACAAACTACTTTGAATATGACCAGATTTATTTAAAGGCGGTATAAATCATGCACATTCTCTATAAATGTGACCGTGAATATGCCCAAACACACTTAGCTGTTGCACTTTGAAAGTGAGATCATTTAAAATGTCGGTCAGGCTGAAGCAATCATCGTATGTACAGAAATGAAAATGGCTAATGTAACCCGGTCAATATAGGCCACGGTAATAAATAACGCAGACTTTGGTTCAGAAGCTGAGGGCAAGAATGTGTTTCCACCACCCATGTCATTTTAATATAGTGTTTTAATCATGGCAGGGGTTGTTAAAGGCTTTGGCTCGCATACTCACCCTACGTACAGTTTCTGGGCCAGTAAGCTCGCCACGGAAGAACGCTAAACCCCTCATCTATATTTTCATCATTCGCATCATGCCGAACAACCACGGCACGTTCTCGGCAGTCAACACAGGCTGCATGATATTTTCTTTTTTAAATTAAAAAGACAAATGCCACATGTCTGGCAATAAAAGGGCTTTGACGGGAAATGATTCCAAGGGCGCCCGTTTTTACACCATTTATCCCGATACAAAAGCCTTTGTGAGGCGCCTGGAAGCGAGCGTGTGCGAGAAGGCTGGATGGGGGCATGACGGCAGATCGAGTACAAGTTGGGTGTTAATACGGAGATTGGCCGGAGATTATCGCAGGTTCACGGAGATTCAGTCACACGGTTTAAGTCGCTGCTTTTCTCCACTGGTAACCATGCCAACTGTGCCAGGAAACTATTAAACATCTCCGCATCAAAAACAGGGACCTTCAAAAGCCAAAATGCAGGTCTATCGCACCCAAAACAGGATAAGCCTCTCATCAGTTGGGAAAGTTCCTCACTATACAGGACAGGGAGCTAGGATCCAAAACTCATTTTCATACATATTGTCTCTCCCACATTCTGGTGGGTTTTAAATGAAAATGTGAGAACAGTGGTATTCAAAGCGACTCATTTGTTTAACATCTGAATATGCTGTATTTTATGTAAAAAAAAAAAGATGCATTCAAATGTATTTAACAGTTCAAACTATTTTAATGTTTGATGACTTCTAAAATGTTGTGGATTTGAAAGCATTATACCTGTGAAAATGCAAACATGGGCCTGAGGAAAATGCTTAACCCTGTATAATAGCCAGAAGAATCGTTTGTTTCTTAAAGAACAACTTATTGAAACTACACACACACACACACACACACACACACACACACACACACACACACACACACACACACACACACACACACACACACACGTTAGGTTTTTGTGAATTGTGGGGACTTTCCATAGGCGTAATGCATTTTATACTGTACAAACTGTACATGCTATCCCCCTACACTGCCCCTGCCCCTAAACCATCACAGGAGACATGCTGCATTGTTACATTAAAAAAAAACATAATTTAGTATGTTTATTAATCCATTTACGGTCCCCACAATGTATGTGATTTCAGGTTTATATTACATCGTGGGGACATTTGGTCCCCACAATGTAATATAAACAAGTACACACACACACACACACACACACACACACACACACACACACACACACACACACACACACACACACACACACACACACACACAAACACACAAACAAACACACAAACAAAAGCAAATATGCAGTTTGGTACAGTTGTTATTTATATGGCCAAAAAGGGTGAAATTCTGATTGCTTATCTTTATAACAATAGCAAACTTCCTTCATAAAATTCATATAAAATAAGTTATCACTCTATATCTCCTAATAATATATCTATAAAATGCTTAGTTTTATGATTAAATCTGTGTAGTTTTACTTATGGGGGCCAAAATGTGTAACACAAAGCAATGATGATTCAGACATGTACAAATAAGTATTTCTCAAAAGCCTTATATTTTAACGAAATATAAATAAGTATAGTCGAGTAGTTTCTTTAGTCTATTAAATGCATGTTATTCTTGCATTTAGTCATTAAAGATTTTAAAGCAAAAATACACATCTACCACCTTGTATGTTTTTAGAATTATACTAACAGGCTATTTACTTTTTAAAAAAAGTATGATCTAACAATCAGAGAGTAGAAGCCATGTAATAAATTGTTTGATCATGTTAATAATTTAGATGCCTTAGAAATTCACTTATCAAATATACAGTAGGAATGAGGATAAGGGCAGCGTGACAGAAGCCCTCCCTGCATAGGCTCTGTGGACACCATTGTCCTGTAAAACAAAGAGCAGAGCCCTTTCCCAGCAAAACTAAACCCATCCTACTTTCAATTCTCTTTTCATTGGTCTAAACAAAAACAAAACAAAAGAAAATAAACAACAAAACCCCTTAATTATGGCCTAGGTGGCTTGCAGGGATATTATTTCACGTAGGACAAGTGTTTAGCTGACAAGCGGTCTGAGCTTTTCTTTCTCTACGCGATCAAAAAGCCAGGCAACAGATGTCAAGCTTTTGAATTTGCACACGGAACATGACCTCAGGGGTCAGGGCCTATACATCCTGCCCAGGCCCCAAGCTGTGTAAGGCAAGGGCTGAGCGTAGAGTCTCCCAGGGCAGGTGGGTCTGGGTACTCAACCATCCCAGCATTCCCTTGCACTGGGTCGTACCATAATGATGCCCCATTTGTGCCCCTTGTACATCTCTGTGGCGTGATGCGGGGCTTGACAATGTGCTGTTTCTGGCAGGGATCTGGGGTGGGGTGCAGGGGTTAACCTGGCCCACTCCATGGGAAAGAAAACATCAATAGAACTGGGTATTAGCAAAACTGAAGCATAGGTTACTCAGGAATTAATGAACTTTCAGGCGGACTCCTTATCCCTGTATTGACAGGATGAAGTTGAAAAGCTGCTCAGGTCTCGAGTGGAGAACCACACAGAGGAGGGGTTGTGAGTGATTGCCTCCAGAGGAAAAAGAGCTCCCTGAAAGCGAAAAAACTGAAGAAAGAGATGGAGAGGGAGGGCGAGAGAAGAGAGCTGTATCTTCTGACACTGTTGAGTGGGAGCACCGTTTCATTCAAACAACATTTAATTTTTTTACTTATCCTGACAAATGTCAAGAACAAATCTCAGATGTTATAGAGCCCAAAACATATATTTATGAGGGTTTTTTGTGTTCTGCCTGGACATAAATAGGAAGTCTGGACAGGACATATCAAAAGGCTTGTCCCTATTTTTAAATAGCTAGTAAAGATTTTAGTAGTTATGTGTTGCTTTTTTTTTCATTTATATTACCTTTGCCGTCATCTTAGTATGTACTTAAAGGTATGTAACTCTTTTTTTGTTCAAAATTAACAATACATTATCAATCCTTCTTCAAAAACATGTTTTGTCTTACCCTGATTCGCTATGGTAAGCCTATTACAAGTATTATTATATGGATTTTGAGGGATATTGCGTACATTTTTGAGGGATATTGCGATTTTGAGGGATATTGCGTCACTCACCTGTGCATGTCTCGACATATTCTAAAATAGAGAAGTTTCTCCGGCTACTTTGATGCTTTTGTGGTGTGAGTGGCATTGGTTAGTTGTCACAACTAGCAAGAAAGGTTGATATGGAGCTGCCAAATCTTGAATCTAAATCCATTAAAAAAACCAAAAAGCGCTTGGGTTGAATTCGTTTGAATCTGAGTGTGACTATGTCAGGCTAAAGTACTCCATGTATCCTTAAATTCTTTTTACAACACCTTCAAAGATTGTTTACACTCACCTTCTACTTTGAGTTCTGTTGACAAATATGGGTTGCTCAACATACGTCACTTACTCCGTTGCTCTGATTGGTTGTAGGTGTGTTCAAATTGAGTGCAGAGGCATTTCAACAAATCACAATTCACCAAAGATTTCGTAATATATTTTTTCCTACAAATTTAAGAAAAAATATAGGAAAAACTGAAACCACACGTACGCAAAAAGTGCTTACTCTGTATGGCTTTATAATCGTGTTAAGAAGTTATATTTCATACTAATAGGACTATAATTACATTAAAGTATATTACATTAAAGGATTAGTTCACTTCAAAATGAAAATGTCCTGATAATTTACTCACCCCAGTGTCATCCAAGATGTCTTTCTTTCTCCAGTCGAAAATAGTTTTTTTGAGGAAAACATTTCACAATTTTTCTCCAAATTCTCCATATTTCAATGGTAACCAAAATGTTAAAAGTCCAAATCAATGCAGTTTCAAAGGGCTTTGAAGTGATTCAAAGGGATCTGCACGAGTCGAAAAAAAGAAAGTGAAGTGATTCAAAGGGATCTGCACGAGTCGAAAAAAAGAAAGAAATGTATACTTTTTAACCACCATTGTTTGTCTTGTGCTAGTTTTTGACATGGCAGACATTGTATAATCACATTGGAAAGGTCGCGCCAGACGTTGTAGCATCCGAAGGTCCATTCGACCGTAAGTGGACTGCTAAGTGGACTTCACAGGGTATTCTGCCATCTTAAGTGAGATTCCAATCCGAAGTGAGCGAACATGTTCAGTCAGGGCACAGCATATTTAACACATTATAAAGTAAAAGATCTAGCTTCCGGTGGACCGGCTTCCATAATCAAGTTAAGGAAAAAGCGTGACTGCCGCGACGATGACGTCAGACAGAAGGCGGTCTGCTGAAATCTAGATATTTTACTTTATAAAGTTTTAAATATGGATATTTTTCTTACACAAATGCATCGCTTCGCTTCAGAAGGCCTTTATTAACCCCCTGGAGCCATATGGATTACTTTTATAATGGATGGATGTACTTTTTTTGGGCTTCAAATTTTGGGCTGCCATTCACTGCCATTATAAAGTTTGGATTAGCCAGGGCATTTTTTAATATAACTCAGAATGAAAGAAGAATGTCATATACACCTGGCTTGAGGTTGAGTGAATTATGGAATAATTTAAATTTTTAAGTGAACTATCCCTTTAATTGTGAACAAGTTTACATTAATTCTCAAGTTAAAAAACATGTTGAAAGCATTTCCTTACCCATTAATGATAAATTTAAATAATATCGTGATAAATATCAATGTCGTATGATGTGGAAAAAAAGGATTGTGTTAATAGTTTTGGCCAAATTGCCCAGCCCTACTATAAACATTAATGTGTGTCTGACATGCTATCATGTATTTTATTTGTTGGTTATGTGATCATCCACTGGAATATGTTGCATAATCTGTGCATCTTGTCTATATGTTTTAAATATGACATATGTGGGTAGACACCACAATTAGCAACCTCTTATATCATACCTACGCATATTTAGCACTCCCCTTTTCACAAATTAACTTACACGAATGTGCCTTTGCTTTTGATAAATGCCTTTTTCTATAAATGTTTTTTTCTCTCATGCTGTTGAGGAGGCAGTGAATACTTCAACTTGTTTTTAATCTAATTTTCAACCTCATTTCCGAATATGAATCAGTTTTAAGTGAATAAGTACTTCATTCTAGATGGAAGTGAAGGCATCCTGTGTGAAGGCATCCAGATTCATGATGTAAATAGCTGATATTATTTCCCTCTGAATCACCTTCCACCAGTCACGCATTCATTAGGTCTCATTAATCATTTTCTTAACCAAGAGACCACACTAGCATCTGAACATGTTCATATTATTGTCTGTGTCTTAACCAGACATGACGTAACAAGATTCTAATGACAAGCAAATTGGCTGTCCACATTGAAAGTGAAAATGCTGTGCTACACAACAAAACCACAGCCAATCAGAAAAAGGGTGGTTTTATCTCTTTACATGCTCCCTTGATCTCTTTTTAATGACTTGCATGACAAAACTTTTTGTTGTATAATATAAGGATTTGTCGCCCGATATTAGAGATTTTTTTTTGTGTCATTCGACTGTGTACATATTGAATATTTTATTGTGAATGTGCATTACTTCTAAATTTAGAATACCTTTAATGTCATCTAAAGCTCACTTCAAATGTTATAACACTGTTAAACGTGATTGTTTAAAATGAGTATTACCTTTTTATACTGTACATTTTAATGTTGTAAGGGCTAAATTCACTTGTCAGGGCCTGCATTTAATTTTGGAAAATTATATTTGGACAATTAATATTTGGAAAATTAATATTTGCTCACTCTGTCACTCAATGGGGTAATTTTGTTGTGCATGAGCTTACACATCACAATGAAGCTTGATTTCAACCTTGAATTGAAATTCACAAAAAAGTAGGGGTGCACCAAAATAAAAAAAACAGATGAAAATGTAAACCGAAAATGAATGTGACACCCTCCCCTCACATCCGTGCGCAAACGCTTAGGTTTCACTCACGGTTGAGCTATGGACGCAAGGGGCGGCGGCTTTGGCGCGGCGGCTTTTCCTCTTTAGCCACGGTAACAGAGGAGAATAGCGGCCCGGCTTCTTAGCCTATCAGCGGCGTTACGCGTGCATCTCCATTCCGGACCGCGGGTCACTCCGCGCTCCCTTCCTTGACCCACAAGGACACCAACGTGTGCATGCACGGGGAGGGAGAGACTATGTATTCTCCTGAGGAGAGGCACGCTTGGAATTTGACAGCAGCAGTGATGAGGCTTCATGAAATTCAGGTGTGCCTCATCACTCGACTCTGGGTCGCTTTGGGAATAAGCGCGCAGACAACCATCTCTCAGAGCGTGCAAGTACTATTGAATGCTGCAAAATCAGTGAATGTTTAATAACTGACAAGTCGTGCATATGGTAAACTTTAGTAACAATGCAAAATTCTGTCCTGAAATGTGAATGAAGGTCTTTAACACAGCGTGCAGCTCGTTTGTGCTGACGTGTTTTGATTTGAAGCCATGTGCGCATTTTGAAAGAGAGAGAGAAGACCTGGTAGCGCTGAATCACTCTTACTGTTTGTGAAATGATGTCTCAGAAAGTTTTCAAATTACTGATTTGATCTGATAATCTGTGTGGATTCATTTGCTCATTCAACCAGTAAGATAATTGTTAGCGGGATTTTCTTGCCTTATAAATGTGAAACCTGCAGGAATAAGTAAAATGATGCGCAATACCATTCAAGTCTCGCTTGCTTACGGGTTAGGACACATTGTTAAAAGGAATGTTTAAATTTTGTGTCATTTTGCTATTTTAATGACAGACAGATGACAGGGGAAAATTATGGGGAAAGTTATGCTGTTGTCATAAAATTTTATTAAAATCTGTGTTCACAGTTCACACTATTCAGTGAGACACAGCATCAAAGGGAGAAAATGTGGTGTGAGGGATCCGAGTACCTGTCCTGGCGGTACGGCAGCTGTGTGTGACTCCTGTGGTGTCAGCGATTGCAGGGGGAGCCTATACCTGGACAGCACAGGCTGATCGGGGCCGTCAGGTAGGTGGTTGTCATTCAGCTGCTGCCCCTGCTGGGGAGTTTGTCCCATTTTGCATTAACACCCTGCTGAGTTAACGCCTCTGATTGTGCACACCGCTCCTGCCTCCACATCGCAGTACTGCGTGCTCCGTCTTCATAATTGAGTCATTTATTCTATTTCAGATGTGTCATTGTTTCTCGGGCATACACCAGGAGCACAGGAGTGAGGTGGATGGGCTGTGAGACCAGTAGATCGCTATTTAAACACAGGATAATTCAGTTAAATTTAGCCATGGGTCAAAATAGTTGATTAGTCAGTAGATTGTGAAGTCTACTTTAAGGGCATGTTGTACTTGTAAAACCCTTTTGCATGACTATACAGCTCTGGAAAAAACGACCACTGCAAAATGTATTATTTATATGTATCTGTTTGAGTAAAATTTATTCTACAAACTACTGACAACATTTCTTCCAAATTTCAAATTAAAATATTGTCATTTAGAGCATTTATTTTTAGAAAATGGTCAGAATAACGAAAAAAGATGCCATGTTTTCAGACCTCAAATAATACAAAGAAAACTGCTTTATATAAATTTTTAAACAACACGATACTAATATTTTAACTTAGGAAGAATTCAGAAATTAATGTTTGGTGGAATATTTCCAATCACAGCTTTCATGCGTCTTGGCATGCTCCCTATCAGTCGGTCACATTGCTGTTGGGCAACTTTTTATGTCACTCCTGGCGAAAAAATTCAAGCAGCTTGGCTTTATTTTGTAAAAATTGCTTCATTCTGCTCTGACAATGTTCCCCAACTCGAAGGTTTGGTTTTTCATGCAGGACGATGCTCCAATCCACACAGCCAGGCCAATCAAGGCGTGGATGGAGGACCACCAGATCAAGACCATGTTATGGCCATCACAATTTCCATACCTGAACCCCACTGAAAACCTCTGGAATGTAAGAGCCATTAAAAAAAGCCAAGCTGCTTTATTTATTTTTTTCACCAGGAGTGACATAAAGTCACCCCAACAGCAATGTGACCAACTGATAGGAAGCATGTCAAGATGCATGAAAGCTGTGATTGGAAATCAGGGTTAAAACTAAATTATAGCGTGCTGCGGTGGCCAAGTGTTGTAATCGGTGTGTGGCTGAACGCTCGTTTAACACCGGCTATCACAGCAAGCCTAACTGTTTGATTAACATTAAAAACACAGACAGCAGCAGGAATATTAGGCTGCTGTCGCTTTAAGATATAAGGCACAAATCCAATTTACTGATACTGTACACATGCATCTTATTTCTCGACTGATTGCATTCACTTAACACATAACCGACTATGTTTACAAGGATACTCATCAAGACAGGCATTTTGACATAATGTTGTGTTTAGGGCTGCTCAATTTTGTCATAAATCATAATCACGAATATTTTGGTCAATATTGAAATCATGATTATTTTACTTGATTTTTGGTAGGCAATATGACCAAAGTCTTATTTCACAATATGAAAAATTTTACATATCAGTGAAATTTAACAGTTATCGATACTTCATCAAAAACTGGTTCTAGGTTAACTAAAAGTAAAAGGTCCTCGAAACAGAACACAAGTAAACAGTCAGCAATATAATAAGAACAAAGTAACTAATAATTACGAACAAAATAGACAAATACATTTAACAACAAAAATACATGAAATATTGTGTTTTGATTTGTTTCACGAAGATGTACTAACAGTGGTATTCAGATAAGTAATAGCCAAATGTAAAATAACACTGCATTTTCTTACTGTGTAATTAAATATTGATTAAGCCTTATTAAAGCTACTTGCGATTATTCAGTTTCTGTTGTAGACTATTGCTTATCTGAGTACCAATGGCAGTACTGTACATCTTCCTGAAAAACTTTAAGCACTGTTTATTTAATTTATATTTTTGTTATGTTGTCCATTTAGTTTGTAATTTGTTTCTTTGTTCTTATTTTATTGTAGACTGTTTACTTGTCTTCTGTTATAGGGGTGTGCGATATATATTGTCTGCAATAATATTGTAATAGTTGTTTTAATGATGTGTGATCTGACATTATCAAGTATGTCCCTCACACCAAGAATCTGCACGCATACACTATGGCCGCATTTAGCCTGCACTGTCTTGATGCACAATACCTATTTGGTTGACTATATCTGATTTTTTTTTTTTTGATGACCCGCTTACATCATCTTTTAAATTTTATATTTGATATTTGCATTTATACTATACACTGCCGAAACAGCCAAAGAAGTTCTGACCCGGAAAAGGAAGTAAAACGGCGTGATATGCAATGGACGCAATAGATGCAGACGAAATGATTATTCAATGATTTGCTTTCCGCACATCTTTAAAGGTCAGCAAAACATTGCTCTCGTAAGGCGGAGAAATAAGAGAAGAGCCCTTGATCGCAGTTCGTGTCCACCTAAGTTGGTGTCGTTTGCCTCTGTCCCTTTTTCAATGATGTACGACTTGTATTTACTGGGGAATATCCGATTTGACCGCTTATATGGCAGACGCAAATGCACGTATCCGAATCATATTGGATTTATTACCACATATGAGTGAGGCCTGAATCCGATCTGAGGATATCGGAATTCGTGCGTTGTTTTTCCTGCTTACAATATCACATCATATCCGATCTGTGCCACATGAAATTCAAGATAAGGCAGAAAAATATCATACGAAGAGTGGCGTTTTTCTCTAGATATTTCCAGATATGATTTTATACAAGTTCAATAAACAAAAAGTTACTATTAAGTTACTTACATTTTAAATAACATATTAGCTGTGATTTAGCCAATTGATTTAGCTTTCATTTAGCCAATGAAAATAGTTCGAAACAAAGCCACAGCACTGTTGTGTGTCTCTAAGCAGACTGATCTCATGAAATGGCGTATGAATGACACGCCAATTCATATGACCTTTTTTTGCGTGCTATCAAGCCGCATAATTGCTTTTTAGCGTGTTTATCTATGCCGTTTCGTTCTATCCCCCTACACTGCCCCTACACCTAAACCTACACACACACACACACACACACACTAAAGGGGCTAAGATCTATTGGTTGTCATTAGCATGAATTTGACCAAAAATAAAATGATGGAGAAAAATATTTTATGATTTTCAACATGAGGGCTAAATCATGGCCATTTGTACAGTGTACATTAGGCTTAACGGACAGTACAGTACAGTACTTGTGGAGGAAGACTTTTGGTTGGCCTGACGGGGGTGGGGGAGGAGGGGATTGTACATGCCTCAAGGGACATAAGCCTCACACTCCACTATCAGTGCAGCAAGGTGAAAGAGATGTCCAGCTAATTATACAAGCAGCGCTGAGGCATTCTGCTTGAGTGGCTTTACTCTGATGAGCTGACAGGGAAAAGCCGAGGATGCTGTTTGAACAAAAGGAGGGAAAAAGGGAAGGAGAAATGAAGAAAAAGGAGAGATGAATGTCTTTGGTCATGAAGTGTAATCCCACGCTTGCTTTTATCAGCCTTTCTCTGCTGCACCTGAAATGTTGCCCGCTGCTTGTGCGCTAAGCCTTAGCATAGCAAAGAGGAGAAGCCTGCGAAATTTCAGCTTCCATAGTTTTTTTTCCCTTTCGCCTTCCTACCTTTGTTGTGTGACTACGATGCAGAATTATTCAAATCCCTGCATCGTTTTTTTTTTTTGTGTGGTGGTGGGTGCAAATGAAAGCAGCCTCGGCGCGGATGCCCTGGGGACCAGCGGGGCGTGAGGAGAGCGCTGATTCAGACTACACAGTGCCACCTTGAAGCCGTACTGTTTGTCCTACCTGGGCACTAGGCTGTTCGCTCGGCTCTGGGCGGGAAGCCCTGAAGACTGGGCGGAAAGCAAAAGCTTAGCCCTTTAATATGACCCTGCCACTGTGTTACTCTTTCTGCATATGAAATATACTTGCGTAAACACGTCTTACTTTTACTCCAGTGGCTGAGAAATGCTTAATGTTTGACAGATTACACTATGGACACTATGGTTTGTCTAGTTGCCTTTAACATTGAGTGTAGCAATAAAAATAGCTTATTTGTTTACACGTAGTGTTAAAGGAATGGTTCTCCCAAAAGTTAAATCTTTTACGCAGCCTTTATGTCGTTCCAAACTATGTTTGGGTATTATTTGAGTTTTAGCGATTCTGATTCAATTCCAGTTTCACTTCCATTAAGGTTTAGTTATAAAAAAAAAAAACTTTTTACCAATCATTGTTGCAGCTGAAATATCTGCAGCCTAAAGAACACTTACAGAGGAACTTTTTCGTATGGTTTTAACATAAATACCACAGCAACAGCAAATAGACTAACTAATATAAATGTCAAACAATTAAAAGTTCAGGTACAGTAATTTAAATTAGGGATGAGTCACGATTTTCGAATATTCGATTAGTTACTTTAATTATAGAATATAGAATAGGTTGTACGATTTATTGTCAAAAAAAAAAAAAAAAATCCCCACGTTTTCGCTGATGTGTTCATGTAACCAGAGGGTGGGGCTGCCAATAAAGCACCTAAAATCCGTCAATCAATTTTCAGGGCGTTCTTACAGTCGGTACGTTTGCTGCCGTACAAGCCTAAGCGCGATTGTTCCCCGGCACCCCTGCAGCGTTGGTCTGGTTTCACACTCAACTTGATTCTGTTGGACCCTGGTGCATCATCACAAACGTGCACTGGCATTATAGAAAACAGAATGCTGTCAATATATTGTTTTTTATTAATTTGGTGCTATTATGCAAAGCTGAGTAAACGACACTTGGGTTTACTGTATGTGCGTTGCATGAAGGAGGCTTTCTGCTGCTTGCAAACTGATTCTTTTGAGGAAACAGTGGATTGCCATTCATTTGCCGCCCTGATTGCACTCGCTATGCATGAATACACAGCAGACTCGCTCTCGCTTGTATTCAAGGTAAATCATCAACACTATCATATCATTCCTTTCATGTTTTTTATTGAACTAAAGACATTGACTTACAAGACGTAATTGGCTAAAACGCATGCGCAGGTTATATTTCTTCCTGAAGAAATGTGCACCCAAGTCCATGTTGCTTTCACATTCATGTGAATCGTGTTACAGTTCGCTGGGAACCGAACTCAGACCACCTCCTCCAGGTTTTCTTGGTTTCAGTACCCCGGTGCCCCATGACAGCTTTCACATTACCAATTTTCATGCGAAGTTGCGAACCGTGCCCCATTTCGAACTAGCCTGCCAGTGTAAAAATGCCCTGGGACAACAGAAGAAGAACACATTGTCTCACGCACACTGTAGTCTTGCATGGGACGATGTCAAGTAAAAGTCATATGTTTTAGCATGTTACAATCATTATATGGCTGTTAAGTTAACCTACCCCCTAATGAATTTTAACCGTTTGTTATCATACAGATTGAAAGCGTGAATGAATTTAAGATATAAATGACTGTGTTTATGAGGATATTTTTGCATAAGCGTGTGTGTATTTGTCTGTTCAAGACCAAGAAGACATTAAAGTGAACTCAAATCAGTATTCGCGCATTATATGAGAGGCAGCTTTTTGTGTGCACACTTTGGATGTGTAAGCAGCCAAATTAGCGTGCAGGTGCCAAATTAAGTTCTTTCACATTTTCTTGCTTGAATGTTTAAAATCACATTGAAATGTGTGCACACTGGAATTAATAAGCAGAATCGAACTGCGCGTCTTATTGAATCCACGGTTCTTGGAAATTTGGAACTGGTTCTAAAATTGAACTGTTTCTCGATACCCAACCCTATTACAAACCTTTATGACTTTCCTTATTCTGTGGAACACAAATTATATTTTGAAGAATTATTAATTTGTTTGTCCATACAATGAAAGTCAATAGGATGGGGTCCATTGACAACCAAAAAAAAAAATAGATATCACAATTCTTCCACGATTCTGAATAGACAACTAAACAAAATAACATGTAATTTATTTAATTTGAATTATTATTATAATAAAAATTTTGGACCCACTTTATATTAGGTGTCCTTAACTACTATGTACTAACATTTTAATTAATAATTTGATACATTGCATTTATTGTGTACATACATGTTTTTACATTGTACTTACATTTTAAAAAATACCTGCATGTAATTACATCTGTAATTAATTTCTGTAGTTACATTTGTAATTACACAGTTGACACTTCCCTTATACCTAACCCTAGCCTTAAACTTACCCATCCCACCACACCTGTCCCTAACCCTACCCGTATCCCACCTCAATATCAGCAAAGGTGTTTCGCAACACAATATGAACACAGTAAGTACATTGTACCTATTTTTTTATGTAAGTACATAGTAGTTAAGGCCACCTAATATAAAGTGGGGCCAAAATTTTAAATCAGTCTGAATGAGTGATTCAATGACTGTCATAAAGTCTTCACTTTTTTCATTAGTGGATGAATCGTTTTTTAAACATATACATAGACATCAATGTTTATATCTGATCTATAAACTTTTATCCTAGTATTTCTGATCATTTGAATTATAGTAACAGAAATAATGATACTGTATGGTTGCAAAAAACTGTTTGTGATACTTTTTCCGCTGTGATCATACTTGTCAAAGGTTTAATTGACATAGCAGAATCATTGTGATTTAGGAATAAGATCGCGTCAATGTTTGACTCGAGATCAGTCTTTTAACGATTAATTGTGTAGCTCTAATTTTTCTCTTTAAATTCCATCTCTGGTGATCCAATCCAACATTATTATTCGGATCACAATAAGCTTTGGACACAGTTTACATCTGTATTTAGCACTGTCCACTTACGATCAGATCACCTGAAACGGATCTTAATAACAGGTGTAAACAGGGTATTTGAGGTGCTCTGGGGGCTTGATAATCACTTGGGCTTGCTCTGCACGCACTAGCAGTCAGATTTTATCTTGGCCCCTTTGTCTCACCGTATCAGGAAACAGAGCGTGAACGTGCTTGGACAGCCAGGACCAGATGATCAGGTCAATAGGGCCCTGGATCACCAGATTGGAAGCTTCTGGGCCAATGTGAACTCTTCGTTCTACGAACACCTTGAACTTCTTCAACCCCGCTGTCATGACAATGAATACTACATCCCACCAGCACCATACTACCTCAGTCCAGGCTGTGAAACAAAAGGGCTGCCCATTGCCGGAGGCTGGGAGGGGGTTTGGTATCTCTGAGGTTATCTCCCAGTCTCATCGGCCCTTCAGTGTAATTATGCATAATTGCCATGCCACATGGAGTGCAAATGTAGCGGATGTGAATATGCCTCATGAAAACATATACACTTTTATGGTAAAAGTCTGTCTCATCCAAAAAAAAGCCTTTTGACTTTGACTTGAGTTTGCCCCGTGCAGTCATTAAAGGCCAATGACGTTTGAGGAGGCCGACCATGGCGATGGGTCATTAAATGCAAGAGAGTTCTCTCTTGTCAGCCCTCTAGCTACTGGCTGGGTTGCATATGGCCATGTCAGAGACCTTTCTCTGAAGATCTGGCCTGGACAGGGGCCAGTCTTAATGGCCGGGTAAAGGAGCGGCAAATAGCAGGAGTTGACAGTGGAAAGCCTTGGGAGGGGGAAACGGAAGGGAAGAAAGAGTGTGAGAAGTGGCCTGGAGTAGGACGTGTGTAATGGCACAAGACTGTCCTTTCTGGCCAGACATAGTGCTCTCCAGTAATTAGACAGGAAGCCGATGTCACCCGCCACCTCTTGTGTGGTGGAGATGAAAGAAGGGGGCCACGGTGGCTGCTCTTTTCCCTTGTATCATCCGAAGAGGACAAAAGCGACGGCTACCTCATTTACATTTGAGGGCACTGAATTCTTCATAAGGCACAGTGTTTCTCCTACAAGCACTGCTTGTAAGCCAGTTAGTGGCACATATTGCATTGCTTCATGACTTTGTTCATTAATTCATTCTTTTAGTGTTAAATATATGAACAAACGCCATGATTCTTTTCACCTTATTATTTACATATATTAATATATTATGCTTTTTTAATGTCTACTTGTAATCTCTCTCTCTCCTTTTCTATTTTAATATATTTTAAGATTCTTCTGGCAAAGCTGAATTTTCAGCAGCCATCATTATTATTATTATTATATTTATTGTTTTATTTATTATTATTATTTTTTTAAGGCCTGCCTTTTTATATCGCATCCACATTTGAAAATAAAACTGCTTCTCAAGCAATGCTATGTGCTCTTTAAATGTTCAAGATGGCAGTGCCATTAGTCATAATTCTAGTTCTCCAACCTGTCCAGTTCACCTGATGGCTCTCAACATTCTGAGCATACCAGAGCCACCACACCTCTGGATCACTAAAGAGCACTTATGGAAAAGAAAAATGACCTCACTATTAATTTCAAAGTGTGGAGGTCAACAGCAATTCCGCCCACTTTTCTGAAGCTGGCTTGCCAGACAGGGTCCCTTCACTGGACTTGTAGGGCCTTTCCACACCCTGCAAGTTACTGGCCCTCACTGTCACTCTCTCTGCATGTCAGGGGCTTATATCCATTCTCTACTCATGCACTTACTCTCTCCTCCAGGCCTCTCCGAGCCACGACTGCCAGAATTAGGGAGCAATTAATGTCAGCGCTGATGGCAGTGGTTATGTTAAACTGACTTCTGTCTTCAGAATTTAAGCACATTCACTCCATTATTCATTAACTGTAAGGGTTGAAATTACTGTCAGATGAAGAAATCAGTGTCAGGTAGAAATGGTGGGGCTGTCCTGATAGTGACTCAGTCGGGCTGCGTTTCCCAGACTGCCCTTGTCAGGTTCTAACAGTGGCCGTTAATGGCCCTTGTGACTCTTGTGGCAGGAATTATGGGTATTGAATAAATAAACTGGAACTACAATACTCCTCGCATTCAAACGTATTTTTCTTTTTAGCAAGCAAAAAAGAAAAAAGAATGCAATGAAGTTCGGTTATTCTTTTTAACTCTTTAATTATAATGCAATTAATGTCAGAATTTTGTACTGAATTTATATGCGGTGTCATATTCTAAGCTTTATGAATTATTTGGGTGTAATGAAATGGCCGCAGCACAGTTCGGGAAAGATTACAAGGCAGGGATGTTCTCTCAAATCAACATGCATTGCTGGCGTTGTCATATCCAGCTCAGAGCTCATTCTGATACATTCCATTACAAAATGGTTTTGGATGTCAGCAGCTCAAAGTCCTATGGGTATAGTTTGGCTGCAGTTGCGTCTACCATGCAGACAATTATGTGGCCAAATTTTACAAGTGTTGGTTTTACAGAAAAAAGTGGAAGAAAGAAAAGGGGAAAATGGATTTAATTACTCACAGATAAAACAAAGCACCAAAACCATTTTGGTTTTTCATTTTATTCTCTCTTATTTCAATACCTCTTTTTCCCCTCCTCGTCTTTCTTTTCTGTGGCACGGCTGGGGAGAATGTTGGTCTCACACGTTTTTTGTGGCTGACCAAGGCCAAGCCGGTAACACAGAGAGCGTGAGGCACGAGCCAACAGTTTCAGGCAAATCATAAAAGCAATCCATTAGAAAAAAAAAGAAAAAAAAAATCGAGAAGACTATTGAGTGGAGCGGAGCTGGAAGCCACTCATTAAGGTGAAATGTGCCAAGGTCTGCACTCACAAAGGACTCTAATGCGCCCATCGCCAGATCCTTTTTGTGCGAGTGTGATGTCATTCATTGTGATGCAGAACCCAGAGAGCGCGCCACACACAAGTGACAAGCCCTATATGAGTTTTATATCCTTATAAAAATCTCTCTCTCTCTCCCGTTCTCTTGCTTTGTCTCTTTGCCTGTCTCTTTGTCTCTCTCTCACTCACACAAATACTACACACACTTTCACACAGTCTTTTCACTCCTCTTGATGTAATTCTTCCAGATTACTACAGCAGGGGGCAGTCTGGCATCCGCACGGATCCCTGGCACTGGCACTGGCTCATTGGCTTCCTGAGATGCCTGTTAGCATTTCTGTGTGTGTGTTTTTGAGGGAGTATTTGTGTGTCTGTTCTGTATACTGTATATTGTTTCTGTATTCTCGCTACTGTATGGGTGTTTCTGAACAAAGGGGCAGTAAGAGGCCACTCCAGCCATACTTCTATATTTCATACCTTTCCAAGAAAGTCTTGAGAACAGCTAAGAGATGTACTTTGTGCTATTTTGTAAGTGCTGGAGAGCAGAGAGACGTAACCAGTAGTGACCAAATAATTCTCATGCTAGGGGGTTCTTTCAATGTCAGTTTAAGGCATTCATTTATTGTAATTAATTTAAATAAATAAATAACATGATTATTGTCCTCGCACATACATTTGAGCAGGTCATCATTCAAATTTTTGTGAGTCACCAGTCAGCACCTGGTACTCTACAGTGTGTGTGTATGTATATATATATATATATGTATATATATATATATATATATATATATATATATATATATATATATATATATATATATATATATATATATATATATATATATATATATATATATATATATATATATATATATATATATATATATCATTTCCTTTTAAGAACTTCAACACTAATGTTATCCCATGCCTTCTGCATCTGAAGCAAAAGGCTTTTCTTTGAATGTACAATAGATCTGTCCAGTTTATTTTCCAACTCGCCCCAAATGTGCTCGATGGGGTTCAGACTTTGAGGGGGTCAGTCCATCATTTTCAATGTTCCAGCAGATTCCTTCCGTCGCAGGTAGCTCTGGCAATAGTTAGAAGAAAAAAAATCCAGGCTCAATAAGACAACTCCCAGATGCCAAGTGTTCATTTTGGCCACCACTGTATATTTTATATTTATATATATATTATAATTATTTTTAATTATTTTGTCTACCACAATAATTGTGTGTGTATATATAAATTCATATATATATAAATAAAATTATATTTAGTTTAATTATATTTATAATATTTACACTATTTTGCCAAAAGTTTTGGGACGTCTGCCTTTACATGCACATGAAAGTTAATGAAATCCCATTCTCAATCAGTAGGGTTTAATATGGAGTTGGCCCTTTGCAGCTATAACAGCTTCAACTCTTCTGGGAAGGGTTTCCACAAGGTTTAGGAGTGTGTTTATGGAATTTTTTGACCATTCTTCTAGTAGCGCATTTGTGAGGTCAGGCCCTGATGTTGGACTCACAGTCTCTGCTCTAATTCATCCAAAAGGTGTTCTGTCAGGTTGAGGTCAGGACACTCTGCAGGCTAGTCAAGTTCCTCCACACCAAACTCGCTTATCCATGTCTTTATGGACCTTGCTTTGTTCATTGCTACTGATCCCACAAGGTTGGGAACATGTCCAAAATGTCTGGGTATGCTGAAGCATTAAGAGTTGCTTTCACTGGAACTAAGGGGCCAAGCCCAACCCCTGAAAAACAACCCCACACCATAATCCCCCCTCCACCAAACTTTACAGTTGGCACAGTGCAGTCAGGAAAGTACTATTCTCCTGGCAACCGCCAAACTCAGACTTGTCCATTGGATTGTCAAATAGAGAATCGTTATTCATCACTCTAGAGAACACGTCTCCACTGCTCTAGAGTCCAGTAACGGCTTGCTTTACACCACTGCATCCAACACTTTGCATTGTACTTGATGATGTAAGGATTGGATGCAGCTGTTCAGCCATGAAAACCCATTCCTTAAAGCTCTCTACTCACTGTTCTTGAGCTAATCTGAAAGCCACACAAACTTAGGAGGTCTGTAGCTATTTACATTGCGAAAGTTGGCGACTTCTGCGAACTGTGCGCCTCGGCATGCGCTGATCCCGCTCTGATTTTTACGTGGCCTACCACTTCATGGTTGAGTTGTTGTTGTTCCCAATTGCTTCCACTTTGTTATAAAACCACTAACAGTTGACTGTGGAATATTTAGTAGTGAGGAAATTTCACGAATGGACTTATTGCGCAGGTGGAAACCTATCACAGTACTATGCTTGAATTCAGTGAGCTCCTGAGAGCGACCTATTCTTTCACAAATGTTTGTAGAAGCGTCTGCATGCCTAGGTGCTTGATTTTATACACTTGTGGCTATGGAAGTGCTTGGAACACCTGAATTCAATGATTTGGAGGGATGTCCCAATACTTTTGGTAATATAGTGTAGGTATATTATATTATCTTTTATATTTATATATAAAAATACTTTTAAAATAATTTTTTTAGTGCATATTCAATGCCTTAGTCTGCCACAATTATCTTCATATTCAGATACAATTAATTGCTAATAATGTCATTTCTCATGCTGTTTCAAACCTGAAAGACCTTTGTTCATCTTCAAAACACAAATTAAGATTTTAAATGAAATCTCAGAGATTTCTGTCCCTTACAATCCAGAAAAAAAGAAAATAATATTGTATCACAATATCACAAATATTGAATCACAAAGAAGAAGAAAGAAGAAAAATTATCATGATTTATTTTTCTTAAACCATAATTTAAATTCAGTTTTAAAAATACTAAATTATGTACACTCTCTAATATGAACAGGCACTGAATTCCATCTTCCTGCTGTTCTGAATGAGAGAGCTGATCTAAAGGCAGTTTTCTTAAATTTAACTGAAAAGTCACATAGATGCCCTGGTTTCCCTAGAATTGTATGTACAGAAAGTCACACATTGTTTAAGAAGTGGTGGTACAAGATCATGAATTAATTTATACATCAAACAAATATCTGCAAAGAATAAAAACCGTCAAGCATCAATAATTTCTGATGATAATGCAATTATGATAACTTCATATTCACCTCTTGTTTATAGAGAATATATAATGGTTTCAATGTTGTTACACTTGCTTGAGACCAGCTTGTAGCACAATAAGATAAATGCGGAAGATTCATTGTGTACATAAAGAGTTTAGCAGCAGCCAAAGGTTACTGATGCCCCATATTCCTAAAAATCATTAAGCTTGCTCTAACACATCTAGAAACCTTTATTCATATTTAAAATGCTTAACAATATGTATTGCTTCACCTTTAATTAAAATATCTGGTTGATGCTCATCAATTCTCTTGATAGAGAAATACATTCCCACAGTTTTACTCCCATTAAGAGTAAGACAGGAGTGATTTAACCAATCTAAGATTTGTTCAGTGCAGCAGTCAGCTTGAAAGCAACTTGTTCTTTTGTTTTAGCATAGGTATAAATAACTATCATCTGCGTACATCTAGTACTGGACCTCAGGACACACCATGGGTAGATCATTAATATATAAACTAAATAAAATTGGTCCAAGAATAGATCCCTGTGGGACTCCAATAGTGCAATAAAGATAGGATGAGCGTACACGATTAATTCTTGTACATTGTTTCCTTAGATTTAGAGATGATTCCATCAATGTTATTGTAATAATAGAAAAATAAAACTTTTACAATTTAGATAAAAGTACATTGATTGACAGTGTCAAAAGCCTTCTTAAAATCAAGGAAGACAGCACCAACAACACCACCTCTGTCAAAACTGGATTAAATTTTTTCGACAAAGTTCAACAGTTTGCTGTCTCTGTAGAATGACGTGCCCTAAATCCAAACTGCATTGGATGTAGTGGAAAATAACCAAGATTTAAATACTCTACTAACTGAATACAAATGACCTTTTCCATTACCGTGGAAACCCCTGGAAGAATACTAATAGGTCTATAATTGGTTACATTAGTAGGGTCACCATTCTTAAAAATATGTGCTGTTACTGCTGACTTCCAAGCATTCAGAAAATAACATTGTTTTATTGACAAATTAACCAGATGAGTAACGGGTGTGCTGGAACATTTGTATACTTTTTTGACAAATATAGAATCACAAAGACATCTTTAGCCCTAGAACTCTTAAGCTAACCCAACATTTGTATTATATTAGACTCCGATACTTCAGAAATATTTAAAACATGAGAATTATAATTTGATGGTACAATATCCTTATTTCTCGCACTAAACCCTTGTGCTAAATCTTGAACCAAATCTATAAAACAATTATTAAATACTAGCAATATGATGCTTATCTTGAATTAAATATCCCTGAACTTGTAATTCAATATCTTTATCTTCTTTGTTACTATTTTTGTACTTTATTAATATTCTCCCAGGCTTGTCTACTATTCCCCTTAGCATCATTTATAAGTTTGATGAAGAATTTCGCTTTTGCTTTTCTCAATTCCTTTACAACTTTATTACGTAAACACTGAAATGTTCTTCTGTCATGAGCTAAACCTCTGTTTCATTAACTTCCATTGCTGTTCATTTAAAGGGTTACTTCAGCGATTAGCATTAAGCTTTGTATCAGTAGAAACCCAGGAGTATATTCAAATTATCGTACTTTCCCCCCTCATATGACCCTGAGACGAGAGAATTATGTATTTTATTTCTGGAAAAATTCCTCCGATGATGCAAATATTGTCATTTTGCGTAATCAGAGGAGTTTTTGGCCAGAGGCTGAAGACTACAGCCAGCAGAGGGCGCTGTTTCCACATGTTTTCAACATCACACTCACAGCACTCACAGCACTCGGCTCGCGGAGCTGTGGAGATTCATGTAAATGTAGCGGTGGAGAGCAAAGTGAGTGTTTTAACTTTTAAAATGAACTTCCTATGACACACGAATATACACTGTGAATATACACTGAAAACGCGCCAGACTGATCACGCGCTGTGAATGCAGCAGCAGCTGCGAATCCCGCGATTACCTCAGTTCATGTGATGAATATAATCCGATCCTGCTGCATTTGTGCCGTGACGCTCAATCGGCTCACTTGCATTATATCGAACAGACATGTTCAGTTTTTAATTGTAGTGTCTCTAATTGAGCTGATTTTCTGAAAATGAACGCGGTGGGCAAGTGATCCAGTAATCCAGTAGCCGACTAGCCGCGCCTAGAGTATAGGGCAGTGAAGCAGTGCGTTCTGGGAATTGTTGTCTTGAACCCCACGAGACAAAAATAAATTTCTGTGTTTTCTCAGTCTAGAAGGCACCAAATTCAAAAATAATTTCACATTTCTACTACATTAATGACCCAGTTTAAATACAGATTCATCTTCCCAGTGCTGAAGTACCCCTTTAACCAGGGTAAATTCTGTTTCTGTTTAGAGAATGTCATGTTCTTTCTGAATTCGCTTTTGACCTTATTGATCGTGACCATTAGACACTCAGAAGCATCATCTACATTATCTGTGGACAGAATCTCATTCCAGCTTAAATTTTCTTCAAATTCGTTTAGCAATCTTTTTATTATAATATTCAGCAAATCTCCTTTCTTTTGTTGACATTCAAGCCTATGTTTTGTCAATTTTCTTACTACTAATATAAGATTGTGATCGGATAACCTTGTTTAATTCATTGACTTAGTTATTCTTTCTGGTTTGTTTCTAAATATTAAATCAGTTTGAGTTTAAGATGAATTAACTGTGAGAGGTCAAACTGACTTAGTATCTCCTGTAGATTTTTCCTTTTTGACTTCTCAATCCAATTTACATTAAAGTCCCCAAACAGAATTAGCTCCTTGTTTCTATCAAACCCTGTTAAAACATTTCTTAAATGATCAGAAAATATACTACTTGATGAAGGAAGCCAAATACACCAACTACAGTAAATGCCATGCATGGGGATAAAACAATTGTTACAGGGGTGTAGTTCAATGTGCTGCGTGACACGAGAACGGACCTCATTGGTTCTTGTGGAAGCTCAAATGTGCTGCGTGACACGAGAACAGACCTCATTGGTTCTTGTGAAAGCTCAAACGTGCTGTGTAACACACGAGAATGAACCTCAATGGTTCTTTCGGAAGCTCAAACATGCTGCGTAACCTTTTCTATTTACTGTACCATATTTGATGTTTGTGGGTTGATGAATGTTTATATGTGAATAAAAGCCTAAATTGAATCTGTTTATCATATAAAGTGATCGTGTTACTTCAGAAAATTGACTAAACCCCTCAATTCATATGGATTAGATTGTGTTATGAAGTGTTAAAGTGGTAGTTGTGTGGACTGTCAATGGAGGGACAGAAATCTATCAGATTTCATTTTTAAATATCTCCATTTGTGTTTTGAAGATCGAAACGAAAATCTTGCAGGTTTGGAGCGACATGAGGGTGAGTAAATGGTGACCGAGTTAAAATTTTTGGGTGAACTAACCCTTTTATTATTTAATATTTAATTTTTAATGATTGAAAGTTCTTTACAAAGCATTTTAAAAACAATAGAAAATGATAATTTCAAAATGGAAACCTAAATACTGTAGGTTGAGTTCAGGTTTTATAATTCATTCTTCATTCTTTAAATCTCAGTGGATAAGAAAAGGTTATGAGTTGCAAGTCTCATCTTCTGTTGAAACGTCACTTGCTGTAGTCATTTTAAGCAGTGGGCGTATCTTGCATTCACTCACCTGTAATAACCTCTTCAACAAAGCTTTTTTTATTTTCTTGTACTATGACTCATTTTATGAGAAGCAATGGATGATGTTAATATACTAATCAGCCCTAGTTCCTCTGTCATGGGTTATGTTCAGTGCTGACAGCAGTTTAATGCATGCAACACACACACACACACACACACACACACACACACACACACACACACACACACACACACACACACACACACACACACACACACACACACACACACACACACACACACACACACACACACGGTTGTGGTGGGAGGCAGCGTGTGTGCTCTTAGTAACTGTGGCAGTGGAGCTCACAGCAGTCAAAGGCCAGATAAAATGCTGTAACCTCATCATTACAAACCATATTCTCTTTAAAAGTCCTCCTTTTTTATATCACATCATGAATATTTCATGCTGTGATATCTGGGCCAATTAGGTGTCATATCCTCTGTCTGAGAGTTCTTTATCTTTTTCTATTTTCTTCTCATCTCTGCCTGCCGGTAGCTGTATTTAAGAGGCAAGTGTCTCACTCAGTATGTAAAAACACAAAATGAGCAGAAAATAACACAAAATGCTCTGCTCTGTATAGAGGGTGTTATAAGGTGATTTTGCAGTGTCATTATACTAGAAAAATATGAACTTGGAAAAGTACTCCCACCTGGAGAATTCAAGCTGCTAAAGTGGCATTGCATGGTGGAAGTCCGGTATCAGGTCACAATAAACACAATTATTATTGTTACACTGTAGCATTACGCAGGCCTCCTTCATCCCATATTTACTTCCTTGCTTCTGCATCCCTGTTCTTTCCTTTGAACTTCTTCCTTCTGCACTTCTGCATAAAATTAATGTTGGGTTTGAGTCAACCTTATTCGAGTCTGAGTCAAGTCTGAGTCCAAATAAAAATTACTGTATGTCATTTAGTCAATATCTTAGGCTTGTTTTAACCATTTCACATCATCTCATTAGTAGTATCCTGCTGGATTGTAAATATAATCCCAATATAATAGTGTATTGGGACATTTCTGAGTGAAGGACCTTTTCTAATGTGAAAAACTACATTGGGACTTGACTATCCGTCGATATAAATTCAACTGGTAACCAAATTTCCATGTGTAAATTTACCATAGTAAAAATAACAATAATTAGTATATAAATAAAATAAATAAAATAAAAATAAATATAATTTTTATTACCACAGCAAAAACTTAAACTAGACTAAGGTGAGTACAAACTTGCTTATTAAAATACTAATTAAAGCTACATACAATAATATATAGCACAAATTATATTTGTTGTGCAATTTATATCCAAAAATTGTTTTTGCAACTACATATAAAAAGGATGGATTTGTAGCGTTTTGAAACAAAACTTTGAATTTATAATCAACAATATTGTTGTTTCATTTAACATTCATTGTTTAACATGTTCAGACTGAGCCAATAGACCATTTTAACAGGATAAATCGAATATTAACTAAATGTATGGGTGTAGGTAAAAAAATGATCTTTTCATGAAAACTATTCAAATGGATTTATAGCTCCTCAACTAAGTACCAGGGAAAGTAACTACTGAGTTACTTTTTTTTTCAAAACTTGGATGCCCCCAATATTAAATATGTTAAATAAATGAGTTGGACATAAAATAGAATATGAAATAGAATAAATTATTATTATAAAACATTGTACATTAATGTACACTATTTTAATGTTGCTGTGGGACAATGTGAGAGACACCTACCAAATTCAATACATTATTGTGAATATTAGGCTATCAGTAGGCCTATAGTGTAAATATTATCAGTAGGCCTACTATAGTGTAAATATGATCAGTACTATACTACTCCTTTGGCGTTATCAACTGGGTTTTTAGCCACTAATTTTGTGGCGGCATGTGATGATGTGAGGTGCTTCGTTAGATTAGAATTACTTTCCACCGACGTGGAGAGGCTCTGGGCATATGTTGCACGTTACATAAACATTCTTACCTTTCACCTCAAGGATGGAAAAGTTGCGCTTATACTTCCAGTTTGCGAAAGCTACCCTTGAAGTCGTTAGACTTGCCATCGCTGACTGTGCGTCAAAGGTGTGTGTGTGTGTGTGAACTCAACCTATCAACCTCAACCTTGTCTCCCATCCACCAATCATCATCAGTTATGTGCTACTACCCCGCACGCCCGCCCGCACACACGCACGCACGCATACACACACACACACACACACACACCAGCCAGAGACAGAAAAACGTTGTAGGTCCGACTGACAGAGAGCCTATTCGGATGCAAACTGCTTCAGTGAGCTCAATTATAGTAATGCCGCGTTTTTTTCTCAGTAATGCTAACGGCGTTGTAACGGGAGAAACAGTAATTCATTTGATTACTCGTTACTGAAAAAAATAATTCCGTTAGTAACGCTGTTTATCTATAACGGCGTTATTCCCATCACTGATGACACATACAACATATTGAGACCTTTTTTTTTTACCCCTAACTGTAGACACATCTAACTGTGTTTATGTGAATATGGCCATTTTGCTTGAGTTTTGGGTGCATGCGCCATTCACAGTGTGTAAAGAACGAATTCAGTTCTATTTCTTATTATGCTTGAGCAGTTTAAAATCGTTTCAACGTTTAGACTGGAAAGACTTAAAAATAAGTGACAACTGCCCTGAGCGAATCCTGTCCTGGCACCGACAGCGCTGGACTCGGTTGGACTCAGAAAGTCAATAAGAGTAAAAATGCATCCGAATCCGTGATAAATGCAAGTCCGTTAAAAGTTTGAATCGAGTCCGAGCTTGAGTACCCCAACTCTATTTATTACATTTTTTTTGTTGCTAAAATTACATTGGCTAATATTATAGCATGCTATTAATAATAGCAAGGCTAGGTTTGGAGGATCACTGTTTTTAACTTTATAACTGGACAAACTAATCTAGCTATTTGAAAGACTAGTAACTGTCCAGTGTGTTCTTTCTGCTTATTCAGTGTTGAGCACACTTTTTTTTAACCATTAATAACCATTAACCAATAATCAAGTTTGATATTTCCTCCTGAAAAGTCAGTCATTTTCATTGTTGTTATTGTACTGATGTAATGGTCCTGCATTAGGAATATGTGAGGTAAACTTTGAGAAATGTATACGTTTAAAAAATAACACCTGATATAGTTTTGACGTGTAAGGAAGTGCAGACCATTTAACTGCTGTGGTGTTAATCAGCTTCCTGTACATGCTGTAACAGTAGCTCATTAGTCTGGTAACATTGATATGTACTAACAGATCAAAACAAATTATTCAAAGTGTTGCATCTATGAAAGTTCTTTCCTCTGGTGGGAAATTTCATCCAGGGAGCCGCTTGACATTATTTAGAAGCAATTATTTTAGAAAGCTGCATAAATACCTCTAATTTACTGCTGAAGGAGGTGTGTTTTTTATTGTAAATGCACTCCTAAATGATCTATTTTAAATTGTGCAAGTAACGGCCTTTAAACATTTGCAAAGTCTAGAAGGACCAAAAGAGTCTCAAATATAGTCAAATACAAAATGCTGTTTACAAAGGCATTTACAAATACTGGTAAGGCGTGGCAAGTCCCTGACCCTGGAGACCTTATAATACATTAATAGATTGTAAAATTTTGCTGATTGAATTTGACATGATTGAAAGATACACACTATATTTTTTAATACATATTTTTGTTAAAACTTAACAATAATGTTCCATTTGTTAACATTAGTTTACTACAGTGCCCTTTACTAATATTGGCACCCTTGGTAAATATGAGCAAAGTCGGCTGTGCAAATAAATCTGCATTGTTTATCCTTTTGATCTTTCATTCAGAAATTCCACAAAATTCTAACATTTCATTGAAGTAGAATAATTGAAAGTGGCTCACATTATGAAATAAATGTTTTTCTCTAGTTCACGTTGGCCACAATTATTGGCACTCAATAATTGCAATGTCCTTTTCCCAAGATAACAGCTGTGATTCTATAATGTAACAGTTTCTCCTATAATGCCTGATGAGTTTGGAAAACACCTGACGAGAGATCAGAGACCATTCCTCTACTACCACAGAATCTCTCCAGGTCCTTCAGATTCCCAGCTCCATGTTGGTGCTTCTTCTCTTCAGTCAGTCACCCCACTCGTTTTCTATAGTGTTCAGATCAGGGAACTGGGACGACCAGATCATTAGATCATTAGATCATTGTCCTAATGGAAAATCCAGCCACGACCCATTTTAAGATTTCTAGTAGAAGCGGTCAGGTTTAGGTTTTTATTTTATTTTATCTGTTGGTATTTGATAGAATCAGCGTATCTGAACAAGATGTCTAGGACTTCCAGCAAAAAAATATGCCCACAACATTAAAAAACTAGCAGTACGTTTAACCCTGGGCATGGGGTACTTTTATCCCTGTTTGCACCAAACACATCTGGTGGGTTTTCTGCCAAAAAGCTCTTTTTAAAGTTTCATTTGACCACAAAATCAGGTCATTTTTAAAATATTTGATTTTTTGGACAACTGAATGCTCTGTAGTTTGTTTTTGGATGAGCGATGAGGATTTTTCTTGAAACCCTCCCAAACAACATGTGCTTATGTACATACTGTTTGGTATATTTTTTTATGGCTTTCTGATCCCAAGACTCAACTGTGATGCTTGGAGAGTCTCAAACTTCCTTCCTCGCCATGCAAGACAGTATAGACACACATCCTCTTCCAGGCAGATTTGTAACATGTTTGTAACTTCTTAATTATTGCCCTGATGGTGGAAATGGGGATTTTCAATGCTTTAGCTATTTTCTTACAGCCACTTTCTATTTTGTGAATCTCAACAATCTTCTGGTGTACGTCGAAACTATATTCTTTGGTTTTACTCATTGTGATGAATGATTAAGGGAATTTGGCCTTTGTGTTTCCTCATATTTTTACTGTAGTCTTGTGCAACAGGAAGTCATGCCTGGACAATTTCATGCTCCTAGTTACCCTGGTGCGCTAAAAATATTGTGTGTAAATATGAATGGGAATATAGGCCTACTTCAGAGATATTTTACTCATAAGAATATCTAGGGGTGCCAATTGTGGCCAAAATGCGTTGGAGATTTCGTAATGTGAGTTTCCCACCACTTTCAATTGTTTTACTTCAATGAAAGGTTAGAATTTTGTGAATTCTAATTGGAGAAGATTTTCACAGCTGCCTTTTCTCATATTTACCAAGGTTGCCAATATTTGTGGAGGGCACTGTATATTATTTAACATGAACAAACAATAAAAAATACTTCTAAAGCATTTATTAATTTAGTTAATATTAATTTTGCTCTAATATATTATTTAAAACAGAATCTGTTAATATTATTTAATGTACCTGAACTAACATGAAAAAACAATGAACCATTGTGTTTTTACTAACTACATTAACAAAGACACTGACAAACAAAGTTAAATACTGTAGCAAATGCATTGCTCATTGTTAATGCTAGTTAATGCATTTAATAATGTTAACTAATGGGACCTTACTGTTACGTGTTACACGGAAAGCATCATGCAAGTCTTAATATGTTAAAATAGGACTGCAGGAGATATTTTGACCAAAAAAAAAGTGCAATCATAGATATTGTTCTCAGCTGGCGCATATGCATACATGTACACATATGCATTTATTTTCCAACAAAGGAGAACACACACACATATATATGTGGCTTTCCGGATATTAACAGTCTGTGACAGAGGTGGCAGATCTAGGTACTAGACTCAATGCACGGCTCTACAGCGCACACCCCGCCGCCCAGGCCCGCTCTGGAAACTGGATCAGGGGAAAGTGTCGCGTTTAATTATGCTCCTTGCTTCAGCTCAGCGTGGAACCATCTGCCACTGCGAAATATGACTTTAATAAAGAGAGAATTTTCCAGTGCATAATTTAGTGGTAATGGCCGGACAGTTATGTTACAGTCATACATTAATGCGTGTGAAATGCACGCTGAGACAGAGGCAGAGTGGTTTGAAAGGGGTTTTGGTGATGTATTGTGACATCTCACAAACACTGAGATATCATTGACTACATCATTTTGTTGGTTATCAGGCTCCTTGGTGCGCTTACTTATTGTATTCGAATACAGAGTTCTGTGGTAAGTTTTGCATGTCATAAAACTGGTCACTATAATCGTCATTAATACACATTCAACATTTGTTTTTTAATCCCCAACAATCACCATAAAACCACCTTTAAAGTGGTTTATATGATTTGTGACATATTTTAAGTCTTCTGAAGCCATACAATAGTTTTGTGTGAGACAGACAAAATAAATGACATTGTTATAAACACTGAAATTGTTCCCCTCCACTTTTTTGTTGTCTTTGACATCCAGCTGGCATCATAGCCACAATAGTTTATTTATTTTGATGATATTGGCACACAAAGATATCGTATGGCTTTAGAATACTTGAAATATAGTGCACAAGTCATATAGAATAGTGATTTACTTATGCGGCCACTATGAATGTTGACTAATTCAAAAATTGCAAAAATTCTCCTTTTGTATTTTGCCACAGAAAAACAGTGTGGTGAGTAAATGAGTAAATTCTCTGGGTGAACTATTCCCTAAACTATGCTTTAGAATTGGCATGAGACTAATGTTCTACCTGTTTTTTTTAAAACAAAAGCCTTAACAATCTGTCTGATTAGTGCTCGTACCTTGGACAATCTGAAGAGATGAATAAATTTAGTTTCTTCAATCATGTTTTTCATTTATTACAGACAGTTCCTAGGCCAGATTTGGTTTATTTAAACCTCACGTGAATAGCACTGATTCCTCAATCAGAACCCTTGCTCTCGACGACTTTCTCAATGCAGAACTCAACCCCGTCCCCACGCCCCCACCCCAAAAAGCCACCCCTGTCTCTGAGCTCCTGTGCCACACCAATGCCTTTACATATTTCACATATCCCTTTTATTGCAAATTATTGAGGTTTTTTATTGCTATTCATAAAAAAAGCATATTTCCCTTTATCTGCAATTTACGGTGAAGCTTTTGGCGCAATTTCCGATACTCGAGTTTTATTTCCTGACATTAGTGTGCCATTTTGTGGGAATGAAGGAATTTTTTTGCCCGCTATTCACTTGACTGCAAGGACCTTTCAGCTGACGTTGGGGGCGGAGGGACACGTACACAAAGACCAACAGCTGCAGCCACTCCGCGCTCCCGGTACCCCCTGTCAGATTCAGGGCCTCGGAGCATCGGTAGCCCGGCTCGCTGAAGTGCACGTTTCCAGGCTGTGCAGTCATGTCATTCACAAGCGAACAATGCTCCTTATTAGTTCCTCTTCGTCACAGATTTGTCACCACCGTGGTGATGTAGGATGTCTATTGATCAGGCACAAGTGCTGAAAATTGTGCTGTTTGTCAGGAATGTGTTGTGTTCGTGGTGTGTTTTCGTAGGAAATTTGCATATAAATGAAACCATATACTAATGTATGCATGTAGACATGATCTATGTATAAAGGCATGCTAGCATGTACAAACGCACACGCAATCAGGATGTGTCACGAACAGGAAGACAACACATTGTCATTGAAGGTGTGAAGGCATGTGAGAAACAACGTGTCATGTGATCCCATTTTCAGATTTAACAACGTCTCTCTTTGTTTGGGAACACACTTTAGTTGGTTCACACATCACATTTCAAAGGCAGAAAACCTTCTTGTAAGGTTTTTAGCGACAAAATCAATCTTGTAAGATTTCCCAGTTCAAAATGATTTTCACCCCTGCGGAAAAAAATAACACAAGACACACGCAAGTGTAACGCTAATGACATTGCAAAATCATACTTTTCACAAATAGTTTGTATCACGCTTTTCATGATGCATTTTTGAGGCTTTACAGAACCCTGTGAGCAAGCCAATGGCGGCATGCGATACGGTTAGAATTACTACTGCAGTACTCAAATACAGATGTTGTAAGTGAGCTACTGTATTTCACAGTATGTTTTTTGTACATTTGACATATTTTTATATATTTTGCTACTTATTATTAACAGATTTCAGAGAGGAAATACAAAGAGAGGAGATTCCTTGTTTATGTTGATTTTTAAATCAATTTTAGATAACTATCATCTTAAGTAGAACCTATTATTAGCATAAAACAAAAAAAAAAAAACACAAAAAACTCCCCAGCTATGGCATGTTTTAAATAATCCAATATGGCACATATTCGGTTATGTTTTCTTTTTGGGGTGACAATAGATGTCAATAGATGGAGCTGAAAACCATCTAAAGTATCGTTATTCATTTGTATTCAAGTACATGCTAGATTTGTCAATATTTGTGATGTTTGACATATTATTTTTGTATCTGACCGTTTAGGATCATCTCTTGCTTTACTTTTTCTCAGAAAATGTGCTTTCTTTTCACTCAATATTACCTGATAAAACTGCAAAGACAATTAAAATAAAGACAATTTACGTGTGAATACCTCTCAACATGTTGAACATATTAATTCTAATCAATTACTTGCATTATTTTTTATTTCCTGCATTTAAAAAAAATCTGTTACTCAATAATAGGTGTCATTCTAGTTTGTGCTCAGAGTGCTTTAAGATATTATAGATGATCCAAGATAAGAGGCCTTTTGCCTTTGAGTTTTACAGGGTCTGTTAGGTGAACAGCTATCAAGTTTGTAAATTCAAAGCATTGTCATCAAGACCAGAATATGACAGCGGGGCTTTGAACGCCACTCCACCAATGAGATTGCTCCGAGACTGATCAAAATCCACCTGCCATTGGTTTCGGTGTAATTATCAATGCAGGTAAATGGCACCTCACCTGATGATAAAAACGGATACAGATATGCCGCCGGCTTTCCTTATGATTCACTTTAAGTCCCTGATCCACTCCAGCCTGTCCTGTGGGCATGTTCAAACAGGCGTTCTCAAATCTCTATCCCTGTGGGGTCGGTTCTCCCTCTCCTTGCCCCTCTGCCCCCTAGCCAGCAGCCCCGTAGCACCAGGGAAAGTATCGCTTTAGCTTAACTGATGAAAGCAGTGCCCCCATCTCATAGCATTAACTTGTTTATCTTTAGCTGAAGCCAAAAAAAAAAAAAAACTTTCAAGCTCCATTGCTCATTCTGTGCAAGAGAGATAGACGAAGAGACATGCGAAAACAAAAGGCAGCCACTGAAATTTGCATGGTGCTCAATTATACATTAGCGAACATCACTTGGCAATCTGTTCATATCAATTTAATTGGATTTTAATACTGCCTCTGATCTTGTTTTCTAATTAACAGCAGCGGCTGGCAATAAAGCAGAACCATGCACCCAGCAACACCTTTGATCCTGGCCATATGGAGTTCCTTAGAGCTCATTGGAGAAAAAAAAAAAATCAGTCACCTAAATATGAGCCCATGACAAGCCCAGTGGAAAGCGGGTGGGGGCGGATCAGGGCAAGAGCGGGTGCTCGGGAGTGAGGCGGCGTGTCGGGCTGAAGGCGAGATAAGTGTGACCCCCAGATGGCCGGATATCACTCCTGCTAACGCTTTCATTGATTAATTTCTCTCCTGATTGGTTGTGATTACTGATAAATAAAACATGATCTCTGAATCTGATGCAAATCAGCTTCTGAGCTTTAGGGAAATGTTGATTGCTTTTTCAAATCTGTTTATTTCCACCCTTGTTGCCCTTAACTTTGTATTTGACGTGGGACTTTGAGAGTGTGTTTTCATCTCTCGCTTTCATGCTGGAAGAGCGGAGATTTAAACCCTCAAAGACGGCGCGGATAGCGACGGAAAAGTTCAATGTTTTGACCATCGGTTCTGGGGGAAATCAAACATTTTGGCCACTGGGGGAATGTCTGCCGCATTGTAAACACAGCCGGCTAATGCTTGATGTTTGATAATGCAAGAGTTTTCCGATCGTTTCTGTTGTAACGTAATTAATGGTATGAAAAGATTTTGGTTTTTTTGTATGTTTGTGTCGTTATTTATTATTTGGTTACTTATTTATGTTCGCCGTCTAGTCGTGATGATGCTTGACGGCCCTAAAAACTCTTAAATAATGCATAAACAATATAAATTAAAAACAGTTTAAGTCTCTTAAACCGATTTTCAGTGCCAGATAGAGTCTTATTCTGTCTTCATTATAAGCCGCACAACAAATCTGACGTTCCCACAGTCTAATGATACAATGCTTCATATTAACATGCTATCAGAATTCATTTACCGCACTCTATCCAAAACATTTTGACAGACCTCATCCAGATATTCTGTCATATTCCAAGCAGCGCCACCTAACGATCCTCAAGCGCTGCCAATATTCCCTGATGAAGAGAGACAGGGGGAAACGGTTAGGCCCCACCTCACCATTTAGATTCCTAATTGTTATTAATGCTCCTGATCAAAACACACTGATCCAGCAGTGTGTGTGTGATGGAAAAAAAGGATGCCAATGATGCAGTCTCAGTTTTTTCTTTTCCCTTCCACCCTCCTCTCTGAAGCAGACAATTGAGGGGGAAAATGACAGAAGAAGAAGAAGGAGGTGGAGAGAGAAATCTGCTGTGCGTCAGACAGTCCATGGAGGAATTAGAGAGCATGGCTGATTCACCGTCCCCTAGAAGCGGGGGTGTTAATTTGGAAATCTAGGACTGGTATGTGGAGAATGCTAATTTGTAATTAGGAAGATTAACTAAATCTGGGGAATAGAGAAGATTATTGACTTATATAATAAAATCAACAATGCTGCCCTGGTTAAATAATCATCGCCTAAAATCACACGTTCTAAATGCGCTGGGCAGGTTACGCAGTGTGCCAGCATGGGAGCTTTGATCCGTACTATCCAAAAATAACAGCGTGAGATAACCAGGGATAATATCTCCATCAGACCAGACCCGCTAATATCGCTAAGTAGATAGCTTGTGATTGGAATGTTATTGTAATTATGGGCGTCAAAATCCGCTCCTTAGTGTATGACTTGAGATTTTGATCATTACATTGAGATGATGGGTGTTCAGGATGGCAAATTAACACATTTGTGTGTGTAAAGTAGCAATCCTGAAAATGATCGTAAATCGAATGTATGAAAAAAACAGAGAAAGGAGAGCAAAATAATTGTTCTTAGTGTTAATTTGCTCACTGAAGAATATTGTCTCCTTTCCTTCTGTTTTTATTAACTGTTCTGATGTCTTCTGGTCATTTTTGACCTATTTTCTAAAAGGAATATTCTATATTTTTCTAGTTATTTGGAAGGTTATCTTTCCCTCACAACCAAACACATGTGAGATGTGACAAGTAAACAACGCGAGATTACCCAGTGTGACTGGAATTGTTATTAAAATTGATTAACTGCAAAAATGGTGCGATCCAAATTGTCTGTGCGCTGATTTGCAGCGAAAAGGAGAAAAAGAAAAAAGATGGGTGGAGGAAATGGTTGGGGAGACACAAGGAACAAGGATTGTGTTCTGCAGGGAGAGTTTGAGGTAAATAAATAATTTTGCAATGTTCTGCTGTTGCGGCTGGTCAAGCAAATGTTTGTGCTTTGTTTCTGTTTTATAGAATTGTAAATATATCTATTAAAATACTATTCTGGTCTATAACTCCTCCCTAAACTTCCCGCTGCCCTGTATCTTGCTCTCTCATTGGCCGTATGTCATTGCTGATGTATATTTCAGTCAGAACCATAGACTGTAAAAAAAATATGGATGTAGTGTCCGTGACGTCATCAATAGGATTCTGAAGAGCAGATCTGAAGCGTAAAGTTGGGATGAGCTGGCCGTTGCCATCTTGGCAGCGTGTCATCGTGCGTCACTCCTGGGTAACTGACAATGGGCAAAGAGGCGGGACGTAGCTGGAGCTGAGGTGACGTGTGACTAACAGACAGCAGACAACCGGCTATCCAACTGTCACGTAAAAGTGGCCACGCCTTAAATTATGCAGAACTTTAAGGCTTTATATAATGTAAACGAATGAGATATAAAAAAAATCACCCCCCTCACAGTTGTCATGAAGGGCAAAATTAGATATATAGACCAAAACCACAATTTGTACCAGGCTGTAAACATGTTTTTTTTTCCTGCTTAAAAGTTGGGCATTTTAACATGGGGCTTAACATGGGGCTCAATGAGATTCTGCTCTCTTCTGGAGCCTGTCCCTAGCGGCCCATCAATGAATTGCAGTTTAAGTCACTTCCGTATTGGCTAAAAGAGAAACTGAGGGAGGTTGCTGCTTGAACACATTTCACACAGCAGGATTTTGAATTGCCGACAAGTCCCGATATATGCCAAATATCTCACGGGCGTCAGCGACTCGTCTGTGATTCCCTCAGATTGTGTCTTTGAAAATTCACACTGTGTGATTGTCACTCACTTGCACGGGCACCGATTTGCCTATGATTTAGGGCATTTGTCTGCGATTTCGCAAAACCTGTCGGCGAGTAAAAATCGGGCCTAAAATCAGGCAGTGTGAACTTGGCATTATATGTATTTGAAGAACCTTTCACCTTTGACCTAAAAAAAAAAAAAAAGTAAATATAAGATGTAGATTTTTTTTGTTATACACTGCAATCGTAGTTCACAGGTGGGTGCATTTATTTTAGGACAATAGGAAGGTTAAGATTCAAACAAAACATTAAACCCCCTGTTTACAATCCATGCAAAAGAATCCTTTGGTTAAGTTTTGACAAGGGAAAGTTTCATTTGATGAAAGTTTGTTTACACAATCTCAATTGCTTCCCTCCAGTGTTCTGTTTTCATCATTTTGCGGTTAAAAATGTTACAGACATTGTTTAAAATCAAAATTCCTCCTCAAATAACCTTTATGCAAAGGCGTCTGACAAATACTGCCTTAGGAAAACATGATACATACAGTGAGATCACGATCAGCGCAAACAACTGTGCTGCATCTGGCAGCTCATTTTTAAATCAATGCATAAATCTGCATTCAAATCTCAAATTCTTCCTCAAATTATTGGACACACACGTATTGGCGACATTAGAAGCGGGAAATTGAGTATTTTACATGAGATGAAGAACAAAAAAACAACCTTTCTTTCAAAACAAACACTTGGCAAGTGGGAAGATGATCTCTTAATATGAGATGTCACAACATGTGCACAGTAAGAAATACATTACCAGCAATGTATGTGCATTTAGAATGTATGATATAATGTTAAACTTTAAATTTAGAAAGTGATGGCGTGTTTGTCATGCAGTTTTGCCAGTTATTAATCTGTGATTTATTCCTAATGAAACTTCACAACAAACTGCCAATGTAAAACCAAATGCATACATTTGAATTGTTTTGCAACTTGTCATACACTAAAAACACGACAATTAGACCCTGAATACAAGAAATGAACGCCAGTTCAATTACACTGTCTGCTGTATCTGTTTAGCATGTTATTAAATGCTTCTGTTTTCATTTATTTTTAATCAGAAGAAGTTTTTTTTTTGTTACCTATTTCATAGAACTTGGAGCTATATCATATGGAAATCACATTCATTCGTAAAATTGAAAAGATCGTGCTTGGCACTAAATAAGTAAAATTCCATAAATGCAAGGTTTTGTGCAATAAATTAATTTGCAATAAAGTAATTGCTAAATGATGGCTCTGTTAGACACATACAGTACATGCATTCAAGGCTCAGGTTATTGACAAATGAATAAGTCGTTGTTTGTGCTACTGGCATGGAAAATACCTCGAATTATGCAACTTGTACTTTTCTAAGTGATTAGACCTGTGATTCTTAACTTGGCTTCCATTGAAGGAGGGACCTGAACCATATCATGGGACTAGAATATCATATACTGTTGACTTGAGAGTAGACTCTAATGACACTCAAACCACTTTACAGAACTGTACAGAAAAAACCTGGCATCATCAATTGTGCAGATGCTATTGACTCACTTCTTTTTATCTTCCCTACATGTTCATACACATTTATTCATGCAAGCTGTGTTTTGATGCGTTACAGGCGTTCAGCAGGTTTGATTGACTAGCCGTTGGATCTGAGGGTCAGCGTTGATTGGTGTCGAGATTTGAGCTTACAACCCGCGAACACACGACAGGTCACACGCCGACCAGACGGCGACAGCTCTAGGAGCAGGTTCGGGGGTCCTTCGCCCTCGCCCCGTTCCCGCTCACCCCCAGCTCGGCGCAGTACGCCGTCTGACAGCTCAGTCAGCTGACGCCCGATGTGTTTCTCATTAAGCTCTCATCCCCTAATCCTTCAGGCCCGTTTGAAAAGCCATCCACACCTCTTCCGTCCAAGACACAGCAAGCCTGTTTGTTAGAAGATGCAGCTGCCTCCCTTTCTCCTTCGCTCGCTCTTTTTCTCTTTCTCTCGCTTTTCATAAATGAATATGCCACTCTTGACACTAAAGACTTAACATCAAATGAGCTTGGGAATCTACTTCCACAGTTTAACTGCCCATTCCAGAAGCTTTGTTTTCAAAGGCAAGGAAGTGGAATTCACAGGCATAAAGTTCTCTTTGTTCTTCTGCCCTCTGGCCCTCCGAGCCTGTGCGGACGCTACCATAGGGAGAAGCCCAGATCAAAAAATCACCCTGCAAAAGAGCTATTACCTGGCCCCCGATGATGCCCCCTGGCATTCACAATTAAATCAGTCGGGCTGGAAATTTCCTTGTAACGTCAATCAAAATTATTTTCTCTGGCATGGTCGCTTTCTTAAAGGCACACTGCTGTTAGTCTAAGGGGGGCTGTCCACTTAATTCAAAGCTCTTTATTCGAATCAGGCTAAAGAGGAAGAGTTGGCAGAGAGGGTCGTATCCTCCAGCATGCAGTTGTCACCAAAAATAATGTGGCTCGGAATAAAAAAAAAAAACACTAAAGCATCAAGAGAGGGACTATTTAAATAATACGCTGGACATATTCTAGTCTGCGAAACATTAGAGGATTGGTCTTATACTAGGAAAGACAGCTTGCTGCCCTTGGTGGCCTTTTCTGTTCTTGGAACGTCACTTAATAAGATGGTTGAAGGTAGGATATATTGACCAGGAGGGTGAGTGGTTGCATCAAAAGTCTTTCTGCACACACAACTAATGAGATACCTGGGTCTTGATCATTTAGCCAAGAATATAAAAGGGAACATGAATGACAGATTCAATGAATGAAGGAATGGCAGATCAGTGATATAAAATGACTTTTTGTCTTTGCTTACTGTTTTAATGAGCCACATTGACCATCGAAAGGAAAGTGCTATATTAAGCAGAAAAATTCAGTGTGACAACCTGCTTTAAAGCTTAAAAAACCTCAACAATCCCCTTTGTGTACTTACTGGAGGGCCACCGCTATTGTTCTGTTATCTTTGCTTCTGGAGGTATAAATCATGGCTTGTCATTCTCCGGTTTTCATTTTCTACTTCAGCTGAATCTTAGGAACGAGAAACATGGTTTTCCTAATGCTTTGTGTTTTAGAAGCCTCTGCATTGTTACCTGATGTAGACAAAGGTGGTTTGTCATGTTTTCAGATAGTTACATTTTTTTTCTATGTGTACTGGTACCATTAAAGGTGTGCGTGTGACTGATTGTGCATGTGCTTATGAGTGCTAGTGCATCAGTGTGTCGGTATGTGCATATGTTTGTGTATGCAAATGTGAATGAATGTGTGTGAGTGTGGAGACAGAAGTGTGTGTGAGTGTGCGTGTGCGTGTGCGTGTTTGTGTGTTTTCAAGGAAAAATATCTACATCTTTAAAACAATAATTTTACTTGAAGCAAATATGTGTGAGATACACCGCTCCAGCGATTGTAAAGGGGGCATTCTTTGATCGTTTTCTATACATCATTTAATCACAGTATTAAATAACATAATTTAACCCCAAATTGAAAAAATATTTTGATGGTGTACTTGCTTAAAGGGATCATGAACTGCATTGTGTTATTGTTTTATAATGTTTCCTGGGGTGCACTTATAATGTTAGTATAACCCTAACCCTTTTTACATTAATATAGTCATAATTCATAAATAAATGGCATTTTTCCTACCCTTTTTTTAGCCATCTGATTTAAACACTGTTTGAAGGGGTGTGTCTTCTGTGAGAATTCAGTGTAAATGCCCACTGCTATTATTGGTATTACATGTGGAACTTTTAGCATGTTTTTACTACTATCACAGCTCTCAAGGATAACTAATCGTGAAAAGTGGTGATTATAGCATTTTATTTAGATCTCATTATTTAGATTATTTAGATATCATATTTAGATTAGATCAGGGGTGGGGAACGTTGATCCAGAGTTTAGCTCAACCCCAATCAAACACACCTGAAGCTAATCAAGGTCTTCAGGATTACTGAAGTTACAGGCAGGTGAGTGTTTTTTTTTTCAGGGTTGGAGCTAAACTCTTCAAGAGAGTGGCCCTTCTGGATCAACGTTCCCCACCCCTGGATTAGATCAATCATAATTTTCATCCTACTGAGAAAAAACTATGTGAAGTTGACTGTTTAGTCACTGGCTTGATTTCCTGCGATATAAACAGCCATAAACAATTTTGAGACAAAGAACATCTGACTGTACATGAATCATTACATATCAGAAATAACTGATCACCGATTAGGCATTAGAATGAACAGTTCTTACATGTTGTTGCATTACTGTCCATATCGTAAAAAAAGTCTGTTTGCAAAGCCTGCACCAGAATTGCGACTGATTTACAGAATAAAACACTGTGAAATGTACTGAATACAAATAAATAATGCTCAACTGAGACATTCACATAGTTGAAATTAAATAACCGCATTTCTATCCTTAGGATCCTTTGGAAGGTAATGTTATTTTAAGTCAAGTGATCCTGTATCGCTCTTCTCTCCTCGTCATCTCACTAACACGCCAGTGGGCTGGGCCAAAGTTGCGATGATGGTGAAGTAGGCATTGACCTTCTTTCGCAGAGGTCTTTCACCTTTCCAATGATGTCATAAATAGGCACATTCCACAACAAGTCGTTTTCTGAGATTGGTTTCAATACAAGTTGTTTTTAGACTGTTCTGAAAGGATATTCTTATAGTATGATGACCTCTTTTATGTCAAAAGCTCAAGGAAAATTTTATTTCTCAATTCATGCATGAAACCTACTTAAATACAAGATAATTAGATTTCTAGGAACTTGTCACTTGTGTTTTTATCTTGCCCTTCAAATACATGTATTTTGTTATCAGGACAGACATATATTTTTACTGTAAATAAATGTATTTTACTTTTTACTGAAAATAATTTCTGTTGTGGGGACCTTGCCAAAAGTAAAAAGAGTGTCATAACCGATGCCCAGGTTTTCCATAAATATCTAGGGGAAGACGTGTGGTGATGCTCACAATGGAGAAAACAATACATATGGTGCAGTACGGCTAGTTAAAGTGGGTATCAAACCAGTTGTGGCTTAATTCAGAAACAAACAAGTAAGAAACACTCCTTTTGTAGCTTTTTTTTATAATTCAAAAGTGATTCATCACTGACATAGAGCACAATGAATCTTTGGCTGTATTGTAGCTACTTTTATTTAGCACATACTTAAATGTATAACTGACCCAGGCAGTTTCACAAAATATGGCTGGTGACAACAATGAGGCATTTTTTGACCTGATTTGGACATGTCTTTGTGAAAGGAACTGGTTTCCATCATTTATCATAGTGGAATTGTAACGTCAATTGTAAACTAGGCTTTTGAAAGTGTTTTGCATTCAAAAGCCTTCCTTCTCTTTCCAGAGGATGAAGTAATGGTTTTATCATAAAGTAATTTTCCATGGGTCCATCAGTTTGTTTGTTTTATTCAAATGTAGAGTTAAGAAAATGCTTCCAAGTGAAAAAAAAGGCTCAAAGTTACTTTGGTAACTTTATAAGTATCAAGATAGAGGACATTTAATGACAAAGAAAGTTGTCTAGTGACCTTCTTTTGCAAAAGAATAATCTGTGTTTTGGTGGAAAAGTCGCATTGTGCACACATGCACCAACTTTGCACCAAGCAGAATGATCAAAAAACATCAAAAAATCATTACTTCATTGCCAGGCGTCCTCACTTCAGCAGGAGACTTCCCAAATTGGCAGTATAATTGTTAGGGAAGAGGGGAGCATCGCTTTGTGGGAGCCCTTCGGTCAGAATTTGAGGCGAGAGCATCCGATAGGCAGATCGTGACCCTCCCTAGATGATTTGTACGCAGATCTCAGAGGACTATGGGAATGTTGGTCCCCAGTCTGGCGAACGATTTTTTATATAAATGCAATCCAACAATCTTTCACTGATGAGAGAGTGTTAATTAGAAGTCACTTTATTGTGCATTGTTCTGTTTCTGATCCAAGTACCAAAGGATCCAAGACAAAATCCTGGCATGAGTGTGGTCTGGGTGAGGTCAAAAACTCTTTTTCATGGATTCTCTTGTTTCATGAGAAGATAAAAGTTCAGGCCAAGTGCATTTACTTATGCATGTAAATTCTCTGAACATTGTTTCAGTGATGCCCAAAATATCAGTATTGTGGAAGCTACTTTGAAATTGTATCTTTCTAAGACACAAGCTAGCCACAACCCATCTAGGTTCACTAAAATAAAAAGTTTTATTTTTTATTAAAACATTTTTAGATTGTTGAACATTTGCATGAGATTGAGCGGAAAATGCACATAGATTCACCCACTACTAAAAAGTGTTTCAGTTAGTAGGGTGCTTCTTTTTTTCTGATTTAAATGTTATATTTAGAGGAAATTCTGTTTTTGCATATACATTTTTATTTTATGCATAAATAATAAATGTACATATATTTTACTTCTCCCTACAGGACGGAAATCAAAAGCATTTAAGGCTCCATGTTGCGCGAATCACACATCCAACTGTAGGCCATTTTCTTAGTTCTGCGGGCATCACATTACCAGTAATAACATTTCTGGTGTAATCATGCATATATAGTTTTTCTTCCCTCAGACAGGATGGAGTTGTTGGAGCTAATATATTCAGAGTCAGACCAACTGCCGTTCGCAAAGGGAAAAAAAGAGACTTGGTTGAGTAACCGTAATAATTGGAAAATTATTTTGATAGCCTGAAACAATCTAATATATTACTGAATTTTATTAAAATAATATCAAATCAAATTAACTGCTATTCCATAATGAATTAGGTAACAAGGTAGGCAGATATTAATCGTCCTTCCCTCCCCGGGGCCAAGAGAGGAACGAGGAAGAGGGGGGTGGGGTTAGCAAGCCGGCTTTTGCGTCTTGTTAGAAGCCGGCAGAAAGCAGTTGGGGAACTCCTTCAGGAGATACACGTTTAAAATACATGTTTTCTTCATCTGTTAGTATGAACTTGTTTTTTCTGGAGGGTATGTTGTGAAGCTCAGTGCATCAATGGCCAATGGATTTAGCCCTGTCCATATCCACTCATTCTCATAAATGATTGACTGATGTAGTAATGCCTATTCATAAGGCAAAACTCTATAATAAACTTGGCGTGCCATGGCTTCATCCCATGGTGCTGCTCTCTTTAGCCTGTTTAGTTTTGCCGCATAAGGGGCTTCAGACTATACATCTGGACTGTTGATTTTAATCAGCGCCAGGTCTCAGCTTTGAAATTGTAATCAGATGCTTTACTTGGCTATGCTAGACACTTTTAATGTATCAACCCCAATGCCAGGTCCGTTTCTAACCTTGCAAGGCTCCTATAATTCCAGAATGCCAATCAATTATAGCACATGTATGGTGCTCTTCCAGCAGAGAAACAAGCTGCTGCACATATCATTCCAAACCATGGCACTATAATCTGGTTTTGCAGACCCTCTTGGTGGACTCCAGAACCCCTGTGTTTGAAAGAACTATGGTCATGATGTCAAACTATTTTAATGGTAGTGAATAATAAGACAGTAGAGCCAATAAGTGCCGTTTGCTTCTAATCCCTCATATTCAATTGTCATGAATAGGCATGTGCTCTGTTCCAAAACCTAGTGAGCTGCCTACAGATTTATCCTGACATAAGGACTATATTCCAAGAAGTTGCATGTATCCTTTTTACAGAAGGAAATCACATTGTGGCACTATGAGTGACCAAAATCAATCAAGATGGTGGACGAGTTAAGGGAAAGAGGTGTACATGTTTGTACATGGTTATACACTGATCAGGCATAACATTATAACCAGGTGAAGTGAATAACACTGATTATCTCTTCATTACGGCACCTGTTAGTGGTTGGAATATATTTGGCAGCGTGAACATTTTATCCTCAAAGTTGATGTGTTAGAAGAAGGAAAATGGGCAAGTGTAAGGATTTGAGTGAGTTTGACAAGACGACTGGGTCAGAGCATCTCCAAAACTGCAGCTCTTGTGGGGTGTTCCCGGTCTGCAGTGGTCATTATCTATCAAAAGTGGTCCAAGGAAGGAACAGTGGTGAATCGGTGACGGGGTGATGGGCGGCCAAGGCTCGTTGATGCACGTGGGGAGCGAAGGCTGGCCCATGTGGTCTGATCAAACAGGCGAGCTACTGTAGCTCAAATTCACTTTTTGCTGTGAGTTTGATTTACAGGCGATCTGATAAATCACATTGCCAAATCTGCTGTTTTGTCCGACAAAGCAGTCAGGAGAGTTAAAAGATTAATTTCGGTGGACTAGAACATGAAAAAATGGTGTGTACTGACATCTTTCGCGGTTGAAACAACATTTCTTTTAGTGTTCATTCATGTTAATGTGATGCTTTTCAATGAACTAGAAGGAAGAGATTATCAGTTCAAGAGCAGCTTTAACTGAGGCGCTACAGCGATCACAACACATTAAAGAGCCAAAAATGTTATTTGTTTACATTTCTTAAAATAAAAAACAAAAACAATTTTATATCGAAAGTAAGTCTGTCCTGTCTGTCGGAACACTGTCAGTGTCCTCTTTGATCCTTGATGTATTTTTCTCAGTGAGAATGCGTGTGTGCGTGTGAGAGCGCCATGGCTTTTCGGACATGGCAACAGTAACTAAAGGGGGCTGGTCTTTGCTCAAGAAGTTAATGCTGGTTCTGATAGAAAGGTGTCAGAATACATGTATCGCAGTTTGTTGTGTATGGGGCTGCATAGTCACAGACCAGTCAGGGTGCCTATGCTAACCCTTGTCCACCGCCAAAAAAACAAAAGTGGGCACGTGAGCATCAGAACTGGACCACGGAGCAATGGAAGAAGGTGGTGGCCTGGTCTGATGAATCATGTTTTCTTTTCCTCACGTGGATGGCCTGGGGCCTGGGAAACATTGAGTCCTGCCATCCATGTGGATGTTACTTTGACACGTACCATGTACACCCTTTCATCTAAACGGTATTCCCTGGTGGCTGTGGCCTCTTTCAGCAGGATAATGCACCCTGCCACAAAGCAAAAATTGTTCAGGAATGGTTTGAGGAGCACAACAGGTTGAGGTGTTGACTTGGTCTCCAAATTCCCCAGTTCTCAATCCAATCGAGCATCTGTGAAATGTGCTCCACAAAAAAGCTCCACCTCGCAACTTACAGGACTTAAATGAGCTGCTGCTAACATCTTGGTGCCAGATATCACAGCACAACTTCAGGGGTCTACTGGAGTCCATGCGGGTCAGGGCTGACCAACACGATATTAGGTCATAAGGTCATATTTCTATTATTCCTGATCGGTGCTGAAAAAAATTTATGAAGTAGTTCAGTGTAATTCAAAATAATTTTTTACCTGATATTTGAGTGTGCTGTGTATTTTTATGCTTAGTGTATCATACTGTTAAGCTTAGCAACATGCTACTGTCAAACTCTTTAGTAGGGATGCACAATATTATCGGCACGACATCGGAATCGGCAGATATTGGCATATAAATGAATTATCGGCATCGGCCCGATAAGGAAAATGACGCCGATGTGCTTTGCCGACATGAAGAGTGTTGATTATGCACAGGCATCAACTCTAATGTTTTTGTAAGGAGTGCTAAAGCCATGTCAGCCGTGTGGACATACTTTACTATAAGTCAGACCGATTGCAAAGTTGCTATTTGCAACAACTGCAAAGCATCAGTTCTGCGAGGAGGAGCCAATCCGCACTCATTTAACACGAGCTATTCTTGAAGAAAAAAGAAAAAAACGTGCCAAAGAAAACTCGTCAATAGCAAATCATTCAATAATTTGAAAAGGCAAACAAATTCAGCAATGATCACCCAAAGGTAAAAGCTGTGAACCGAAAAATAATCGAAATGATTGCTCGTGATAACCAACCTTTTAGTGTTGTGGAGATGTTGCGGCCCGTTTCCCCGCTCTTGCTCGTGCTGCACGCAAATACCTCAGTGCGCCCTGCACAAGCTTTGAAAGCGAACGGTTGTTTAGTGCAGTCTCCAATGTGATGGACGAAAAAAGAAAATCTCATTGATGGGGAAAAAGCAGAAATGCTCATTTTTGTTCAGAAAAATCTGCCCTAACTTAATAAGGACTGGGTTATTTGTCTACAGATCTGTTAGCCTACTGTTTTGTAACATCGTGGTTCATTCGTTTCGGTTATACAATTATATAGCCACAGTAGGCTACGCTCTTGTTTTTATATTAATTTAATGTTCTTACATGATTGAAAATACAGTTTAAAATTTTAAAATTGCTGCTGTTTATCTATTTTAAGTGTTGCAGCTTTATGAGACCTCATTCATTGTTCAAGGTATCTAAACAAAATTCATCAAAATGTCATGTTTCAGAACTTGTATTGTAACACTGAATTTGTATATTTGTAATGTTGCCAATAAATAGGCTGAATTGGGAGTTTGTTCTGTCTTCCTCTGCAATAAGGTTATTGTAATGTCTAAATTAGGCCGTGGTTTACAGTGAATTTAAAACAAGTGCGTTGCACAACGTCAAATAGGTCTATTCTTTATTGTTTACATCTTGATTTTATGTTTCCGTTTATTGCAACATTTAAAAAATATTTAAATATTAAAATATTTACATTTTCCACAAATAAAATGTATTTATATTTATAAATCTGGTACTAAAACAGAAAAACGTTGGCCTAAACTTCACCTGTTTTTGAATATTTATTGATCTAAATCTACATAATGACTAAACATCACAAACATGACACTTGGAAATAAAATATTTACAATTTAACAATGCATACCTGTTTTTAAACGGAATAGAAAAATATAGCGTTATAGAGTTTCCCGTCGTTACAGCTCCATTGAATTGGAGCGCCGAATTAAAAGCAACATAGCCGTTACTTGTGTTTCTCATTAAATAAAGCAGTAATCGATTTTATCAAAGTGTCTGTCTTGAAGCTATGAAGAATAAAAAATTAAAACATGACAAATACGATTATTAATATGTAAAATATAATTTTATTTTAAACAGTTGAGGAAAATAAAGTTCACTCCACTGACTTAATGCACGCCGGCTGTGTTTAATATATGTGAGTTTGTCATTACTGTTTTGTTGTGTTTTTCATTAAAAAATAATGATGAACCCACCATTCAAGCAAATGCAGCCCCTGAATTGCAGGGGCATTTAACCTTGCTGTTCACTGGAGCAGAGCAGAGTAGAGATCTACTCTGCTCCGCTTCAGTGAATAGCATGGTTAATATATATATATATATATATATATATATATATATATATATATATATATATATATATATATATATATATATATATATATATATATATATATATATATATATATATATATATATATATATATATATATATATATATATATATATATATATATATATATATATATATATATATATATGGAATATCGGCATCGGATATCGGCCAAAATTAGTTAAACAATATCGGCATATCAGATATCGGCAAAAATCCAATATCGTGCATCCCTACTCTTTAGGAATCAGTTGTTAGTGTCATCAACAGTGCGGAATGCTATTTGTAAACTATTTAGAGTATTCCAAATCCGTCACTTATGAAGTTTCATGATGGGTAGAATGCTGTCTTAGATGTAAGCAGTCTGCAATGAGGCAGCCCACTACATTTTGAAACCAAACTAGTTTGAAAATGAATGTATTTCTGGTATGAATTACTGTATTTCAGTAGTAGCTCAATATTCTGCATTCAATATTCTGCATTATTATTGTTGTAATATTCTACATTCTGTTTGCAATATTGATTTTATTACTTATTATTACATACTGACCCTTTTGAACAGAAGTGTTCAATTATTTTTTAAAGAAATTAATTATTTTAGCAAGGATGCTTTCAATTGATAAAAAGTGACAGGAATGACATTTTATAATGTTACAACATTTTTATATTTTAAATAAATGCTGTTCTTTAAAACTTGTTATTCATCAAAGAATCCTTAATATTAAGTAGCACAAATGTTTTCAACATTGATAATTATAAGAAATGTTTCTTGAGCATTAGGATGATTTTCTTTTTGTGAACTGAAGGCATTTTCCACAGTAGTAAATTACTTTTTCAAATATATTAAAATAGAAAATAGTTATTTTAAATATGAATGATATTTTAGAATATTACTATTTTTTATCAAATAAATGCATCCTTGGTAAACATAAAAGCATAAAAAACCCAACCCGATCTCACGGCAATTCCTACATATTTTACGAGGTGGTACGAGTTCATACGATTTTTGCTAAATCGGACATATTTGACGAGTTGGTCAATTCGTATGATTTCGTACGAATTACCTAACCCTAACCCCACCCCTAAAACCTACCCATCACTGCAGTATAGACAAATCATACGAGGTCATACAAATTCATACAAATTAGCCACCTTGTACAAATAATTACGAATTGGTCATGAGATAGCGTTGAAAAAACCTTAAAAAAATCTTATAAACCACAAACTTTTGAACGTCATTGTATAAATAACAAATATTTCATTATTTCACAGTAGATGATTCACCTAGTGCACGATTTCCAAGTCCTGTACTTCCACGAGGGATCCTCCACTGGGAAACTGCAAATGAGATATTTGGGGAGGGATCCTCCACTGGGAAACTGCGAACAAGATGTTTGAGAAACAGCTTTCACCAGGTATTTCTATTCATTAAAGATCAAAAAGATTATTGGCGTGCACCAGTGTTTAAAAGTGAACTGAACACTTGTTCATGCAACAGTAAGTGAGCTTTAAGTGTGTTGTAGAATGATTTCTCACCAATCTGATGAGACCAAAGTACTCCCCGACTGTGTCACTTTGACACATCGGCACATTCCACCACTGCGATTCAAATGTTTCATGCTAAAAGCCTGGTGCAAATAAGAGACTTCTCAAAACTGCATGCGTGTTGCATGATTGATATGTCTCCAATGTGGACAAATGTATCTACGTGCGTGTGAAGACGTGAATTGGAAAGAAGAAAATATGGTCCCATTTTGTCACAGGAATCAGCACCCTTGACACCTATGCGGCTCTTCCTATACCTGACTTTAAAAATGAAAGGGAAAACATTTTTAATTTTTAATTACTAATTATTTGGAGGGTTTTATGGCTTTATTTTGGCTGTCACAGTCAGTGGGGAGAGAGGGATTATGGTCCTTAGGGGGGAAGAGGAAGGAGATGAGAAGCAGGCAGAGGAGGACAGCTAATTTTTGATCCAAGGGGTGCTTTGCAGGCCAGGGGGGTGACAGCTGCACTGTCTTTAGCCCGGATTTGAATTTGAATTCTATCTAACGATGCAGCGACGCACGGACTTGGCAGGGCAGTCTGGTAATCTTCTTGACACAAATGCCTGGGCTTTTCTTGTGTGCCCTCACAGAGATTTGAGTAATTAAAGTTAAATTGAAGGAATAAAAAATATCCTTCTTGTACTGAGGCTGTCTTGCTAATGCCAAGTGTGAATAGTCAGGGTTGTCCTTAGAACTATAATCCCAAATGCTATTTCTCCTGTAACGTCGAACTGCCATATTTTTTGTATTTTTTATTTTTTTGGTGAGCTCAAAAAGACAGCGATAAGGGACGGCCGCAGTGCTTTCATCTTGCAGACATCTTTTGGAGAGGTGGGAAAGCAAGAAGAAAAATGAAAGTTTAAAATGTTAGTGGTCGTGAAATATTGTTCATACCTGGTGGAATCGCGTAGGATTTAATCCTTAACCCAGACAAAACAACTGTAGTGATGAAGCTCTTTTGGGTTTCTAGATGCTTGTAGACCTTTTTCATTTTAGTTACTTGGGTAATTTTATGAATAATTTAAGTGACTGACTGATATGTGTCAGCTAAGTAATTCAACAGTTGTTTTACAGCAGAAATTGCAGTTTTAAATGAATAAGCCCCAGTTTCTTAAACATAAATGAATTATTAAACAAAACTAAATAGAAAATCAACATTAGCAGTGAGGTCTAGATTTTAGGCTCTGTTTGATTGGTGCATATTTCATGCAGAGCTCCAAAGATCAATTCAACTTTATTAACTGCATATTATTTTGCTAAAATAATATTTACGCAGTGTGTGGAGGCAGGGCTTGTTAGACAGGAAGTGCTGAATCATTTAAAGGCGAGAGAGAGATAGAGTACTTCAACACGCCCACATCACACACAATATTTTAATGCACGCTCCATACGCTATCTGAACGCTTTTACGCACACATCATATACCGAAAACGCTTTAACACACTCGGCTCAACTGCACTGTAAAAATACTATAAAACATGTTTCTCGCACACATAAAATACTGTAACACATGCTTCTAAAAACAAAAAAATACACACACACTCATATATCACACACTGGGGATATTTTAATAACTGTTCCACATAGTCTAAAACCATTAATGTTCACCACTCTCCGGGAATACTTTAACACACCCCACTTGCACAGTTAAACAGGAGAGCAGGACTAGTTGCTACTCAGTTTATATCTTTTGGTGTATCAATTTTTTTTAAAGAATTTTTTCAATAATAGGAGCAAGATTTTTTTAATATGGTAGTTTATTTATATACTTGCATTTATTAATTATTTAATATTTGTTGCAAAACATTTTTTTTTTACTCTATTGTTTATATCTTGCTGAAAAGAATATAATAGGCTGTCTTTAATTTTGGCCAGATCCTATTCTGATAACTCACCCTTTATGGCGTGACAACATGCTTTGCTATCAAAGTTAAACATATGTTCAATGACCCCCAGTTAAAGTCCCCTGTAGTAAATTGTATTCCTTAACTCATCTTTGATTACCAAAATAACATATTTAAATGTTTTTTTTGCTCTTGTGGAAAAAAAAAATCTTCATACCTCAAAATAGCCAATTGAATGTAACTCTGCACCATTGCTTCATTTAGTATACGCAGATCCGCCTCCACTCACTCACACAAGATCAGAGACTAACTCGATTGAAGTTACTGTAGTAAACGCTGCAGGTATCATTCTTTACAACGTGGGACACATAACTGTACTTAATATTATTAGCCTTTTGCTTGACTACGTTATTGACTACGTTAACAGGAAATAATGTGTTTCTTGCTAATGTTACACAAACCATGTTCCTGTCCGCCTTCCCAGTCTTCCTTTTAAAAATCAGCATCCTTAGCAACGTTTTGAACATCATAAAACGTCATGGAGAAAGGCATATAGTTCATCATAACATCATGATATACATCATTCACATAATTTACCCACTTTATTGCTAAATGTACCCTCTTTTTTATATCAACAGAAAAATGGCTTCTCTTGTGAATTCCCTGCTTTGCAATATAGTAATGATATGCTAATTCCCGCCCGCACATTGACGTGATTGGTTACAAGGTAGTTTGCGATGTCAGAAGCGTCGTCGATTTTGAGACTTAGGGTTAGGGTCTTTGGTTCAGTGGACTTTTAAGGAGAAAATACTCGGCTATGGTGTTGACTTATGAATTTGCAAATGGTTTCTCTGAAAGTATATTAAAAACACCACATAGACATATAAACAACATTAAAAACTATTTTTTTGTGTTTTTTTATCATACAAGGTCTTAAACTCCCTGCCATTGACGAGTAATCTCGTCATTTATGAGAAAATGCTTCACTGCCAGTGACGAGTTTAAATGGCTTTCCGTGTTATCACTATTATTAGGTAGGGGGCGATATTACGCTTATTCTGAACGAGTTCAGTATTCTCCAGATCAAAACACAGGGAAAGAAGAAGCAGAAACGAGCGATTTCATATGTAAGCAGATTCATATAAAAAATTATGCGATCATCAATAATATATAGCATATCAATTTAAAAGGCTTAGTGTTACTAAATGAAATGTCAACCCAGGAGGTGCTATAGGACTGTGCAAGCTTTAGGGGTGTTTATGGACTCAATCTACTCCATCCAGTTCATTCCATAGTCTTTGACAAAAATGTGATTTTCTCAGCTTTTTGCACAAAATCACCCATATTCAAGTGTTGATAAAAATGGAATGCATGAAGCTAAATAAAACTTTAAAAATTTTTTTTTTTTTTTTGTTTAAAATCAGAGGGTCTGGTCTTTCTTTTGACACATTGCATGTTGAGATATTCACAATAAAATATGCCTTGGCATTTTTGGTAAAATGCTGGCGGTGGCTGGCAAAAAAAAAACACATTGGCGGGGAAATAGTTAATAATGGTGAAATGTTTCAAAAGCTTTTTTTTTTTTTTTGCTTTAGGTAAGTGTGCTCAAACCTACATTGAGAAAAATTCACCAGATTAAAAAGTGTGATAACCAACCCTTGAACTCTTACTTTAAAACAAAGTGGTTCACAACATGAACACCATATTGTTCAGTTATACAAAGGTTGTTGGTTCAGTCCACCACCGTCTATGAGAAAATCATTTCATTTGCCGCAGTGCTCGTAATAAATGCAGATGTGTGAATTAAGCCTAATGCATAAATACCTTGCAGTCTCAATTGCATGTGTGCCACAGTAAGTACGTGCTTTCACAATCATTTTAATCACAGGTTAAAACAAGCCTTTAACCACAGGTTGATTCAGTGTGCTGTATTTGCAATAAACATACAAGTATGAGCCAATGAGAGTTTTGTTGAGCCAAATGTTAAGAACCTGGGGAAAGGAAAACTTCCTTGTAAATCAGGCACTTGGTGAATCCCTTTCAGTAAAAGCATTTATTCACTATAGGGCTCAGACGTTGTTGTAAAAATACACTTGATTAAATGTAATAAGGAGCTGTAGTAATCAAACAGCAGAAATGTTGTTCAGTTAAAGACTTTCCAGAAATGTTTTACTATTGTTAGTCAAACTGTGTGATGTTACAAGCAGTTAAACAGTGCATGTGCGTGTGTGAAAAGTGCATATTTGAGGCTTATGATTTGTTCAATCCCATGCAAATGAGACCCAAAACTTGAAATGACTGTGCATGAAGGTGGTTTGTGTAAAGGAAGTGTCTCTGTCATTCTGAAGTTTCAGGTGTGCAGACATAACTTCAGGTTTTTCACCTATAACCTTTAAGTTCTTGATGGGAAATGATCACCGTTACAATGAAACTATCAAGGCACAGGTTCAACCCCTGGAAAGAGGAGAACAATTTAAACTGTGAGGTGCTGTCATTTGAAGTATTGGTGTGTTGTTTGTCTCCACTGAAAAACAAACTATTATTGTAATGTTCACCCAAAATTAAAATTCTGTCATCATTTAATAACCTTCCAAACATATATAGAGGATACATTCTGAACACTGTGCTGGTCTTACTTTTCTTCTGAAGCCAAAAAATAGTTTTGTGTGAGAAATTGTCATTCATTGATAATCTCACTTTCAGTAAATTGTTTACTGATGTGAGTCAGTGAATTGAACTCGAGAAAGTAATGATTTGTTCACAAAACAGACATTGCTACTGCTCTCATGAACGCTAGGGTGGATGTCAAGATTTTCAGTGATTAATGATTTGAATATCTTTCTCTTTTTCAGAGTTTACACATTTTCCTCTTTTGTGTTCCCCAGATGAAAGAAAGTCCTAAGGGTTTGAAACGACAGAAGGGTGAGTAAAGGAGGATAGAATTTTTTTATCCCAACTAATTTGTAGGGAATGTAACTTGAATGCATATGAATTTCGTCGTCTTCTATTGGTATGGTATTGCTTGTTTTACGAAAAAAGCATTTTTGTACTGTAGAGAGTGAACAGAAAACAAAATGAATGAACGACCTTACTATTGCATGAAATTGTTTCAGTATTTGAAGTAAGTACAGGTATGGGTGTGTGTGTGTGTGTGTGTGTGTGTGTACCTGTACCTGTATATGTGGTTTATGAGGACATAAATGTATATAATGACATGGGTATTACAACCTAAACATGGTTTATGGGGACAATTCCTGTGCCCTCGTAAACCAAATGGCTTAAAAAAACTACTAGTTTTACTAAACTCTCCAAAAAGTGTTTTGTGATGGGTAGGTGTAGGGCAGGGGTCGGAAACCTTTTTTAACCAATGAGCCATTTTTTCATTTTTGGTTAATGCATTTTCCAAAAGAGCCACAAAAATATAATACTATTATTAAAAACCACGATGCATGTTTGTGTGTGTGTACTCGACTTGACATTTTCATATATTTCTGTGTTCATTTGGCCATTTAGGCACGCAACCGATGACAAAGGCTACTTTGTTTGTCCGTGTGGTGCTCGGAGCGCGCGCACAGCATCCTGTCAGTAGAATTCAGTTGTCTTTCATGACTTATCACGCTTTTAATATTTATTTTCAATATAAAGCACATCCCGCTCTTTTCTTTCTCATTCATTCATGTTTTGTTATTAATATCTTTAATCAGTATCGTCAACTGAAATCTGTGAGTATTCATAAATACGACACATTTAAATTACATAAATGGTCTCCATGGCAAAAGCGAAAGTAGTAGCAGGTCAAATGTTTTCGAAATGTCTCTTTGCACAGCAAAGCACCAGTTTCAATAAAAGGATGTATTAAAGTTTACATAGCCTACTTTTACATTTTCGCTGCTGTTCTAAAAATGTTTTTTGCTATAGTAACATTTTCAAGCTATGTAGTTTGAATCCGAGTGCAGGAGCTGTAGGTTTATCACAGAAACGTAAGTGGTTAGTTGATTGCTAAGGTTGACTCGTGACACTCACGAACAGCACTGAACAAGCACTTTGACCAGAACAATTGGATTATTATTATTACTATCATAAACGTTTGATTAACTTCGACAGGCTGTAAAACAAGATAATTGTAATTGGCTGCTTTTTCTGCAGAGAGACAATCTCTGTTGATGTGTCTAATTTTTGTTTTATCGATCATTTGTTAGTAAAGGGTGAGAGACCTGATGAGCCACATGATTTTTGTCAAAGAGCCAGGTGTGGCATAGGTTCCTGGCCACTGGTGTAGGGGGATAGAATGTACAGTTTGTGTGTGTGTGTGTGTGTTCACCAGTCATGCACATTCCAGGCCGCCCACAGCATATGCTGCACATGCACACCGCAATCGTAGTCTCTCATGCATGATGTTGTAGAGCAATGTGGCGAAAATGGACACCACAACTTCAGAGCACGTTGGTTTTCATTACAGCTCTGCTCATACTTGGTAAATATAAGAGGAATTAAGTTCTCCAGCTGCCATCTGTGTTATCACAGTAGAATAAAGACCGGCAAGAAATTAACCTGCTTCTGAAACGCGGACATGTTGATGTGCCTCAAGTGGAGTAACTACACTTCGATTTGAGGGAAAGAGATGCAAAGAATAATATGTCATAATGGAAATTCATCACGCAGCCGTCAGCCTGATTCTTGCCTGAGACACCTTTTTCCCTTCAAGTTTACAGGGGCCTATTGCCTGGGGCACAATACCTCTGAAATTACTGCATAGCTGTCTTCTCAGTAACCACAGAATGGAGAAATGTGGGAGGCTGGGCAACAAGACGTGCATTGTAACCCCTTCAATAGCTCAGCACCTCCTGTGTCACAGCGTACAAAAAAGGACAGCGGTATGAGTGTGTGTGTGTGGAAAGAGGCCCAAGGTTTACCTGGTCTGCGGCTGTAGACACCACGGCAGCCAAGAAGCATCAGGAGGCAACGGAGCATGACAGGCCCCACATCAAAGTGCAAGCACCACACCTTGATCCAGACCCCCCACCCCACGCCCCACGCCTCCTCCCGTCAGGACACACCTGACAGAGGGGCCACCCCGCGCCTTCAAAGAGAGACTGAGAGACACGAGACACAAATAAACGTCTAGACACTTTCTCTTACAGTGACCTAATGGTGTGGAATTTTTGCTCCCTTTGCACCTTATCTCTGTCGAGAGGGTAGAAACAACGTGATTGATTTGGGAAGTGTCAGAAGACTCTAGGTTCCCCCCCACCCTTCTGAGAAGAACAATTGAATTGCTAATGCGCTGGAGGGGTGAAATCTCTGTGTGTGGGTAATTTGAGTAAGAAACTCCAATCTGTTTATATGTATACAGAAAATATCTGTTTTAGTCTAAACAAATATGCTTAAAAAAAAGAAATTTGTTCAATACAGGTTAAGCTCTAGTGGCAGTATGTGTGGCCTAAAGTCATTGTGTGTGTGTGTGTCAAGGTCAAGTTTATTTACATAGCACCTTAAAACAACATGAATGCTGACCAAAGTGCTGCACAACAGGCATAACAAAATATCATCATACAATAAAATGTTAATACGTATAAATGTGCACATATATATGGATGTGTCTGTAAAACACTTTTAATTGAGCAAACTCACAAAACGTAATAAAGTTACAGTTGAGAGCTTTATAATTTCAGTTCACTTTTATGATTTCTAAAACATCGGCCCTATTTAGTTTAAGTGCCTTATTGTAACCACATTTTTATCAGATAAATAAAATACAGAGGGACCATTCAAAATTACTTTCTGTGGTAATTGACGTTATTCCACAAATGCTGATAGAGCTTAACCCTACTAACCTTGAATATTTCTTTAACGACACCTAAACCCATCTTCATCAGTCATGTAATGTGGTTTAAAACATCCTTAGACAAAACGTGAAAATATTTTTTCTTTCCTCTTACATTCAAAAACTTCTAAGAATTGGAATTTGAATATATCCACTGATCTAAATGGCTCAGAGGCTTGGATCAGAATGTTTTCAATACATACCTGTCTGGGGTAATTAATTATGTTTGTTAAAGTCTTTAGCCAAAATAGGGTTTTTTTCTTCTTTTTTCCGCTCAGACGTTTGCTTGTCTTAGCACCTCCCGCCACCCAGTGTTAGGAGACAGATTTAATTGCCACATGAAAGCCACAAAAAAAGAGAGCTCAGTCTCCTCATAAACAGAAGCCACACCTAGCAGGGGAATAGTTTCACCTTTGAAAAAAAGCTGTCCACACTGTAATTAAAGAGAAAGGGTTCCACAGAGTAATCTGACTTTATACTACTGACTGTTGATGGAATGATGTTCAACCAAGAATGCTAATAAGTCATTCATGGACAAAATAATGAGGACATTGTTATTTGCTAGATCCTCCATAATTAAATATGAAAACCCTTCATTTCTCTTCATAGACCAAAACATTGGGTCGTTGGAGAGCCATTGTGGGTGATGTGGACAATCATAAAGTCATTTATTTATTATTAGATATTTTAGGTAGTTCAACTGGTAGAGCATGGTGCTGCACTGATAAACACAAGTTTTTTTGTTTTGTTTTGTTTTACTGTTAATATCTAAAGAGATCCTTAAAACATGAAGGCATACGTGTAATTGTCACGTCTGACCATACGTCTCAGAGTTAAATGTTTCACAATGGGTAGGACAGATGTTAAGAATGTTAAAACCCACCAAAGTGCTACGATAAAGGGTAAATATTGCTGGATTTAGTGCTAAAGTTCTGATAACCCTGCTTTATCACCTTTTTGTGCAGGACTGTGCTTAAGACTGATTGAGGATGACTACCTTCCTCTTATCAAACCATTTCTTTTCCTTAAGACTTCTCTTAGGAAGTAACCCTAGATGCTCTGTAATACAATAGAGCTTTCCTGCTCTCTTTGTCCAGGGGATTGTGGTATGCCAGCGGAGGGCACAGCGTTAACAGAGAGGGCAGGGGAACATGAAAAGGTCTGCTCTGCTGGGACTGGCACTCTCTGGCTGTGCGGCGGAATAAAAGTGACGGTAAGGATTAGAGGAGCGTTCCTCAGCTTGCGGGATAAGCTGATCTTCCACACTCCAGGTAACACTTTTTTTTTTTTAAATAGAGGGGGCTTTGGAAAAATAATGTGAGACATAGCTACAGAGACAATCTGGTCTTCCAAAAAAGAGGACATTAAGTTTGGGCTTAGAACACAACGTGTCCGACCGTTGAGCTTGGTCAATGACTGCAAGAATAAAATCTAATTTCAGGACTTTAAAACGTCAAGAAGCACCTAAGGATGACAGGTGGAATTTAATGCAAATGTCTCTATGAGACTTTATTCAACGAATTATATAAGTGACATGGGGTCACCTAATCTCTAAGAGGATGAATCCATTCAAACGAAGGAGACAAGCTAGTAGAATGTTCCCCCATGAAAGGCTTCCAAAGCCAATACTGTTTCAAAAGGACACAGTAGTCAGACCCAGTCCCAGCCTCAGGGTTCAGATTGAGTCCGATCGTTCGAGTATGCATGCTCCATATATACTTGCCCACATACATATGTCTATGCAAGATGGATATTAATCTGTCTACTACCCTTCATAGGTTACATTATTATGCGCCACATGGCAAGGTTATGCGGTTGCGATCACTCAATATCCACATATCTTATCCATGATTTGCACACGTTTGGATTGTGGGGCTCCAAAATGTCCATAAGCTGAAGTTAGTTTCATTTTGAAAGGCTAAAGTTTGCATATATGGCTTTACTAACTAGATGCAATTAAATTTAGTGATTTAAAATTGGCGTCCTGTAAACATCTCAAACCATCTTCTGAAGTTTCAACCCATTTTAGATGATTTAAGTGACTTGATTGTGAACCATCTCAAATTAATCTCAGAAGACATTTACATTTGTTTTTTCAAGGTTGTATTACTAAAAAGGTATGAAGTGTCAATGTATAAATACCCCCTTACAACTTTTGTGAACTTTTTTTTTATGTATATGGCACAAAAAGTTCCATTGTTATTGGCTGGACGTTAAACAGTTTTCAGGAGTAAAGGAGTCCAGTTTTTATCAGTTACCTGCGTAACAAAGTCAAGGTATTTTTTATGGTCTTGGTCCTTGTTGGAGTTTTTTTCTTGGTCTTGTCATTGATTCGGTTGACTTGATTCTCTTCTGGTCTCTGTCTTAACTGGATCTCAACTCTCCTCCGGTCTCTGTCTTGACTAGATTTGACCCTCCACTGGTCTCTGTCTTGATTTGACCTCAACTCTCCTCTGGTCTCTGTCTTGACTTGATCTCAACTGTCCTCTAGTCTCTGTCTTGACTAGATTTGACCCTCCTCTGGTCTCTGTCTTGACTAGATTTGACCCTCCTCTGGCCTCTGTCTTGACTAGATTTGACCCTCCTATGGTCTCTGTCTTGACTAGATTTGACCCTCCTCTGGTCTCTGTCTTGACTAGATTTGACCCTCCTCTGGTCTCTGTCTTGACTAGATTTGACCCTCTTCTGGTCTTGTCTTGAGTAGAACTCAACCTTCTTCTGGTCCCAGTCTTGGCTCTGACTCGAATAAGATGGTCTCGACTAACACTGTATCCTTGTATAATCCACTTCATCCAACCTTAACTTTAACTTTCAGGGTTGCCAACTCTCACGCATCTGGCATGAGACACTCTTTCAGGCTCTGTCTCTCGCTCTCACTCACAACTTATATCCTAATATCTTTAATGATACTTATATAAGCACACACAAGTGAATATTAATAAATGGAAGCAAATAAAATTTAACCCAAGAAAAGTTTAAAATTGTGTTTAAAAAGACAAAATAGTTTTTCCTTATACATTAGGCTATATACATATGAATTGATACTGAATCAAGATCGAAATCAATATTTGTGCCAATCACCCCACCCCCAAAAAACCTCACTCCAACCTGAACTTAAAAGTTGGCAACCCTGAACTGTATCTGCCCCTAAATGGTTACTTTAAATATCAGGCTGCTCTTTCTTATCTAAGTGTCTCGTTCTTTACCAAAATAATCCAAGAATATGTTGCACAAAATTATCTGGAATGTAGGAAGCTGTAGGAAGCATGTTTGGTACTGAGGATTGTAGTGTAGTCTGCAACTGTGTTAGTATGCAAACAGCGTGCGTGTGTTTGCCTAGGTATAAATCAACGCATCTACAGCAGAAGTTTGTGTCTGAGAGTGTGCGCGCATGTGTGTGTGGAAATCTGGTGGGCTGAGGTAGTCTTGGCTCATCTGCATGGTGAGACAAGTTATCAGAGGGAGCCATGAGTGTCCTGTTCACTCCAGGGACTAAGCAGAACAACAGCCTCGGTGTGACGCATGACTACACTCTGGCACAGTGCAACCGCACTGGGCCTAATCTCGCTGTACCTCCTGATCCACCTCTTCACCCTCTCTCTGGTCATTATCACTCAACAATTTAGTATGTATTGCAGTGGGGACGGCAGTGTGCGGCTCTCCACGATTTAGTCTGCCCTCGGCTGCCCTACGCAGTTTAGTAAGGATATGAATCCTGTTGGTTCGATGAGATAATGCCAATTTGTTAGCGCAACATGCAGAACCGTAACAGGATATTTCTTGTTACTATTGCAGAACCGCCGAATTAGGTTTTTAGACTTGGTTCCTTTTGATCTAGGTACATGTATCTGTCCCTAAAATGGAAAACACTTGTTCAGTAAACTTCAAACTTCAAAGAAGATTCCCTTACATATTGGTGCCATAGCCCATCCCATGAATTAATATGTGACAGCTGCATAGGGCTGATTTTGAGATTTTCTTAAGTTCCTCAGGATGTTTTGAGGACTTTAAATGAATGTCAGTGCAAGATGCCGTTGTATTTAACACATTCAATCAATTAGCACATGTTCTGTTGGTATGAGACAATTTAACAAAGTTTTACTGAATATACCACCACTAGGCTTGAATCTTGGAATGTTTTTATGAGCAGCAGGAAATTCTCACTCTCTGCAAATAACCATTGTCTCTGACTGAAAATATTATAGCAGGGACCACAGGTTCTGGGGGTCTGAAATTTTAATCAGTAGTGAACATAGTCAAATTAACTCTGTATTGTTATAGAGGCAAAGGTGGCCTTAAACTAACCCTACATTAAGCCAGCCTAACTCACGCTAACAATCAAAAATGTTTGTTTTTAGGAGGACATTTTTTCAGTTTCATGTCTTTTGTGTTTTTATATAATTATCTTTCCTTCATAAGTGATTAAAGGGATAGTTCTGTCATCCTTTACTCACTATGATGCTGGAACAAAATTAAAATCTAACAAATTTAAATGTGGTTTATGCCTACAACAGCAAAAAACAAAAGGAATTTTGAAGGAAAAACAATGTATGTATATGTGTATGATATATAAGTTATGTTTTTGGCCTTTTTGTGCCTTTACTGGATATGAGAGTAGAGATTTGACAGGAAAGTGTTGGGTGGAGAGAGAGGGGAACAGGATCGGCATAGGACCTTGAGCTGGGAATCGAACTTGAATTGCCGGAGACGTAGTTGCCGTGCTGACCACAAGGCTATCAGCGCCAACATTGACAAATATTTTTAAGTAACTGTTTGGATAATTATATTGGTAAAGAAGACGGAAATTTTTCTTCCCATTTGCTTTAGCTCACAAATATGACACCACTGATGTCAGTGACACACAATAACCTATGTTTGCTTTTAAAGGTATTAAATGGCCTCAAAGTGCATTTTTTTTACAGTCCATTTGAATTATAGTTCTTTTCAGATCTTCAGCAAACATTTTCATAGAATTTTGGTCTATGATATTTTTTTCTACAAAGGGGAAAAACAGGTTTGGTACGACATGGTGAGTAAATGATGACAGAATTTTTGTTTCTGTGTGAACTATTCCTTTAAAACCTATTTAGGAGTAAATATACTCCCTGGTGAGATACACACGCTGTTTAGTTCGACCTGGTTGTTAAATTACAGAAATGAGTCAGCAAATGTTCATTCCTCGGTATATACTCCCTCCCTTTAACAGCATGGTTCTGTTTTGACTGCTGTTCGCATTTGGAAGGTCTGTGTTCACGACAGGAACCTGTTCCAGGTATTTACACACCACCCTGCTGGAATAAATCCAGTGTGATAGTTCGCTCCTCAGGGATGGATTTGATCTCAGACCTGTCATTTCTGGACAGCCCCTGTTTCCATGATCTCTCTATAGCTCCAGGAAGGTTTTAGCCGTACGTTATATGAGCATTGTCTTGCGATGTGCTCTGTAAAGTAGTAATCTCCATGTGATACGTTTCTTTTGCAAGACACTTAGCAGGTTTTTGAGGTTACACAGTGTAATGTGATTTTCTTCACAATATCAGATGTATAAATATGCAAGGATATATTAATCTGCTACAGGAATGGGGCATTTTACATAACAACTTAATTTCCATCGGCATAATCTTCCGTATTGATTAATGTTATTCCAAGCAGAGGGACATGGCCATTTTAACATTAACCGGATTTATTTTGGATTAGGGCTTAGCTGTCTCTCTGAAAATGTACTAAATAAAAATAAAATATTCAAATAAAACAAGTGTCCTTGAGAATATTAATACCATAAACATGTATGTAGTGTTACATTAATTCCCTTAAACGGCAAACAGGCTGAAATGTCACATTTCTATAAAAGAAAATCTTTTAAGCGTAAATGGAAGATTTTCATTAATTTCAATTTAAAATAAGAGCTAACAGTTGTTTCTTTGCAAGTGATGGAAAATAATATATTAATATTATAATATAAATTAGTCTGCACAGGAAACCCACAGTGAAAAAGATGTTCCTTTAAGGAATAGTTCACCAGAATATTATTTATCAACTCTTATGACATTTCGAATGTATATGCTTTTCTTTGTTTCTTTATATTCCAAGTCTTCTGAAGCCTTAAACCAAAAGTTTAAATCGCTCACTGACATTCTTTTCTTCCAGAGAGCTTTAAAGCTGTTGCGACGGGGAAATTGAGTCGGTGGGTTAAACTTAATTTGTTTACTTGTTAGGACTTAACTTGTTCACTTTTGAAAAAAAAAAAAAAGCAGGACCTTTAGAGAAGACTTGGACTCAACTTGTGCGCAATTTGTGTGCACTTTTTTATAACGATAGTTTAAAAAAAACTCCGAGTTAAATTGTGTCAGAACAATTCATCTTGATAATGTCAGATAACCTTGATAGAAAGGTATGTAATGGATTGTAATCAACCAATCCGCTGTCAGCTGTTAAATTTAAGTACACAATTAGATACAAATTTAGGTCAACCAATGACCAAGCAACGCTTAATTCTGTTCAGTCTGTGGTCTAAAAGGTTGCATTAGCATTTAAAGAAAAAAAAACATGGTCAGGTCAAAGTGTCTGAATAAATTTGGTCCCAAATTTTTTTAATCAATTTTACTGGTAGTCCACTGTATAAAGAATTTTGGGGTATAATGTCACAGTTTACTTTATTTTGCTGTCCTCACTTACACAAATGAACTATAGTGTCCTGCACCCACCAGTAAAACAATTATATCTGGTGTATCTGAATAATTTTTGGTTTGACTGTAAATGATATATAAAATTATGCAAATCCATACAAATGTTGCACATTTACAAAAACATATTAATATATAATTATTCATAATTATAATTAATAATAAACCATAAATTGAATATATATATTTTTTGGGGTGAACTATTCCTTTAAACTGTGGACATACACATCCTGTCAAATCCTCAGATCTGACTGACTGACTGACCCTGTGTGGTGAGTCTTTAAATTAAGTAAACAGTGTCCTGGGTTCATAAATTTGGCGGTGGAATTCCCCACCTCCCCCCTCTCTGCCTTTCGCTCTCAGTCTCCTTCTCTTTTTCTTCTCTACTGGCCACAGATTTACTGCAGCAGTAATAACTGTCATGGCAAATGCCTGGTAAAGTGCTGGACAAGGGACCAACAGAAGGAGAGTATTTATCACGGTATTGACTTTCTGACTGTGGTGTCGTGAACTCTTTTGTCATAAACTGGAGCACTCAGAGCGAGCGTGGCGATCGATAAGGGGGAAAACTGCTGTCAGGTTCTCTCCCAGGGAGCATTGCTTTTGTTACAGCCACTTAGGGGGCTGATAAATGCTCTGCTGTGGATAGGTCTCAGCTTCCGTCCACTTGCTGAAGGGACTTCTCATACTAGTTTTGATATCTTGGGTGGAAAAAAAATCCATCTTCTACAGGAATATTCTGTGTTTAGAGAACTAGAATAACAATCATAGAATAGGATTGTGTGCTTTTAATAGCCTTAGATATGAATAGCCGTGCCATTATTTCTAGCGCTTTTCATTTAATAGAGGATTAACTAATCTCTCAGTCTAAAGCTGCTTTTTAAAACAGAATGTACGGTTTTGGATAAAATTACGCACTGAATAATATGAGCTTTATTTTTACAGCTTTATCAAATAATTTAAGACATCCCTGACAGTCCAAATACTTTGGCATAATGTCTATGATTAATGTGAGGTGTGCAGTGGACGTGGCGCTCGCTGAATGGTAAATCAGTGGTGTGGTTATTGATGGCAGCGCTGATTAGGGGGCTGGGAAAAATGGCTGTGTCTGATTGATGATGACGGAGGGGATGTTAAACCACTGACGATAAGCAGACAGACTACTTGGCCATGATCTCCAGAGCCAACTCGTATTGTGGAGGTCAGAGGTGGGTCAAGTTTACTTCCCCCGAGGGGCACGGCAGCCCTGATGATATTCCCAAAGTTAACATAACCTTTGACCTCTTCGAACAAGAGAGGCTCCATACCATCCCAGAGTTTGTAGATACGCCTCTGCTTGCACACAAGTAAGGCTCGTGTTTGTTTGTTTCTCTGATATTTTGTATTTTTTTTAAGTCCTGTGTCATGTTTGTGAATGCCTTTGCCTTGTGGGTTTATCTGGTCTGCAAAATAATTCAAAAAGTATTATTTCTTTAATTAAAAGAAGCTGTTTCTCATTAAGATGCCCCCTCTTACAAAGATGTGTACGGCAGTCTGGACAGCTGGTTGGATGTCAAGAAAATGACATGAAACACTGACATATCTGTGATGACCTCTGACCTCAGAAGTAAGAGAGATGAGCTGGGTATCAGGTTGACAAATTGATGAATGTTAGACAGCAAGTCCAAAGCAAGCACAGCTGTGTGTCACCTAAGAAACGTAAAACTCTAATGATACAGTGGCTATCTGACTGAGGCATTAGGCCCCCGCCACCCAAAAAATGGCTCTTTGGACAAAAAATGTTCCTGACCAGGTTATAAAAAAACAAAAAAACACACTTTTCAATATATTTTTGATGAAATCCGAGAGATCTCTGACCCCTCCATCGACAAAAAATTAATTCACAATTTCAAGGCCCAGAAAGGTAGTAAAGACATTGTTAAAATAGTCCATGTGACTCTGGGGGTTCAACCAAATTTCTTCTAACATGTCTTCTAGACTCTTAAGCTTGGTACTTACTCTACAAGAACAAAGATTTTTGTTTGTTTTCTCAAGGTGGCAAGAACAAAGTTCGTTCTGGTCAGAACATTCCATACTTAACTTAAAAAACAGGTGCCGAATATCTCAGTTCCTCCGCATTAAAGGAGCACTATGTAGTATTTTTGCAGTAAAATATATAAAAACAACTTGGTGTTATATATATTTTCTCAGTTGAGTACTTACAATATCCCAAATGTTTCCAACTATTTGTAAACTGTGAGAAAAATTGTTATTTTAACCAAGGAACCGGAGGGAGTCGCCTGTCAATTGCGTCATATCTGCGTTACCCTCAGTTTCTGGTTTGATTTGGCAGAAACGCTTTACTCTTAGCAGTGTGCAACAAGTGTCACAGCAGCCGCCGAGCGAACGCACAGAGTAACGTCATAACATAATTTTCAACACACTCAAATGTATCTAATATGATAAACAGAGCTACATTACCTCATACTCATGACCGGAAAAGCGGAAATAGCGCCGGCACCCGTGTTCCGTCATAATAAAAGTCCCGCTACTTGCTCCAGCGGCCTTGCTCAGCTCCACAACACTTGGTCCTGCTCTGCTTCATAATACAGTAACGTTAATAACCGCATCCATGAACATGATTTCTGCCCGAATCCTATCACGATTCTTTTCCACCAGCTGTGAGGTGAAGACCACATGTCCCAAGATTCTGCGCTCAAACTTGGCGTCATCAAACGACACCTTTGTTTTGAACAGGCGCCCTCTAGCGGACGGAAAATTTGCATAGTGCACCTTTAACCCCGGCAACTTTAAATTTCTGACCAATCACACAATAGTTCTCGGACACCCACAAGAAAAAATTTCTGCTCAGTCGAGAACAAGCTGCGAGAACTCCCAAACCAGGGCTGCGAGAACTTTTTTTTCTTTGTTCTTGCGGAGTATGTAATGGCCTTTACACTCTTAACAGTGCAGCGCTTCACAAATGCCGGCTTACCATTGGCCGACGCTGTTCAGGTGAGCACCACGACGCATGCGCACAAGTCGTTCTGTTGTAGAACTAGGAAGCACTGCACTGTTTCTGCGTCAACAGCGCCTGACACAGGCTACTCGAAATTGTTGAATAAAGTCGTGAACAAGATGAACAAAGGACTTGCGGGTTTGTAAACGAGATGAGGGTGAGTAATTAATGACAGAATTTTTATTTATGGGTGAACTAACCCTTTAACACCTGGTCATAATTTATTTTTTATTTAGCATTTTGAGAGGATTTTGTGGTGCTAATTAATATTTTTGATATATAAAATTATTTTTTATTGTTTTAAATAATTCAATTTATGCAGTATTTCAGGTTAAAATAGAGTCTAGACCTTTTAAAATCATTTTTTTAAAGGCTGATTAGCGCCACCTTTTAAGAGTATAGAAAGAAAACATGTAATATCCTGGTGTAACCACTAGTAGCTCTCTTTAGAGCAGCATGCAAATTGCCTAGCTGTTTTTAGACATAATTTTATTAGGTGGAAGATTTAAATATATATTTAAACAATCTCTACTTTTTGTCAAGTTTTTGTTAGAAATAGTGATTTGAAGTGTTAATTTATGCATTATGATTACAGTCAAACCTGAACATTGTGTTAGAAAGAGAACACAAGGAAGCATTTTGTTACCCATTTTTTGATTCAGAATTTAATAAAAAATTCAATTTATTCAATCACCCTGTGGCACCACATTACGAAGGTGAGCTTTTTTTCCGCGTTATAACTGAAGTATTAAATTGATTTCACATACTCTCAAAACTTTGCTCTGTGTTACAGACACAGTGGTTCATTGGTGCGTCTGTGTGTCTGTGTTCATGTTTTATAGTGTCAACCCTTCACTTCTGTATACTTTTTTTCAACATTGTGTCCACTTTGTAGATTGTGCACACAACAATTCTCAGTATTTTCTTATTTTTGTCAATTTCCCATTTATTTACTGTCGGAAAGACCAAGACTGTGACTGTCTTTTTTACGACCACTTAGCCTGTTTGAATCATGCCCTCAATTTTTGTGTGTTCACATTCCAAGTGTCATAAGTCACCATTCCGATTTCGTACCATTCTGATGATTTAAAACATTTCAAAATGTACAATTATCCGGTCAGAAATGACCGAAGACCGAAATAAATGAATACCATTAATAATTTTGCAAGACTTTTTGTACAGGTTAAAATCATAATAATAATAATAAAGCTATAGGAAAAAAATACCAGTGTGGTTACCACTGGAGGTAAGTGTTACCAGTTCGGAGGCTGATGGTGTTTTCTGTAGCTGTGCTGATTTGCAAGCATTTCAATGCCAGAAACTAGGAGGAGTTTACTTTTAATTAGGAGTTAGAGAGGATGTGAAAGTCACATTCTGGGTGAAATGTTATCTGGTTACATTGGTGGCAGAGGTTTAATTTTAAGGTTTAAAGAGAAAATTAACCTCTCCCCAATTAAAGCCCCAATTGTTGAAGAGTGTCATGCCATTTATTCAAGCAGACTGAGCATATTGACAGTTTTGGATGTGTAAATGTCAGGATTAATATGAGGAATACAGGAATAATTAATTTCAGATGAAAACTCCGAACTGAGACCATTAAAGTACATTTAAATTCTGAGTTCTCTGTTATAGTCAAGGCTCTTTATATGAAGATCCTTTTATATTGTTTTCTCAGTTGACTTAGAGGGAAAATCAACAGTCTAATTTTTTTGATATATATATATATATACTGTATAATATTATATTTTAATATTACATAACAAATTATATTCAACAAGATAGTGTTATCTGAAATATCCTATAAACAAAATCTTGTGTTTTCATTGTCACAGAAAAGCCTTAAAAGGTACAAGGAGATGTCCTGGTGTAAATGCATCTGGCTCTGTGTCACTACATACTACACCAGCTCTTAAGCTATGGAAGAATGTTAGAAGTTCCTTCAAAAGCCTGTTCCAGGCGCTCAAGTGGGCCCAGCCTGTGACCTGGGATTATTGTTCAAATTCATCTGTGTCCAGACAGGTGTGTAATGGCTTGTAATTCTGTCTGAGAGAGGAATGGGGGAAGGGTCGAGACAGTCATCAGGAGTCTTGAGCTGTTGAACATGGGCTAAAAATGTGGTGTGGTTCAGTCTGAGCACGCTTGACACATGTGGACTGATTCCACGCTGGGCTTGGTCCTGAGGTGATCTTTGAAGCTAGTAAGGTGTTTGTTCTTTTAACTATCCCGTATGTGAAACGCTGCTTTGCAACACAAAATAATGAGACATATGTAAAAGTGATACAGAATATTCATTGAGAAAAGGGTAGTGTGAGTTTAGACTGTGGATTTTTTTTTTTACAGTACTTTTACAGCATTAATACATATTGGTTAATGTACAGTTCTACATATACAAATACATTTTAAGATTAGAATTTTCTTGTATGATTGTACGATTTTTTTTTTATTATTAAGGGTGCATTCGATTGATTAAACATGACGGTAAATACATTTATAATGTTACAAATGTTGTTCTTTTGAACTTTAATCAGAGATGTTTCTTGAACACCACAACAGCATATTAGAATGATTTCTGTAGGATCATGTGATACTGAAGACTGAACATTTAGATATGCTATCACAGGAATAAAGAACATTTTTAAATAGAAATCAATTGTTTTAAATTGTAATAATAATATTTTACAATATTATTGTTTTCACTGTATATTTGATGAAATAAATGCAGCATTCTTCTTTTAGAAACACTGAAAAAGTCTTACAGGCCCTACATCTTTTAACAGTATGTATGTAGTATGAACAAAACTTGAATTTACATGAACCTAGATAAATAAATGCTGTAAAAATGGTTTCTGCCAATTTCATGTTAATCTTGAGTACCTATAGAGTACTATTGCATCCTTCATATCTCCAAAGAGTCTTTAGTTTTAGCATATTTATAAAAGACAGATACGCTATACCGTTTCTTTCCGAAAACAGCCAAACTTGTGGATGCGTGCAATGGGCGGAGCTAAAGAGAGCACACGCACACACCTATGACACACACAATACATCATGACATTATCCCTGGATAATTCATTTTAATTCACTATACATTCGTGTTGTTTATATTATATGCACTTATGCGCCGATTGCCAACAAAACACAGACATTTGATGCAGTTTCACTCACCATGCGTTTTTGACTCATGATCGGGAACAAACAAACACACTTGCAGAACTCCATTGTTGCTCCGGAAAAACAAACTGTTTCCTTAATGGTTGGTTATTTGGGAAGCTGAACAAGGGTATCTTTCTCTCACAACTAAAAACACACTTCTTTAGTGACAGTAGTCTAAAAACTAAATGACAGCGCTGCCGACGACTTCCGTAACCCGAACGAAGCTCATTGATGAGCGCGCTCTTGCTCTTGCTCGTTGATGTGCGCACGTGCTCATCTGGGAGAAGTGCACATACAAGCATATCCGCACTTTATTACATAGTACAGGGCCATACTTGAAAAAAAACTTTCCGAAACTTATTTGAATCCCGAAGGAGTGTATTTGGCACAGTCATATACGTCAAACTTGTTTTTTGAAATTTTGGCCATGCTTAGCATGAAAATCCAACTCTTTAACGGTAAATAAGTCAGAATGCATGTATGTTAATACATTGGAACATTATTGTTAAATATTACTTAACCTTTTTTTAATTAATTATCTTTATTTGGAATAACCATTCTTCGCAGTAAGACAAGTAACGTGTATTAAAATAGTTTTCACAATGTTTGGTTGTGGTATTACTAATCTCACGGCGCAGGACATTCAGTAACAAAGTCTTTACTAGGAAACAAGAAGGAGAATACAGGAATCAAACTCATAGAATAGGTTGTATAACCAAGGGAACTAAGGGCTTAAATACACAGCGAGTAGTCAACAGAAAATTAAACAGGTGTTAAACTCTGAGAAACTATGGACACAAACAGAACTACAAGTTCTTGGTGCGAGTTGTGACAGACATTGATGTGCTTCAAACATATAAATAAAATCTAAGACTCCCAGGTGATTTTGGAAGGGACATTGTGGTGGGAAGTGTTTCAGGGCATTGTTTGATAATGCACAGTCTTGCCTTTATCCGGCGGTCAAGGCACTAGGAATTCTGGGAAGGATGCTGTATACTGTCAGCCCATTGTTCTAGTAAGAACTACAGGTAGAATGATAAATCATTGATGAATAGTTGACAGCTATTCAGCGGCTACAACACTTATTTGTGCAAATGAGAGAGAGAGAGAGAGAGAGAGAGAGAGAGAGAGAGAGAGAGAGAGAGAGAGAGAGAGAGAGAGTGTGAGAGAGTATATGGGGGTTCACCATACTGATATGCAAGCCGTTTTTGTTTTGTGTACACTTGAAAGAGTGTCATCGTAATAACACAAACATGTACACGTTTATCCTTGGAAAAACAAAGCATGCTCCTTCTGGTGAGTTTTGACATTCCTCTTCAAGGTAATGGCCCTTATGAATATGCATAAGGGGTTCACCTTGAATTATAGGAATGTCTTTTAGCTTTATTGAACATGTCAGAAGAGAGAATGAAATGACTGTTGATGTTGATTTTTGTTTTTCTGGCACTGTCTGATTGAAGGGCAAACATACTCTTACCTCAATGATCGGAGCATTAAAAATATCCCTGTCTGTTGCCTGGTTTTGACACAACTTCTTTTCTCAATCCATTAAAATGGGCAGATTTTGCAGATGTTGGAAGACACAATTGCATTTGCATGTCCACACACGTTATAAATGTTTTTACAATAATAATGCTCATAAAACAGGCATGGAATGTTCTGTGTCTGCTCTCATTGTACTTGTAAATGACTTTGAAAATTCAGCTAGGTGCGTTTTATTTCTTCTTTTTTCACAGGAATTAGTCCATGCCGTGTGCAGTCTTTTTAAACCAATTGGGCAGTAAATGAGGTAGCTGGGGTTAATAGCCATCATTTTGTCATTGTTTATTTGGAAGCACAGCAAGCCCTTGATCAGAGCTCTTTGACAATATTTGGGAACTGAAGAAGTGTTCTCACAACTGACTATGCCTGCAGTTACTGGCTGCAATCTTGTATGCTACAAAAAAACGTTTCCCTCCTATTGTTTTGGATGTGATTATGTCTGGTAACTGTTTTTTTTTTATGTTCACCAAGGTAAAAAAAAGCTGTATTGATTCATGATCACAAAGCTAAATATTCAGAAGCCATTACTCCAGCTTTCAGTGTCACATGATGCTTCAGAAAACATTCTAATATGGTGATTTCCTGCTCAAGAAAGGTTTACTATACCAGCAGTGCTGCTTAATATTTTTGTGGTAACTGATTTATTTTTTGATTCATAGAAAGTTCAAAAGAACAGCATTCATTTGAAATCAAAACCATTTGTAACATTATTTGTGACTATACGGAATAAAAAAAAAATTGCACTTACCCCAAACTTTTGAATTGTACAGTATAATCCATATGTTTGTAGTATATGTGTATATATTTAATTATGATTACTCATATTTATTTCACATTAACATGATTTATCTATATCAATATTTTTATGTTAAAGTACTGTAGTAATAAATTAAATTATTAGAAGTAATCCTTTTTTTTTAAAGGCTCAGTCCCAAGGAATGTATGCAACTTGATAAAATGCATGGACAAAAGTGTCTACAAATGCATAAATGAAATGTAAAATAATGTCACAGAGATGTATATGCACCACTAGTGGCACCAACCGGTATTGCTGTCTGTTAGTTTGATGTATCTGACTGGGAATGGCATAACATTTACATTTTTTGCATTTGACGGATACTTTTACCCAAGGCAAATTTGGATCACCAAATGTCTTCCTTGGGAATCAAACCCACATTCTTGGCATGCTCAACGAATTCAGATACAGGAAAAATAGCAACTGCCGTTAGTTTGGGGGAGAAACGGGGGCGGGTTTGAAACTTGTCTGACAACAGACATTATTTTTGAAGTTCTGTTTGGTGCCGCTAGTGGTGCAGAAATAACACTCTTTGTCTTTAACGGCATTAAACACATTTAATTAATCTCCAAAGATAACAAACTGGTCCATGTAAAGGATTCTCTGTTTGTAAAAATCGGGTGATGAGGATGAAAGAAAAAAGTGAACAGGAGAGGTTTCCAGAAGAGGTGGCAGCATATGTGAGAGGACGTCTGAAGACAGATAATGAATGAGAGTGGAGATTCTTCCTGTCCTCTCGTTTGGGTTTAGGCGGTGTGGAAATTCATTAGGAATGCAGTCACACTCTCAAGTGAATGACCATATCAGCTTACCAAATGCAAATACCACAAAATCTGCAGAGAAGGGAAAGGATTATGTGGTTGGTCTATTAACCTCCCAAAGAGATAACTGACATCTTATCTCCCCAAAATGGCAGGAAGAGCTTGACTACCATCAACCTGAGTTTGACACACACTTTTCACAATAATTAATAGGATCAGATGAAATTTTAAATAGGCCTCTGGGTTTCTATTATGGGTCCCCAGGGCTGAGAGAAACGCATGAAGTGTTTGCTGTTGTAGAGGGATGGAGAGCTCTCTCTCTCCTCATTGAGGAATATCTGTGTCAGTGCCACCAATCGTGGACACACAAAAAAACACTTGAATGCCTTTTCACATACTCTCTATTGTACGGACTTATGTGAGGGCAAGGTCAAAGGGGGTATGATGTCATAGTAACCCAGAGGGCATTTCAGTTGTCATAGCAATGGCCAACTGACACCAATCGATAAGAACAGGGCTGAGTAGCTTGGGCCTCAGGGTCAGAAATAGAGATGGACAATGCTGAAACACTATCTTGGAATTGTCTTCATGCAGTTGCATTCCCAGCTATTCATGCGGACAATTGAGCATTTTTCATTCTGTAATCATACTTTGGCCATTGTCTGTAATATTGTGATTTAATAAGCAAAAAGAAATTAGAAAGTTCTGTGGATAAAAGCATTAATTGGATAAAAGGGCGACATTTTGCTTGAGATTTGCGAGAAGCAAACTTTTTCATTACAATTATGTCATAATTTATTGCCAGTGGACAAAATTTTTATTTGTTTCTGATGTGTATTCCTATCTTAAATATTTTTTTATTTTCGAATATCAAAGCTCGAGTCTATGTATATGATATATGGTTTGTCAAGATTCATTATTATTAAACATGATAAATAATTACTATTATATATTGATTATAACTTGGTTATGTTTTATGTTATATATTAGTATACTTATCCTGGCTTAATCTAAACCCTGTCTGTGAAACCAGGCCTTAAAGGATTAGTTCACTTTTAAATAAACTTTTCCTGATAATTTACTCACCCCCATGTTATCCAAGATTTCCATGTCTTCCTTTCTTCAGTCGAAAATAAATTAAGGTTTTTGATGAAAACATTCAAGGATTTTTCTCCTTATAATAGACTCAATGGACCCCAAACGGTTCAAGGTCCAAATGGCAGTTTCAGTGCAGCTTCAAAGGGCTTTAAACGATTCCTAAACGATTCCAGGCAATGAATAAGGGTGTTATCTAATGAAAAGTCGGTCATTTAAAAAAAAAAAAAAAGTTTAAGTTTTATAAGCACAAATGTTCGCCTTGCTCCGTTCTGTGATATGTGTATGTGACGTAATACGCAATTACGTTGAAAAGGTCACGCTTGAAGCTGCACTGGACCTTGAACCGTTTGGGGTCCATTGAGTCTATTATAAGGAGAAAAATCCTGGAATGTTTTCATCAAAAACCTTAATTTATTTTCGACTGAAGAAAGAAAGACATTGACGTCTTGGATAACATGGGGCTGAGTAAATTATCAGCAAAAGTGGACCCACTTTATATTAGGTGTCCTTAACTACTATGTACTAACATTTTAATTAATCATTTGATACATTGCACTTATTGTGTACATACATGTTTTTACATTGTACTACTACTTACATATTAAAAAAATACCTGCATGTAATTACATCTGTAATTAATTTCTGTTACATTTGTAATTACACAGTTGACACTTCCCACCACACCTGTCCCTAACCCTACCCGTATCCCACCTCAATATCAGCAAAGGTGTTTTGCAACACAATATGAACACAGTAAGTACATTGTACTTATTTTTTTATGTAAGTACATAGTAGTTAAGGCCACCTAATATAAAGTGGGGCCGCAAAAGTTTATTTAAAAATGAACTAATCCTTTAATATTTTAATTTAATATTTTTTATTAATAATAAAGGGATGTTTATTAGTGGTTAGATACTTAGTGGTTAATTATATAAATACATATAATTGGCTATTATTAATATAGGTATTACAGTTTATTAATGAGATACATATAAACTGTAAGTTAGCGACTTAACTGTACTAAGGCATCTTTACACGGCTGAGTTAAGGATAAGCGGCAGACTAAATTAAGCCTGCTTTGACCAACTTTAATCCCTAGTGTCAAAGTAAACAGTTTTTGGTGTGTAAATGCATTCATGCCACCTCTGAGCAGCAGTAAACAATCTGTGGAAAGACACCTAAATGAAACTTCAGAAACACTTCCGTGCCACCGTTGCTGTGTAAATTTGCCATTACTTGGCTGAGGAATTGCTAATTCCGAGTGGCGGCTCCAGGATTTTTTCCTTGGGGGTGCTAAGGAGGTGCTCAACAACTTCAATACCCTGCATTCATTGCATTTTACTTATTTAATTTTCTATTTTATCTTAAAATATACATTTACAAGGTCACATTGTAAAGTGTACACAGTTACTAAGGTTTTTTTTCTTCCAATTTTGCTCAACACCTTTATTATTATCTTATTAGCTCTTTGAAGCAATAACAGTTTATTGAAACTTGTCGACTTACAGTCCCATGCATAGACATATAGGCGTACAAATTTACTATGTCTATGTACAGTATTGTTCAAAATAATAGCAGTACAATGTGACTAACCAGAATAATCAAGGTTTTTAGTATATTTTTTATTGCTACGTGGCAAACAAGTTACCAGTAGGTTCAGTAGATTCTCAGAAAACAAACAAGACCCAGCATTCATGATATGCACGCTCTTAAGGCTGTGCAATTGGGGTATTAGTTGAAAGGGTGTGTTCAAAAAATAGCAATGTCTACCTTTGACTGTACAAACTCAAAACTATTTTGTACAAACATTTTTTTTTCTGGGATTTAGCAATCCTGTGAATCACTAAACTAATATTTAGTTGTATGACCACAGTTTTTTAAAACTGCTTGACATCTGTGTGGCATGGAGTCAACCAACTTGTGGCACCTCTCAGCTGTTATTCCACTCCATGATTCTTTAACAACATTCCACAATTCATTCACATTTCTTGGTTTTGCTTCAGAAACAGCATTTTTGATATCACCCCACAAGTTCTCAATTGGATTAAGGTCTGGAGATTGGGCTACTCCATAACATTAATTTTGTTGGTTTGGAACCAAGACTTTGCCCGTTTACTAGTGTGTTTTGGGTCATTGTCTTGTTGAAACAACCATTTCAAGGGCATGTCCTCTTCAGCATAGGGCAACATGACCTCTTCAAGTATTTTAACATATGCAAACTGATCCATGATCCCTGATATGCGATAAATAGGCCCAACACCATAGTAGGAGAAACATGCCCATATCATGATGCTTGCACCTCCATGCTTCACTGTCTTCACTGTGTACTGTGGCTTGAATTCAGAGTTTGGGGGTCGTCTCACAAACTGCCTGTGGCCCTTGGACCCAAAAGGAACAATTTTACTCTCATCAGTCCACAAAATGTTCCTCCATTTCTCTTTAGGCCAGTTGATGTGTTCTTTGGAAAATTGTAACCTCTTCTGCACATGCCTTTTTTTTTTTAACAGAGGGACTTTGCGGGGGATTCTTGAAAATAGATTAGCTTCACACAGACGTCTTCTAACTGTTACAGTACTTACAGGTAACTCCAGACTGTCTTTGATCATCCTGGAGGTGATCATTGGCTGAGCCTTTGCCATTCTGGTTATTCTTCTATCCATTTTGATGGTTGTCTTCCGTTTTCTTCCATGTCTCTCTGGTTTTGCTCTCCATTTTAAGGCATTGGAGATCATTTTAGCTGAACAGCCTATCATTTTTTGCACCTCTTTATAGGTTTTCCCCTCTCCAATCAACTTTTTAATCAAAGTACTCTGTTCTTCTGAACAATGTCTTGAACGACCCATTTTCCTCAGCTTTCAAATGCATGTTCAACAAGTGTTGGCTTCATCCTTAAATAGGGGCCACCTGATTCACACCTGTTTCTTCACAAAATTGATGACCTCAGTGATTGAATGCCACACTGCTATTTTTTTGAACACACCCCTTTCAACTAATTCAACTAATTGCCCAATTGCACAGCCTTAAGAGCGTGCATATCATAAATGCTGGGTCTCATTTGTTTTATGAGAATCTACTGAACCTACTGGTAACTTGTTTGCCTCGTAACAATAAAAAAATATACTAAAAACCTTGATTATTCTGCTTAGTCACATTGTACTGCTATTATTTTGAACAATACTGTATATGTTATATAGGTCTTTAAAACGTCTGTAAGCTAAATGAAGGAACAAGCTTGTGCTTTTAAAACGCAAATAAAATGGAAAAGAGCGCAGGGTGTCAAGATGTGTTTTCAAAAGTTGAACTTGACACAGCGTTTTAAAGTGCAGCGCGAGAAACTGAAAAAGCAGACGAGGTGCAACAATCAAAGACGCCTGTTTAACACATACATTTATTCATCTAAACAACTTTTTCTCTTTATTTTTATCACCACCACTAGGCTAGCTAGGGCAAACGGAGTGCAAGAATTTATATTAAAATTAATATTATTTGAGTGAATCTACAAAAAGATCCCAGTCTGCTCACTAATAGCAGATTACAAGAGGTCAGTATCTCTGTTGTTTATCTTCTGAAGAACGCTGAGTTGTATCCAAAGTCCATAGCTCTCTATGATCGTTGTTGATGAGTAGCTTAATATGATCGCTGTTCCTAATGTACCTGAGCGTGCAATTGACTCCTCCCCAATTAAAACCATTGTAGACACATTTACAACATTTAATCCCTTTTTTTAGTTGTATAATGACTGTTATTTTTAATAAAAGTAACACTGAGAATAAAAACAGGAAAATCATTCGAAAATACTTGGGGGGCTGCGTCGGTGCTAAGCAAATTTCTACTGGGTTATATCGTTTTTTTTAACATCACATTTTATCATTTTACTGGTGCCGTTGTTTTATAAAAGCAATGTCACAACAGGATGTGCATTATAGTGATTTTCCACTGAAGCATTTTAAAGAGAAAATTGACCTCAGATGGAAGGCTCAGGCATACTTTGCTTAAAAAAAAGTGGTGTTGGAAATATTCTTTTCACAGTTGAAAATAATGGCAGAGTTAAAGAAGATCTGTGTGTATTCTAAACCCCGCGGGACTGGCCGTGTAAATGACTGTCCCTTGCCGGAAAATATAGAGCATCTATGTGTCTTGTATGAGAGATGACAAGTCACCCTTTTATCCACTTAATCAATGGGCTTGACCTTTGTAGCTCGCATCATGCTGAGTGATTAAAACCAAGCCTCGATGTGAATGTGGCGCAGGAGCGGAAACCCGCTGGACAAGATGGAGTGCCTTCTGTTGCAGTTAGTGACTAAATTGTCAATGAAAATGCATCAACAAGAGAAACTTTAGCCAACTCTGTTAACCGATTACCAATGTATTTTTTTACTTCTTTGACTATCCACCACACATGAAGAGTGTAGCCAATCATAACAAAAACATTATGCTTATTGCTATTCTAAGGGTCAGAGAAAAAGGAGGTGGCAACTATAAAAGAAATATGGAAATGAAAAAGAAAGCAGAGAAGTGTGAGCAGGGAGATTAAAGCTGCAGTCAGATATGTCTCCTCAAGCCGGAATTCACTCATCACTTCTGCTAAACCTTAAGATAATCCTGAAGTGGCTTTTCCTGGCCTATGTCCAAAATGCTCTTAACAAATATGTCATAGGTGGATGAGTGCTGGGGTAGGGGTGTCCTGAGGGCGACAGATTTATAATGGCCATGCTAAAAACCTCAATGTAAATCAATGCAAATGCTTTCAAGCAGCAAGTTTGACATTTATGCAAAACAAAACCATGCGTGATATGAAGGAAAGGACAAGCTGGAATGGCTAAAGTTTGTGAGAGGATTTCGTATAGGTGAAAAAAGAAAAAAACACTGCTTGAATTATTTTACCTATTAGAACGCTACATAACTTTTAACGCAGCCCGTCTAATACAGCCAGTATGGAGGAGGTAAATACTGATGAGTTTACAGGACACAAAACATACTGTCTTTTTAGATTTCAAGGCAGGGAACCTGAAAGGAACTTTGAAAGGAGTGTTATCACAAACACAAAAGCTCTGTCTGATAACACCCTCATAGGATGTTGGGTGTCACAGGGTCATTTTAAACTTGTCTGTTGCCAAATCTGGGTCAAACACTCAAGGTTCGGTTTCAGCACAAATTGCACCTCCAGTGTACATTGTCGAGAATTTTACTTCATCCTGTGCCGTAAAATATCCAGTTTCTCATGTGAATGGGCGTGTAGGGCTAAACACCAGATTGTCTGTTCTTGCTGCGCTACCTCGAGGCCTGTATATATGTTTCGCAGGGTAACATTCTGCTGTTTACAAAGAATGAAGGTGGGTGAAGAACTACAACTGATATTTTTCTTTTGGCTCAGGTGTTGTAGTTTTGGTTTGAGGTGACTGTTTTAAAGCTGTTGAATGAAAACAAAACTAGGGTTTAGTTATGTCCAAATATTAGTGTATGATGAAGTATTACCCCTCATTATGTCCCTATAACGTGATTTTTTAAACTGACCCCACACTGAACGAGACAGAATAAAACATTCTTTTCTTTTTCGCATGCAGATATTGAACTACTGTAGAATTATGCAAATGTGTGAGAATGTCATGTGACTCAACCCACTCAGCACAAAGAGAGCCCCTAATTACATTAGTTTAAATGAAGGCTGCCGACCGCTTGAGGTGCGCAGCAGTGACAGAGAGCCACAGACAATGTGCGTTAATGTCGTGACACTGTGTCCCGACAGGTTAACGGCACCCATCTGTGGCCGGCGCAGACACATCTAATTTGTCGGCCGAGTTGAATTTTTTTAGCCGCTTTACACCCATTTAGCGGCAGTTGCTGTCAGCCCTCTAGAGAGGAAATTTAGAACTTTTCACAGGATTGTGGTCCTGAAGTGCAGCTTAAAAGCCTGTAATTAAGGACTGCTGTGTGCAAATGACAAACCCCAGTTATGACATGCAGGCAGAACAAGAAAGGGTCTTTATGACACTCGGGAGACAGGTACTGGTCGAGGTTTTGCAGGGTTGGCCTTAAATGAGTGGCGTTATTATCTCCGGTTATTTCCCCGGAAAGTACAAACACCATCTTCCAGGCCTGTATGGGTCTAATTTGAAGATACGATGTCTTGTGTACCAGAAATCAGCTTTTCAGGATATGCTGATGATTGTCAGTTAAAGGCTAATATGAAGTTTAATGAACCCGGAAAAGAAATTTAGATGAGGGAACTTCTGTTTTGGACCTTATTTGCATCGAATTATGCATAATGTTTGTAACGGTTCCTTGGGATATGGTTTTTCATATCCGTCTACGTTGAACTAGTGTTTTTTCCATGATCCTTTTTACATCAACATCCGCTGTAGAACACTGAGGTTTGGTCACACCACACAAGTATTGGGGAGTAGCTAACTAAAAGTTGTGATTCTACCAACCAAATACATTTTTTCAGTAGTTTGACAGAAACTTTTTTTAATAGAAAAATGTCAGGTTTTTTATATCAATTTGTCAAGCACAGTTGGGAAGTTTGATTTGTTTGCATAAATTGCTTGATTCGGTCAGTTTGTTTTAGCAAATCAGTTTGTTCAGACTCATTTCAATGAACTGCTTCAGAAAATACATTACCTTTCAAAAGTCTGAGGTCAGTAAGATTTATTAATTTACTTTTTTTTGAAAGAAAGAAATATTTTTATACAGCAAAGATGCATTAAATTGACCAAACTGATATTTCAATTAAATGCTGTTTTTAAATACTGAAATGTTTTTTTATTTTTATTTTTATTTTTTATTCATCAAATAATCATCAAAAAATCTGTCAAAATTGTTTCGACATCAATAATAATACAACATTTTTCCTGAGCAGCAAATCAGCATATTACAAGGATTTCTGAAGGATCATGTGACACTGAAAAATGGAATTCAGCTTTAAATAGAATTTTAAATGATATATAACAGTTATTTTAAAGGGGTGATGAATTGAGAAATCAAC